>NW_004624754.1:17388143-17437859 GCF_000247695.1 Heterocephalus glaber
CCCCGCCCCTCTTCGCCTCCCCGCCCCCACGTCCCCTCCCCCGGGCCGGACACGTCTGTCCGCGGGGCGCCGCGGCCCGCGCCCCCACAGGAAGCCGGCCCGGCGCGTTTCCTCCGAGAGCTCCGAGCGGGGCCCGGGCTCCCCAAGTCCCCGCCCCAGGCCCGAGCCTCGAGGACTGCGCGGTTCCCTTTGTCCTCAACTCTGTAAAAGTTTGCAAAGAATCAGAGCAAAGAGAGAAACCGCCAGCCCCCAAATCTCGCTCCAAAGAAGGGGCAGTAGGGGTCCTCAGGCACGTTTTGCCCATCTTCCGACTCCCTCGCGTCCTAATCTGGGTAATCTGGGCAACCCCCGGAGCCCAGCCCGCAGAAGTCCTGGCTCTGGGAAACCCGAGCCTCGACTCCCCAGCACCCCGTCCTGAGAGCGCCCCGGTCTCTACCCACCCACGGCGTGGGAAGGCGGGTCGCGCCCCGACTTTGGAGCCGCGAGGGCTCTGCGCCCTGAGCTCAGCCCGGAGTCCCGGGTCTCCTAGAATGGAAGCGCGGGCAGAAGGCGACGAGGGGGCCCACGCTTGGACTGGAGCTCCGGGGACTCGGGGACCCTCGGGTGACCTCGAGACCCAGTCCTGGAGAACGGAGGAGGACGCGGAGCTGTGGCTGCCGAGCGGGCTGGGTGGGCCCATGGATGTTCAGGTGGGGTGACAGGCGGTGCCCGGTGGGGTGACAGCGCCTCAGCCACCCTCGCCTCGGGGCAGCCGCAGTGGCGTCTGGACTCCACCGAGGGGCGGGCGGCGACGCCTGGCCACCTCTCCGGTCCGAGCTATAGCATAGCCGAGGTGGAGGGGGCGGGACCGGGCAGGGACTCGGGGCTCCCCCCACTCCGTCCTTGAAGTCACTACTTACGGCGATCGCAGGTCCCGGGGCACCGCTGGGGCCCGGCCCGGCGTGGCCCCCACGGTACCCGGCGCACTGTCCCCTCGGCGCCCGCGTCCCCGTACCTGCGATGCCTGCGTCCCGAGGAGGGGAGCTTGCGGAGAGGAGGGGTACCGCCCTCGAGGCTGGGCTGCGCACCGCGGGGGTCTGGCCTGGTGCCCAGGAGCCCGCCCGGGACCGGGCCGAGGTGTGGGCACGCTAGGGAGCCGACTCGCGCACCCTTCCCTGCCGGGCTGAGTCACCCGGACGCGCCTGCACGGGCCAGGCGGCCGCCGCATTCTTACCTGGGCCTGGGGCAGGGCCTCGCGCCTCCAAGGGCGGGGTCTCTGTCCTCTCAGGAGCCCTTGCCCGGGTCTCAGACCTCCGCTCTGCGCCCTCTCCCCTTAGCCTCTCAGTCTCAGCTCTGGGCCCCTAAACTCTGGGAGACCCCTTACGGTCCCAACTTGCCCGCGGAATCTCAAAAGCCCTTGGATCTGGCCCAGGACTAAAGTCTGCTTACAGTTTGACTCTGCGCGGGTTACATAGGTGTGCTGGTTTGCAAGGATTCAGCAGCTGAATGTATAAGGTACACGCACGTTTTGGGGTGATGATCATACTTGGATGAAAGTGTTTAAAAAACCAACGCTTTAGAGTCTGCATTTCAGGACAGGAACAACAGGGCTGTGGTCCTTGCGTGGAGCCCCTCCCCCCCAGTCTGTGTTTCTTTGGGGAACTCTTTGCTGCCTCTGAGCCTCAGAGAGATGAGCATTGAGGTGCTCAATGTGTACCCCAAAGGGTTCATCGAAGCACTTGACTGTGTAACTTTAGAGGGCACCCAGGTAATAATATTTTAAGGCCAAAATTTTTTTTTTGAGAATCAAACCCAGGACCTCACATATGGTAGGTAGGCAAATGCTCTACCACTGAGCTATATCCTCAAGCCTTTTTACATACTAAGGTGCGCAGGCTGGCCTGAAATTCAAAATCCTGCCTCAGCCTCCCAAGGGGCTAGCATTACAGGTGTGTGCCCTTGCATCTGGCTTAAGGCAATATTTTTAAGAAGCAAGTAAGCAAACTAGTTCTGTGGACCAGCTGCCTGTTTTGTAAATAAAGTTTTGTTTTGTTTTGCTTTGGGTACCAGGGATTGAACTTAGGACCTTATGCTTGGGAGGCAGGCACAGTGCCACTGAACTACATCCCCGGCCCTGTAAATAAAGTTTTATTGGCAGCCAGGCATGGTAGTGCAGGCCTGTAATCCCAGCACTCAGGAAGCTGAGACAGGAAGACCACAACTTCGAAGCCAAATGTTGGTATTTTGCTTCCCATGCGCTTTTTTGACATAAATTTTGATTTTAAATAGATTGCAAGGAAAAAGTTTTTTTCTTAATGACTGAGGTATTGGATGCCCCTGTTAAGTTTTGCACCTGGGCCAAGTGCCTCACTCTTGTGCCTGGCCTGTTGCTGTCTCTCCTTGCAGGGCCTGGCCAGACTCCTGGATGGTGAGGGGACAGCAGGTGCAACCCTGCCTCAGCACCAGGGGGCTATCAGGAGCCCGGCCGAGCTTCCCAGGGCCCACTGCTCAGATTAGAGCCAAATGCACCTCCAGTGTGACCGGCAGCCTCCTGTGCGGGGCTCCAGCGCCCCGGGCTCCACGTCCCCTCCTTTCTTCCCTCCTAGCCAGGCTGCTTCCGTCTTGTATTATTTTTAACTTATCAAGCGTGTTCTCACTCAGGGCCTTTGCACTTGCTCTTCCTCTGTCCAGAATGCCCTTCTAGGGTGCCTTCTCTCGCTTCCTCTGCTTGAGTCTCCGTCTAAGTGAGGCCTTGCGAGACCCATCCCTCTCCGCCGGCGCACCACTCCATTGCCCTCCATAGACCTTTCTGCCTCCTGACTACATACCTGCTTGTTAACAGCTACAGTGCACTGGCCCGAACTGTGGCTGCCGTGGAGAGCTTGGTGCATGTTTCCAGGTTTCCAGGTGGGGAAACAGGCCAGAGACTGGAAGGCACTAATGAGAGTCTGCAGCAAGTGAGCCGCAAACCAACCAGGACCACGGTGTCCAGACCCCCAGCTCAGCGCTCTCTCCTGCTCCCTGCAAACTGCCCCCAGTGCCCTCCTGGTAGCCAAGTAACCCCTTGCATAGGCTCCGTCCCACGTGCTTGGTCCCTCAGTTGCCCCTCAGTGAGCTCACAAGCCCAGCTCTGCTCTAGTTGGCCCCCCAAGCCGCCCTGGCCACTGCCACCTGCATGCACAGATCCCCCTCACTTCCTGTCCCCAGCACAGGCCAGTGGCTGGGCTGGGGCCACAGCTGTGGTCTTAGCACCTGGAGAAGGGGGACAGGATGGTCAGTCTGGGAAGCAGAGTCCTTCCACAAGAGGGCTGGGAAAAGCAGCTGGGTTTTGTTTTGTTTTGCTTGGGGTTTGTTTTCTTACCTTTTTTTTTTTTTTGGTACCGGGGATCGAACTCCGGTCCTTGCGCTTGCACAGCAGGCGGCGAAACCACTGAGCTAAATCCCCAGCCCTGGGGTTTGTTTTCTTGAGACAGGGTCTCACTCCATGGTCTAGGCTGGCCTCGAACTCCTGTGCTCTGTCAATCCTCCTGCCTCAGCCCCCTGTGTAGCTGAGATGACAGGCATGTGCACAGGGCCTGGCGAGGTATGGTTTGTGTGTGGTGGAGGGAGAGCACTGGCTAGGGATTGGGAGTCAGCCTCCTCCATTCCTAGGCCCCTCTCTGATGGCAAGAAGTGGGATCCTGAAGGACAGAGCTTGGGATGGTGAGGGAGCTCAGGCCTGGCACATGCCTGTAAGGCTAGCACTCGGGAGGCTGAGGCAGGAGGATCGCCACTAGTTCAAGGTCAGCCTGGGTTACATAGTGAGACCCTCTCTTAAAACAAACAAAGAAAAAATTGCCAAAAAAGTAAGCATAAATGTCTGCAATCTAAATAGCTGAGGTAAATAGAAACAGGGATTTCTCCCTGTGCTCCCTGTGAAGCCTAAAGAAGCTGCAGCTTTTCGCGGGTCCCATATTTCTTTGACAGTCTGCTAAAAACTATAGGTCCCCTCTCCACCCCTGCCTCAAGGAAACAGCATTTGCAGTACTAGTTTGGGAGATTTCCAGGTCCCGGAATGCTGCAGGATACCGGGACGGACATGCTCATGTCTCGGTGGCATGGCATTTGTGGCTAGAAGAGGGAATTGGATCCACGTCTGTGATCTCGTTCCCAGGTACTGTCCGTTTTGAAAGCAACGTGACATTATGGATGAGACTAAGCAAAGCAGAGTAGATGGGAAGTAGGAGGGTGGGCCGAGCGCCATGCTGAGAAAGTGGCCCTTAGTAGCCAAGCGAAGAGGACAGGGCCGTGGGTGTGGGTGGCAGTGGGGACACAGATGGGGGCTCTGCATCGTGGCTCTGCAGAGGCCCGTGGGCTCTAGTTGGGATGACAGATGGTCTGGATGGAGGATGTTGGAGTCCCACTAAGGGGGAAATCACTGAGTTTGGGTTGGAGTTTCCTTTCTGCTTTGACCCTAGCTGTAATAAAAAAGCATTTTAATATCTATCAGCTCATTTATTGGCTTCTGTGTCCATTAATGTCCAGCCAGGAGACCAGAAACCAGCCTTAGTAGCTCACAGGGAAGGCTGCTTGCTGCAGGGAATTGTTGCAAGTGTCCTGGGAGGAGGAAGGAGTGAGAGGGAGCCGCTTTGGACCCCGGAAGCCAGGCCCACAGCCTCTGGGAAGCAGCCGGCACCACTGCTGCTACTTTTATTGCTGCTTCTGGGCTTGGACGGGGCCACAAAGACACAAGCCTGCATTCTGGCTGCCATGTCCGAACACTGAACACCTGCCCTGTGCCCCCACTGGTGTGGGTGCTTTAGAAGTCACCCCAGAAGCAGAGAGCAATGCTTCCCCTTCCTCACCCATCTGCCCCAGGGCCTCCCGATGCTCAACCTACCTGCAGTGTGGCAAAGGTAGTTCTCAGGCTTCTAGCCCCTGAGGGCACGCAAGAGAGGGATGGAGAATGCATCACAGCAAGCCGCAGAAACTGGGCGGATCCTGGCCTCTTTCTCTCCCACCGAACATTGTCCTGTTGAGCATGCCTGCTTCCCGGATGCCGTAGAAAGAATCCTTTATTTCCAAGTGTGTCTGGTGTCCCTTCACTTAGAACATGGCCCCCCTGAGGACAGAGTGCTGTCTGTCTGGGCCACCGTGCTTCCTCCTGTTCCTAGAATAGGTGCCGGGTCAGTGGCCAGTGACAGCGTCCCCCTGATTACTGATCCACTCTCCAAAAGAGAGGGGAAGCACTTGCTTTCCATCTTTAACATGCAAAGAACCCAGGGTCCAGAGAGCGGCCACCTCTTGCCTGCGTGCCAGCCCCGGGAGACTCTGGGCAAGGATGGGGCTGACTGGGCACTGAGAGCCACAACCGGTGCCATGGCTCTGGGCCATGACATGGATGTTGCTTTGGTGTTTCCAGGAGCTCCAGGAGCTGAGGCCAAGAAGGGCTGACTCAACTGTGACCTCCCCAGGGCTCCCCAGGAAATAGGGCACGTAGGTGGCTCTGCCAAAAGAATTTCAGAGTCTAGCAACTGAGGCCGGGACAGGGACACGGGGTGCGAGTCTGGTCAGTCCCGGCTCCTCTGTGAGGTTGTCCCTTATGAGGGACACAGCGAGCAGGAGCAATAGGGCCATGCCGGGGTTCTCGGCTCAGGGCAGGGGGACCTCAAAGGTAAGGTACAATCCTCCTCCCATCAGGAGCACACGGTGGGGACGGGACCAATCACGGTCCGTGCTGGCTCCCTCACGGCGGAGCTGGGCTGTCACCTTTCTCCAGGCCAAGCTCCCCTCTGCGTCCGAGTGCGGCCCACCCTTCCCAGGGCTCCTGTGAAGAAGAAATAAGCTAAGAAACGTCAAGTCCTTGCGACAGAGCCTGGCAGGTGGCAAACCCTACAAAACAGAATGCTTTGCTGTGGTGATGGCAGGGGCCATGGGGAGCGGAGGGTGGACGCCCACAGATAGCAAACGCACTTGGGACAGGCGAGACAGGACAGCGGGCCCCAAAGAGGTCCCAGACACGTGAGAATGTGCGGCCTAACTAGCAAAAAGGACTTTGAGGTGTGACTAAGGACCAGCGGCCTGTTTGGTTTCGATGGAGAATGCCAGCCAAAACTCTCATGCTCATGCTGGGCTCGTGAGGAGGATGGACACAGCTGACTCACTGTTCAGAGGGGGCTCCTGGGGGCAGGCAGGTCACTGGGGATGTGGCCGGGAAGGGTGTGTTTCCTTCCCCGAGGCTCCCTTCTCCCTCTGCTTCCTGTCCACCATGCCGAGAGCGGCTTTCCTCTGCCCAGGCTCTTCCACCAAGACATTTCTGTTCAAACC
Organism: Heterocephalus glaber; assembly: GCF_000247695.1. The sequence goes on from NW_004624754.1 coordinate 17,394,429, forward strand.
TGCCGACCGAAGTTTCTCAGTTGTATGCTAAAATAAGGCTTTCTAGCGGGACATGGTGGCACACACCTGTAATGCCAGCATTCAAGAGGCTGAGGCGGGAGGATCACTGTGAGTTCAAGGCCAGTCTGGGCTACATACTGAGTTCAAGGCTAGCTTGAACTGCATAGAGAGACCTGGTCTCCATACACCAAACCTGGGCTGGGGATTTAGCTCAGTGGTTCTGCCACCTGCTTCAAAAGCGCAAGGTCCCGAGTTCTATTCCTGGTACTAAAAAAAACAAACAAAACACCCCAAACCAAATCAGAACAATAGGAACAAAAAAGCAAGCAAGCAAACAAACAGAAGCAAGAGTAAACCTCTCCTTTAAGTTGCGGGTGTCAGGTATTTTGTCCTAGAAACAAGGAAAGTGACTAAGACAAGCCTTGAAAGGGGAAGGTTAGCCTGGATTTTCCAGCTGGGCCAATGTAATGGCTTCAGTTCTAAAAGCAGGGAGCCTACGTCAGGTGTGGAAGCATGTGCCAATAAGTTTAGCATTCTGAGAGGCTGAGACAGGAGGATCACTTGTTTGAGGCCAGCCTGGGGAATTTAGTGACTTATCAACAATTTTGTCTTAAAAATAAAAATTTTAAAAAGGACTGGAGATGTAGCTCAGTATGAAGGCCGTGAGTTCAATCCCCATTACTGAAAAAAAAAGAAGTCTTTCCTGGCTGTGGTCAGAGTCCAACAGGAAGGCAGAGGGCAGAGCCGAAGCTGTGGGAGGACTGACCCAGAGTGGAGCCTGGCCGGCCCACAGCTCCAGGCAGGCCCCGTGAGGCCCACACTGGCACCACCGGAAGCCCTGATGTGACGGCAGTCACAGCACAGGGGAGGCACACGGGGCGTGGACAAGCCCGGGCGGAAGGGGAAACAGAGTCCCCAAGCAGGAATCACCACTCCCTGCTGCTGTGAGTCAGCGGCCCCCGGGGGATTCTGCTGTTTCTCAGGCCACCTTGGCACCAGGCTCACTGCCAGGGCTTTCGGACATGGTGCCCTTTCACCCCACACCGAGCTGCCTGTCCCAACTGCAGCACAGACAGAGGCGTCTGCCCGCCCTTCTCCCGCCCAGAGCGACAAGACGAACTCGGTTCCTCTGGGATGGACTTGGGGTCCTCGCACATCCACAGCTTTAGTGGGAGGAAGTGTTTGCAATTTGGGGGCCCCCAAAAAACAGCTCTTGTAGGTTTTTCTGGTTGCCGGAGCAGCTGCAGTGTCCTGCTGTAGCTCATTCACTCACTCATTCAAGCACCAGCTACAGAGCCCTGGCTCTCAAGATGCTCAGACTCACTGGGTATGGTGGCATACACTCCCAGCACTCTGGGAGGCTGAGGCAGGAGGATCGCAAATTCAACCCCCGCCCAGGCAATTTATCGACTTAGTGAGATCTTGTCTCCAAATAAAAAATAAAAAGGGCTGGAGACGTAGCTCAGCATGAAGACCCTGGGCTCAATTCACAGTACTGCAAACAAAATAAAACAAAAGTTCAGGCCAGGCATGGTGATGCATGATTGTCATGCCAGAACTCAGGAGGCTGAGGCAGGAGGACTGCTGAGTTTGAGGCCACCCTGGGCTACACAGTGAGGTCAAGGCCAGCCTGACCTACATAGTGAGACCCTGTCTCCAAACAAAACAAAACAAAACAAAACAAAACAAAACAAAACAAAACAAAACTAAAACTAAAAAACAAAACTCAGACTTGCAGGGTGTGGTGGTGGATGCCTATAATCCCAGCACTTCGGAGGCTGGGTTCCATGGAGAGTACAGGGTATGTAGGACCAGCGAGACCCTGGCAGGCCAGGAATCGGCCTGGAGCTGCCGGGCTGGGGAATCCAGGGAGGCTTCCTGAGGTGATGTCTGAGGTGTGCCTAGGTACAGGCAGGCTTCCCCTCACGGGCCGATGGCTCGGGCTCCCAGGCAGGAACAAGGACCCTCTGCAGGCTGAGGAGGGGCAGCTGGGCAGGGGTTCTCTCTCTCCTCACCAGGCACCTTCCCGAGCCCGTCCTCTCCTTCCCTGCTCTTCGGAAAGGACCCCGAGGGCCGCACAGGCTGCTGCCCCTGGAGTACCCCTGGCCTGGCCCAGAGTGCTGCCCCTTTTCTGACTTTTCCTCGTCTGCTTGGGCAGGCCTGGCAGGGTGCAGGCATGGGGAGCCAGCTGTGCACTGGGGACACCACTGAGGACATCCTGGGAGCTCCTCCCAAGATGCAGAAGGTGCCGTGGGGGTGTCTGGAAGCCAGGAGTTGTGCCAAGGAGGTGGAAGCAGCCCAGGGACCCCGACACTTGGGGGGCCAGGGACTCCACATGCACGGCTGCCTCTGCCCCAATGCCGGTGTCAGGGTCCAGCTTGGGATCCCAGCCCTGCCAGCCAACAGCTGTGGATCCGATCGCCCAGAGGCCTGGGCAGGCCCTGCAGTTCTGCTCAAAAGTAGACAGAGGAGCCCCAAGACCTGTGGGAGGCGATGACTCCGTTTATTACCTCGGCTGTGGTGACATCATGCGTGTAAGCCTACGTCCAGCCCTTCAGACTATACACAAAATACGAATAGTTCTTAAAGTATCAAGAGGAGGAGAAGGAAAGGAAGGAGACTCGTGGTGGTCAGGGCTGGGGGGAGGCGAGGGAAGGGAACGCTAAGGGGTACAGGATTCCTTTGGGGGCCCTAAATATGATCTAAGATTGATTCTGGTGATGGTGGCACAACTCTGTGAATGTCTGAAAAACCACTGACTCACACAGTTAGACTGTAAGGTGTTTGGTCCTATTCAATAAGCTGCTTCCAAAAGAGCCCCCTCACGTCAGAGAGGGGCTGAGGTGTGGCCCAGTGGTAGGGCCCTTGCCCAGTGTGTGCCCAGCCCCGAAAAAAAAGAACAAGACAACAAAAATAGGCTGGGCATGGCAGTGCGCCTATAACCCCAGCATTCTGGGAGGCTGAGGCAGGAGGATTCCAAATTCAAGCCCAGCCTGGGAATTTAGCAACTAAAGGAGACCCTGACTCCAGGGAAAAAGTAAAGGGGCTGGGGATGCAGCTCAGTGTGAAGGTCCTGGGTGCCTCTCCAGGGAGGCCGAGCAGAGCAGGGTGCGTTCCCCTGGGGAGAAGGTGCTGGTTCTGGAGAGAGCACCTGGCACAGCAGGCAGCAGGCGCAGGGCGAGGAGGTGGAGATGGAGGCGGGGGCGGAGGGTGCCAGGCACAGAGGCTCTTTGAGGACCTCTGGCAGGAGAGGAAATGGGCAGAGCGAAGGAGCTCCGGGCAGGGCAGAGAGAGCATTTCTGCTTGTTTGTGTTTAGAAGGCAGGAGACAGAAGTGTGTTTTAGTCTGAGGGAAAAAGAGCCTGCAAAGGCAGGAAAGAAAAAAAGGGACTGAAGTGAAAGTATAACCAAAAAGAAACTTCTGTGTCTGTTAGTTTTTTTTGAGAAAGGTCTCGTTTTGTAGTCCAGCATAGGCTGGCCTTGAACTCTGCTACGATCCTCCTGCCTCAGCCTCCCCAGTGCTGGGGTTACTGGTGTGCACCACCACGACTGGCCTTAAAACATTGCATTTGAAAGGTCTGTGGCTATAGCTCAGTTGTAGAGCACTTGCCTAGCGTGGGTGAAGGCAGGCAATGGCAGGTGGTGGGGTGGTGGCGGCCGGGGTTCCGGCGGGAGCCCCTGGTGAATTCAGGAGCTGATGGCTGCCTTCCCTCCCGCCACCCACACGAGCACCAGGTCCCCCCGCCCAGGTCTTCACCACCCCTCCTCCTAATTCCCTGGCAGCCCACACCCAGGGGCTCCGCTGTCCCCCTGGGTCAAGGTCAGGGAACGTGTGAGCAGCACCGCTCTGCTCAGAGCGGGAGGGAGGGCCGTTCATGTGTTCTCTACCTTCCCACTCTCCTTGGAAATCCGGAGTCACCCCAGCTGGGAGCCTGATACTAAACCCTGTTCCGGACATTCCCCTGCTGCTGCCCCTCCCGCTCTGCCCTTGGCTACTAAACTCTCAGGGACAGAGCGCGAGGCCTGCGCCTGCTGCTCCCGGTCCACTGTCCTCAGCCTTGATCTCCCGAAGTTGTTCTGCCCCCAGGGGCCTGAATCTTCTAGCCGCCCAGTCCCAGGCCCTGAGTCTCCAGCATCTGTGCTCTGTCCCTGCTGGCCTGGGGCCCACACTGTCCCCTGGTGCCGTATCTGTCTCCCTTCTCGGCCACACCCCTGCCCCACCACCAGCTGTGGGCCCAGCAGCGTCCAGGCCTCTGCTGCTTGCTGGCCCCCACTCCTGCGGGCCCTGTCTAACATTGCGCCTCCTTGTTCAGCCGCCCCCAGGGGAAGCCCCTGCCAGCCCCTCTGGGTGCTGGCTCCTCAGTGACCTGGGCCACTTTGTTCACTAACAGATCCTCCTGCCTCAGCCTCCCTCCTGGGTGTGAGTCTGTGGGCAGGCTTCCTCACTCCCCCTGGTCCTTGGGGGCAGTCAGAGACCCTTACCATTGCTCCCACTCAGCCTAGGATGGAGATGTTCGTTGCAGACCAGGATGGAAATCGTGTTGTAGAGGCTGTGACACCACATCCTGACAGCTCACAGACCTCCCCCCTGCCACCTCCCCCGAATCTGTTCAGCCGGTTTTTTGTGGCATTGGGGATTAAACCTAGGGTCTTCACTCTGAGTCAAATCCTCAGCTCTTTTGTTTGTTTTGTTTTTTGAGACAGGGTCTCACCATATAGTTCAGGCTGGCCTCGAACTTGAACTCACAGCCATCCTCCTGCCTCAGCGTCTCGAGTGCTGGGGTTGCAGGTATGTGCCACTTCTTGGAGCTATCCCCAGCCCTTTCTAATAAATTATTTTTTGACAGGATCTCCCTAAGTCGCTACCCAGGCTGGGGTTGAATTTGTGATCTCCTAGCTCAGCCTCCCCAAGTGCTGGGATTCCTGGCACGCACCTTGGCTTACTCCGGGGCTTTTCTCTGGAGTCTCCTGGTCACTTGGGTCCCCAGTGGGTCACTTGCACCTTCCGTCTCTATAGGAACTGGCATCTAAACCCATGGGGTCCTCCCCGAGGCAGAGCCAGGTTGGGAGCTGGGGGCCCAGACTCGCTCACCTCCCTGCTCTCTGCCTGCAGAGCCCCGTCCCATGTCCCCAGTGACCATGGCCCCTTCTGCTCCTGAAGCTCCTCGCTGTGAATTCCAGGCCCCCTGCCCAGCCTCCCTGGCTGTGACAGGTGGCCTTCAGCCCTGGATGCCACGAGGACCATCGAGTAGGATGCGGCTGTTTGTCTAAGCTTTTGATCCCGAGATGGATGAAGACCACAGGCTGGTCGGGGCCCAGAGCCTGGTGGTCACCGTGACCTCGGCCAGGGTGGCTATGTGCTGATCCCCACAAGGCAATAAAGCCGGAAGGGGCCTCCTGGCGTGAGAGAGCAGCGGGTATGTGAGTGTGGGGGCCTCAGGAAGCCCATAGACAAGGGCCTCTTTGTCTCCAGCACCCCCCGAGGTCCCTGCCCCTGGGCAGCCCCACATGATTATTTTTGTAGGGTGTTCCAGGCTTTTCTCTTTTTTTGAGACAAGGTCCCTCTATGTAGTCCAGGCTGACCTTGAACTCACAGCAATCCTCCTGCCTCACCCTCCCTAGTGCTGGGATTACAGGCTTGTGCCACCAGGCCCGGCTAGGTGTTCCGGGCTTTTCTCAAGTTCACTGTCCTCCTGCAACTGTCCCAAGCCCCAGTCCTCCTCACCCCACCCAGAAGACACGGCTGATGCCAGCGCCTAAGTCTCAGCTCAGAGGCCTTCTGTACCTGTTTCCTCTCCGGAGCTGCCTGAGGAGGCGAAGATGTCAGAATGAGCAGCGTTACCAGGAAGTTGGGATTACAGAGTGCCCGCCTCCCACTCTCTGCTGCCAGCCTCAGCTTCCTTATCTGTGAAACAGGGCATTGGCAGAGGCCAAGTAGGACTTGTGTGAGGAGTAAGTGAAAGGCAAAGCTTCTTGAAGAATGGTCATAAGAGCCCCTTCAACGCTAATGATTATTATTACTGTTACAAATAGGTGAAGCGAGGAGTGGTGGTATGGGCCTGGCATCCCAGCACTCGGGGAGGCTGAGGGATGCGGATCAAGAGTCCAAGCCCACTGATTTAGAGAGACCTTGAAAAAAAAATCAAAAATGGTTGAGGATGGGGCTGGGGATGTAGCTCAGTGGTTCCGCCGTGCAAGGTCCAGAGTTTGATCCCCGGTACCAAAAAAAAAAAGGTGGAGGATGTAGTTCAGTGTGGAGGCCCTGGGTTTAATAACCAGGGATGGAAGCAAAGGAGGGAGGGAGGGAGGAAATAACAAAGCTGAACCCCTTGTGGCTGCTGTGTGCCAGGCTCCAGGGAGCTCCTTCCTGCTCGCTCTTCTCCCTCCCTCTTGGCTTCTCCTGTTTCTACTTAAGATCTTTTCTAGCTGAGACAGGAGGATCAAAAGTTCCAGACCAGTCTGGGCCACTTAGTGAGAAGTTGTCTCAAAAAATACAAAGGGGCTAGGGCTCAGCGGTAGAGCACCCCTGGGTTCAACAAAAGACAAAAAACCATCTCGCAGATCCCGGGTTGGAAGGGCCTGGGCAGCCCCAACCAGCCTCACACCAGACCCTGCTCTGGCTTGGGCTGGGCCTGGGGCTGTGGAGCGCGCGTGCGTGCGTGCGTGAGTGCGTGAGAGTGTGTGTGTGTGTGTGTGTCTTCCAGGGGGCGGGACCCAGGAGCAGCGGTCCGCTTGGTCCAAGCGCCCTCTTTCGGCAAAAAGCCTCATGGCGGGGTGGCAGGGAGTGTGAAGGGAGGGAGCTTCGGCCCTGCAGGACCCAGGGTCTTCACACCTCCAGCCTTTTTATTTTTTAAAAATGGGAGGCAGGGCCTTGTTACATTGCTAAATTGCCCGGGCTTGGCTTGAACTTGCAATCCTCCTGCCTCAGCCTCTCAGAGTGCTGGGATTACTTGTGTGCCACCACACCATTTCTCTTTCTGCTAGTCTAAGAACACATTCCAAAGATAGCTTCACCACCGGGGCAGGAACACTAAATGATGAGGTGGGGGGCGAGCCTAAAAGCTCACTGTACAGCTGGGCGGGGTGGCGCACACCTGCAATCCCAGCACTCGGGAGGCTGAGGCGGGAGGCTGAGGCAGGAGGCTCACCTCGAGTTCGAGGCCAGCCTGAACTAGTCTCAGAAGACCAAAATAAATGAAAGCGTCTGCGTCCAGGTGGTGGTGGGCTGCCGCAGCCTGTTTCTTTTTCCGTGAGGCCTTCTCCCTGGCCATGGCCCGAGGTATATCTTCACTTCACCTCCCAGTAAACTGCATGGACCTCGCCATGGGCCATGGAGACAGGAGATGCTGCAGCAAGACCTCGGGAAGGACCTACGTGCTGTCTTGAGCAGACCAGGGGCATCCCCGGGGCCGGCCCAAGAGCAGACCCTTCTCTTCCAGGGGTGGAGCAAGGAGCTGGCACCTGGCAGCCACCCCTCAATTTCTGGCTGGGAGGGAGAGAGAAGTGGGAGAGTGGCGGCTGGAATTGCTGTAGGAGGGCAGGATAGCAACATGCATTCCTTCCTCATGGCATCTGGGCACTGAGACTCTGAAGTGAGCACCTCCGCCCATCTAAGGTGGGCACTGGGAGTGGGGGAGACAGGAGCAGTCATGGCAGCAGGAAGGACAGGCCAGGCAAGAGCAGAGAGAAGCCAGGCAGCCTCCTTGTCCAGCCCCAGCCCCGGAAGTTCTGGCTGCCTGAGAAGCCAGAGCAGGGTGGGTGGTTCCAGCCCCCCCCCTTTCCCACCCCTGCCTGGGCCCTGCAGCCCTGGGGAGGGGTTGTCTGGAAGGTGACCTTGGCTCAGGAACAAGGGTCCTGGAGGCTGGGCCAGTGGGGCAGGACAGGGGTCTGATGTGGGGGCACTGGGGAGGGGTCAGGCCCTGCCTCTGCCTAGCAGCTTGGCCTCCCTCTTTCCCCACTGACTGTTGGGGTCCCCCGCATGGGTGTGAATAGTCCTTTACACAACACCAAGCTACTGGCATGGCGGTCACTGCACACACGGGTGCTCTCCAGATGTGCATGTGTCCCCATACTGACCCTACTGTGATGGCCAGGGTCACACGTGTGCAGTTGCCTGCTGGGGTCCCCAGACAAGTGACCAAGTCCTGCAGCCACCTGCCTCACTGCTGGGAGTGCTGGAGGGGGGGGGGCACCTGGATTACAAACTGGGAGGCAACAGGGCAAGGGAAAGTAGGAGGGGACGGGAGCAGAGGGCCTGACACACCTGACCCTGCAACCTGAGAGCCACCACGCAGGAGCCAGGGTCCCGCTGAGCCCCTGCCCACAGCCACCCTCCCCCGGGTGACACACACGGGGCCCGGTGAGTAGAGGACGTTTAATATTTCTGTGCTGGTCAGACGGACACAGGTGAGGGTACACGGGGGCCCCGCCTCTGGGGGGCAGCTTGTGAAGGGGCATACGTGGGGGTCTCAGGAGATATCCAAGGGGTCTTCTCAGCAATGGGGCCTGGTGGGGTGCTCTGAGCATTCGCACCCCCTCCTTGGCCTCGGGTTGGGGTCCCCCATAGGGGGTCTTCAGAGTCTCACTTTTCCAGCTCCAGTGCTGGAATCCAGGGATCCACACTCCCAGCGTGCCAGGGACTTGGTCCTAGAGAGAGGTCAGGGAGCCCCCAGGGCAGCCCGGGCCTGGGGACTGTGTCTCCTGTGTGCCTGCCTCCTTGTCCCCAGGCAGGGCCAGTCCCAGGGTCCTCGGGCAGAGAAGGGGTAGAGGGAGAGGGTCTTGCCACCAACAGACACTGTAAACTTTGGTTTAAAACAATAACTTAAGTGGAGGGGGGCTTCCAGCCTGGGGCCTGGGACAGCTGGGAGTTCAGGAGGCGACAAAGGAAAAAGCCAACAGAAAGTTTTGGTTTTTGCTTCCGGCATAAGAAAGGTCTTTGGTCATCCGTGTAACTGGGAACTTGGGGAAGGGGTACAGGGAGGGTCAGAGGACTTCGGTGGCCAGGGGGTGTGGGGAGGCTGGGTTCCAGCCTCGCCTTGCCCTTCTTCCGGCAGGGGGCGCGGCCGCACCTGTGGACATCCGTGAGGGGCGGGCACCGGCCTCTTCCTGTGCTCCCCACTGTGGCGGACACAGGAGGCCCCGTTCAGTTCAGCCTGGGTCCTGCTTGCGGGGAACCCCACAGGGCACAAAATGCTGTGTCCCACCCATGACAGCGGAGGTGGTGACAACCTGACAGCCGGCCAGCCCCGCTCCATTCCTGCCAGGCAGGGGAAGGCAGGGCAGGGCAGGGTGAGGAGCCAGGGGCGGACAGCGCTTGCTTCACAGTACAGAAAGAGGGGGATGTACAAATCGGGAGGCCCTGGGAGGTGGGTGCCCCGCCTGTGGGTCTTCTGCGGAAGACAGGGCCCTTTCCGGGGGGACAGCGGTGGGGGCCTGCTGCTGGTGGTCGGGGAGACGCGTTCGGATGAAGGGGGTCTGGGAGGGGTCTGGGCCCTCCTTGTCTTCTGCTGGTCCCAGACCAGGGGTCCGGTTCCTGCCCCGAAGCGTGTGTCAGTCCGCCGCCTCAGGGGAGCTGCTGGCCCAGGCCGCCCCCATCCAGTCAGAGTCCGGAAGTGCCTTGAGGTTCAGGGCTGTGGAGTGGGGGTGGGCAGGCCTGGTTCTGGGCCCAGGGTCTCACCCCGCCTCTGCCCCAGGGCCCTTAGGACAGCTCCTCCCCAGGCAGCTCCTCCTCCAGCTCCCTGTCCTCCGGAGGCGGAGGCCCCAAAGAGCTGGGGTTGGGGTGGCCTAGAGGGGGTCCCGGCCGCCGGTCTTCTTCCGCCTCTGCGGGCTCCTCCTTCACCTGCACCTGGTGGCTGCAGCAGAAGGGACAAGGTGGGCACCGGGGGCCTCCTGAAGCCCCTGCCCCAGACTTTGCACAGTGGGGTGCCCACAGCGCCCTCCCCAGGACCCCACCTCCCCCAAGACCTTCTGCACAGAAGATGATTCTGGGACAGAGTGGACAGAGGGGGGACGAGGGCTGAAAAGGATGGAGAGAGGAGGGGAGAGGAGGGAGAGCTGGAAGGAGAGGAGGAGGAAGAACAATGGTGGAAGCCAGGCCTGGCGGTGCATGCCTAGGCGGCTGAGGCAGCAGGATGGCAAGCTTGAGCCCAGCCCGGGCAACTTAGCAAGACTCTTGTCAAGATAAATTTAAAAACAGCTAGGGATGCAGCTCCCTGCCAAGGCCCTGGGTTCAATCCCCAATATTACAAAGAGAAGAGGAGGTGGGGGTGCCAAGGACAGGGGCCGCAGTCTGGGGAATATGCGGTGGGCTGTGGGGGCCCGTGCTCACCTGTACTGGGGCGGGGAGAGCCGAGGGGGGCTGCTGCTGCCATTACTGGGCAGCGGTTCCCCGGGGGTGCCCATGTCCTCGTGGCTGAGGGACAGAAGGCTGCTTGCGGAGCCGGGGTTCAGCATGCCGGGGCTATTGAGGAGGGGGAAGCTGCTCTCGGCCAGCGCGGCCTGCAGCACAGGGGTTACAGCTGGTCAGAGGGGGCCTCCTGAGCCCTGGCCAGTCCCTCTCGGCAGCTTCAGGCCCAGGCTCGGCCTTGGGAATGCAACACCCCGGGGCTGGGCTCTGCCCAACTTCCAACCTCCCACCTTCTCTGGGAACCCAGGCTTGGCTGCCCCTGCCCCCAGGGGAACCCAGGGGATGCTGGATGCTGTAGGTTATGCCAGCTCCCTTGTTCTCTGCCCATTCCCCAAGCTGGCTGTGAAATCCAGGTAGAGCCCTGCCTGAGGTGGGCAGGCCTGGGTTGGGGCTTGGGTGGCCGGTCACCTGGTAGCTGGCATTAAGTGCTCCGTAGCTGAGGCCCGAGATCATGTTCTTCACCAGGGTGGGGCTCCTGGGGACAGAAGCAGGGGTCAGTTCTCCAACCCATTTCCTCCTGACCTCGACCAGGGGCCCATGCAGAGCCAGGGCCTGTCCCCTTTCCTCTCCTGGAGGCCCAGGCGGGACCGGCCACCTGTGTGCCCAGGGCGTATTCAATCCCCGAAGGACCTGCCCAGCAGGTGGCCAGGGCTGGGGCTTGGGGACCAGTCTGGTCTTAAAGCTGGGAGGTGGCAGCAGGTCCCCTCCCCACGTCCATCTGCACATCAGGCCACCCCAGCCTCTTCCCTCGCTGGTCTGGACTTTCTGTCATTCAGCAAAACCCGAGCTCTAGCCTTGATAGTTCCACATCTGCAAGACCCACACTTTCTTGCCATCCTGAACTCGGGGACACGTGATTAGCCATGTCCCCAGGTGTCCCAGACAAAGGGCTTTTTCTGTACCCAAAGGTGCTGGGGAAAAGCCACGGCCCAGGGCTGTCCACCTCAGAGATGGTCCCCTTGACAAGAGCCTCTCAGAGGACAAGGACCAGGCCCGAGATCACAGGGCTGGGGGAAGCAGAGGTGCAATTTGCACTCGGTTGGCATGAGGTGTGACAACACCTGACGTAGAGCCTGGAGCTTCTCCTCCATTCCCTGGCCCCTGGCCTGTCCCACTCCCCTGGAAAGGAAGGGGGGCCCAAGGGCCTCAGAGGCCTGATCCGCCTATCAGGAGCCAGGGGAGCACAGGGCCCGGGATGGCACATCCCTGGCCACACACCACGTACCCCGTCATCTTTGGCGGCCTGCGCTTCTGATACTCCCTCTCGTCCACTGTCCACACCGCTCCCTTCACGTTCTCCACGCGCACGAAGCACTTGTGCAGGCTGAGATTGTGGCGCACAGCATTCTGGGGATGCGGGGGACAGGTGCTAAGGAATAGGTACGGCAGCACCCTCATGCTGTTCCATGTCCCCAGGCCAGCTCGGCAGGGAAGCAGGGCCCCCTCCCCGCTGGTTCCCCATGTGATGGTGGCCCCAGGTGGGAATCACACACTTCCTGCTGGCTCTGGTCAAAGATACAGGGAGCTGCTCCCTGGGCTTCTGAGCAGCAGGAGGTTGGATCTGGGCCCTGGCACCTTATCTCGGGCACACGCAGAGTGGCCACTAAGCTGGGGACAAATCAAGTACCCTCACTGTTACCTTCCCAGCCCCTAGGAGCCTGGGCCTGGACAGACGCCTTCCTCTCTGAGGGCAGGAGGCATACAGCAAGGGCCTAATACACACTCATGGAAATAAACCGGAAGGAGATGTGACCATGCAGCCATAGGCAGGCAGGAAGGAGGCTAAGTCACCTTGTCACGCCTCCCCCACCCAGCACGGTAACTTCAGGAGCTGAGGTCACCTGGTCTGCAGGACCCTTGGGTGATGGCCCTGACCCACCCAGATCCCTTCTCATCCCTGTCCTGCCCTGAACTCTGCTCTCAGATTTCCTGTCCCCCACTGCCAGCTGCCGGGTGTCATCCCCACCTGCCTGTGTCCCTGTCCCTGTTACCTGTCCTCCCTTGGCCTCCCCGATCCTTGTCTCTTTATATTTCTAAATGGGGAGGAAAGCGGGCAGGGCGGGCAGCCTGTGCCCCCAGAGACCCCTCTCCCTCTCTGCCTTCCAACCCTTACCACTTGCAAATGGCCCGATTTCATTACCAATTTTAATTTGCCTCTAATTAAATCCTGTGTATTTTTCCGACTCGCCCGCTAATCCACGAGGGAGGCGGGCGGCTGGAGTGGAATCTCTTGGAGCGATAATTACAAAGGGCCTAATCACGCCGGGGCTCCTGCTTTGGAATAAATTTGCCCGCATTACGGGGCTCCGATCCTCTGCTTTGCAAATGAGAATGACCCCAATTTCCGAGGATGGCCTCACTGGGGCTTTTCTCCCTCATTTCGAAGCCTGATTCGTGATGAGAGACTAATTCGTTACGCTGAAACATTACCGGCAATTTGAGGGGTCTGGCGGGGGCTGCGTAAACAAAGGACAGGCCCTAGGAGGGGACGGACGTGGGGAGGCCAGTGAGGACTGGCAGCTTGGCAGATGGCCACTCTGCCCCCACTGAACAGCAGCTGGCCTGGCCCACACCGACCCTTGGTCGGAAGGAAACAGCATCTCAGGGTGGGGCCCAGAAAAGGGTGAAGGAAGCCGACAGTTTAGGGGAGGCAGAGGAAGATGAAGGCACCAGTGGCTTCTTATCACGAGAAGACAGAAGTAGGACGCTGCGGTCCGGCGGTGCAGGGGGGAGAGGAGGAAAGGAGGGCAGGTGGGCAGGAACTTGGTCCCCAAGGGGACGCTCCCCACTGCGAGCCCTGGGGCCAGGGATGAATGTGCAGCATTACAGCGAAGAGTAGGCAGAGATCACAATCATCTCCTACATCGGTATTCGACTGTTTCCAACACCTGGTATCTGGCCCACCCTAGAGTCTGCAGGCTGGTGCAGGTGGCGCCAGGAAGGCCATGCTGGCTCAGAAAGAGGGCAGGGTTGTGGTTGGCAGGAAATGACATCATACACAGCCAATCACAGCAGCTGCCCCAGCCTCACAGTCTGTCTCCAAGTGCTGGGAGTTAGGCTCAGAGGCGTGGAGGTCATGGGCAGTCCCTTCTGGGCACCCAGCGTATACCCAGGGCGGACAAGGCCGGTCCCGGAAGTCCCTAGCAGTGCAGGGAGGCGGGCCTCCCGGACACTTGTTGAAACCAGGTGGCACTAGGGGAGGGGCCCGTTTAACTGCAACTCCTGCACTGGTCAGCAGGGGGACTCAAAACCCAGGGATCTACCTTCCCCACAGGACCAGCCTCCTTCCTCCTCCCACAGGGCCCGGCACGATTTAGAGGCCACCTTCCCACCCCATAAGAGTGCGCATGCACATGCACACACATGCACACACACACACACACTCTCTCTGTCTCTCTAACTTGACTATGGAAAAATATACAGCTTAGTGTCCTGGCCCACATCTCCATGTCCTATTTTTCTAGGGTCCCCCTCTCTCCTTCCTTTGGTCCCCTAGGAAAACTCTGTGAAATGACTAATTGGATGAGACAATTACCTCCTCGTCCCTGGGGAGACTGCAAGTGCCTTGTACCCCAGCACGTGGGCCGTGGCCGGGGGGGGGGGCACTCGTGTGTCCAAGCCCATGTGTCTCCTCCCGGGCCTTTAGTCCAGGCCTCCCTACCAAGTGTACAAGGGCCTAGCTGACCCTGAGGCCCTGCCTTGTGGAGCTGGAGCCTTTGGGGCCCATGGGAGAGCACCCCAGAAAAGAGGGTGCACAAGGCTGGAAGGAAGGGGTGATTAAAGGGCAGTTACGGCAAAAGGTTTTTTTTTGAGGCAGGGTCTCACTATGTAGTTCAGGCTGGCTTTGAGCTCATGATGATCCTCCTGCCTCAGCCTCCCAAGTTCTGGGATTACAGGCGTCACCCCAGCACTCTGGGAGCTGGGCCCTGGTGGGCCATCTGGACAGGACTAGCCAATGGGGACCACCTGACTGTCAGGCAGCCCTGGTCTGAAAGGATGTGGATGCCCAGGGTGTGCGGGGCCCTGGGCACACACAGCTCACCTTCCAGGTGGCAGTGTTCCTGCGGAAGTAGGCGAACATCCTGGTGAACCAGTTGTAGATCTCATTCAGGGTCAGCTGCCGGTCAGGGGTTTCCAGGATGGCCTGGGGCGAGGATGGGCCGAGGGGACCCTCAGGCTGGACCTCCAAGTCCCTGCCCGTGGACTTGCTCTCCCGCTGGGCCCTACCTCACCCACACCCAGAGGAGACTGCAGGCCCCCACAGCGACTGGTGGGCTGGGGGTAAGGGGTGGGTGGATCTGGGGATCCCCAACAACATCAGGACGGGAGGATTATGGGCACCAGGGAGGTGACAGGGGTGGGGACACAAAGAGAAGAAATCAGAGTGCTCAGCGGTCCATCGCAGGCATGTGTGCAGGGAAGGGCACATGGGTGTGAGCAGAATAGCGAGTGTGAGCCCTGTGAGCAGCAGCCCCACCAGGCCACAGCGGCGGGGGGGGGGGGCACTAAGCAGGCAGAGGTGAGGGACGTCCCCCTCCGTGAGGACCCTGAGCAGCCTGTGCCCCAGCCCAGCTCACCTGGCGGATGAGGGAGGCATAGGTGAAAGGGGGCCGGACGTCCGCGTTCTTGTAGAACTCATGGTTTTGGGCCAGTTCTGGGAGGACAGGGGGAAGGTGAGGCGCCTGTGGGCGTGACCTGGGCAAGGCCTCTGTGGTGGCCCCTGCCCCCGCCTCACCTGAGGAGATGGGGGAGCAGAACTTGTCACTGCTTCTCCGTCGGGTGGGGCCCCCCCCATGCAGTGCAGCGGAGCCCAGGCCGGGGGGCCGCAGGGGGGTGACAGGAGCGGCAGCGGAGGTCGGGGGGTGCACAAGGCCATCGGGAAAAGGGTCTGCAGAGACGGTCACCTTGGGGAAGGAGCAGGGGCCAGGGCCCGGGTTCTGCTGTGAGCCTGGAGGTGTGGGCCGGGGTCCCGAGGGCCCTGTGGTGGGGAGGGGCGGCAGGGCTGGGTGTGACTCACAGGCTGGCTGAAGGGCTTGGGCTCCGAGGGCCGCATGTGCAGGTGGGCCATCATGGCCTGCAGCCGCTCGCTCTCCTTGGCCAGCTGCAGGGGTGGGTGGGGTGAGCAGGGCAGGGGCTCTGTCCCCCTCCACAGGCCCCCAGCCCCTCTACATCTCTGTGTCCTCACCACCGACTGCCCCTACACACAGGGTCTTCGTCCCCAGGGAGGCGGGGGTTGTGACTGCACTGGGGACACTGGTGAGGGTGATGAAGCAGGTGCCCACTCTCCAACTCCAGGGATCTTTCCTGACCACCCTCGAGTGCAGAGCGTGCTGCTAGGAGCCCGAGGGAAATGGGCAAATATCGACTGGCTGATGGATGGACTCGCCCGGAGTTGCCTCCAAAGCTCTGACGAGGTTTTAACCCCAGCTCTGCACTGGCAGCTCAATGGCGGCCAGCAGGTCACCGGGGCTGGTGTGCCTCCTGTGCAAAACAGGAAGGACAACAGCACCTGGCATGCAGAGACATGGAGAGGGCTCCTCAAGCTATTTAGGTAAAGGTAGGCACTCAAAGTGCCACCTGATCATTTGTTTTGTTTTGTTTTTGCAGTACTGGGGATTGAACCCAGGGCCCTTGCACTGAGCTCTACCCCCAGAACTTTATTTTTTATTTTGAGACAGGGTCTTGCTAAATTGCCCAGGCTGGTCTGCAACTTTCTTTTCTTTTTTTTTAGCAGTGACCACGTTTATTTGAGAAAGGAAAAGCGAAGAGTGGGGGAGAAATTGGCTCTGAAGAGTGAGCTTGGGCCGAGTAAAAGAGTTAAAAGTCAAGGCTGGGGATTTAGCTCAGTTGTGCTGTGCTTGGCTGGCAAGGTAGGCTCTTTCGAGGAAAAGCCAATATATCTGTCAGGTTTTTTTTTTGGTATCCGGGATCGAACTCAGGACCTTGTATTTGCGAGGCAGGCGGCGGCACCACTGAGCTAAATCCCAGGTCCTTTTTGTAACTTTTGATACTCCTGCCTCAGCCTTCCAGAGGGCTGGGGTGACAGGCCTGTGCCCCCCCCCCCCCCGGTCTGGCTTATTTTTGCTAAGTAGTGTGAGTCTCTTCTGCAGGTGGCAGCAGAGATGCCCAACACGGGTGTACCCCTCAGCTCCCCAGCCTTCCTCACCTATCTTGGGGTCCTCAGGACCCTCCCACGGGACAGCCTGTCTGCGCCCCCCCCCCGGCCCCTCCTGTGGCAGCACCTGGATCTCCAGCTGCTGGACCACCTGCATCTGCACCCGGCACTGCGCCGTGCTGCGGTCGTCCAGGGCATGCTCCGTGTTGAGGTGCCTGGGAACCAGACAGACCAGAGATACAAAGGAGAGAAAGGGCCGAAAGGGGGCAGGGGAAGAAGGCGCCTTCTCTGGGCCGCCTCCTCTGATGTCTTTGCTAAAACCCCTTCTACGGAGAGACCTAATTGCAAATGAACTAATTAAGTCAACCTCTGACGAAGCGTGAAAACAATTTGTTTGACCCCTGATGCTGCACGGGTCTGGGAGACAGCAGAGTTAATCAGTCAGTGACAGAGCCTGGCACGGTGGTGGCAGCTGGCCGCCTGCTGCCAGCCACCCGGCCACCTCCTGTCCAGCTTGTCCGCCGGCTCAGGCTGTCACACTCCAGGCTTCGGGGGGGCGCTACATCTCACACCCACCCTGTGCTGCAAGGGGGCGGGAGGTGCAAGCACGGGAATGTGCGGGGCGGGGGGCGCTGATGGGGAGCTGAGGGACAGAGGTGCAACTCGGGCTCTCTGGAGCGAGGACACAGGCCCGCTGCTGACCAAAGGCACAGACTGGATGGGACAGGGGTGGGCGTGGCACCTACTTGATGAACTGGCCCAAGTCTTCGCACAGGGCTTCGCAGCCCGGCCACTTGCACTCTCCGTGTCCGTACAGGGGGTGGGAGCCGGGGGTCTCCTCATGGGAGGAGCTGGGAGGGCAGGAACTGGTCAGAGACCCCAAGGACCGCAGTGGCCCAGAGCCCCCTCTCTGCCACAGTGCCACCCCGGCACCCAGGTTTGCCCTGCAGCTGGTGCTCCCAACCCCACCACCTGCCCGCACCCGCTGTACCTGTCTCTGCGAGATGTGTGCACAGCGGGCTGTCCGTTGGGCAGGGGGTGGTGGGAGAGCGGGGGCGAGACCTTCGGGGGGGCAGCGAACGAGGTAGCAGTGGCGGCCGTGCCGGTGAGGTCCAGCCCCTCCTGCTTGACACTGTCCTCGGCGGGCTGCCCGGGGGCACCCTCGCCCTTCCATAGCTGGGGCAGGTCCGTGGGGCACACAGCCGCTGCGGGGACAGGGGAGGCTGGCTGGGCCGGGCTGAGGGTGTGGGGGCTTCTTTCTGGCCTCCTGGCCTTGGTGTGCATGCGGGGGAGGGGGGACACACCACACACACCGCACTACACAGTGGGGCGGAGCTCACCTTGTGGGAGGGTCTGCAGGGGCCCCGAGGCCTGGCTGGGCTGCAGGCTGACCAGGCCCTGCCGCTGCAGGCTGAGCAGGTGCTGCTGTTGCAATTGTTGCATCTGCAGGAGCTGCTGCTGGAAGGCCAGCTGCTTGTTCCCCAGAGCCTGTGGGGCGGCCCGAGGGGGCGGGCAGAGAGGGACGCCGTCGGCCTCAGCCGTGCCATCTGGCCCCCACCCCGAGGCCACCCCCTCCCAGGCCCTGTCAGCGCCCGGAGCTGTCGTGGCGGCGTCCGCGGATGCAGCCTCTCTGCTCCCGACCCAGCTTCCATAGGGCTGCATGCCTCCTCGCAGTAAACACAGGCACACGGGCACACAGGCACACAGGCACACAGGCACGCACGCACGCACGCACGCACGCACGCACGCAAACGCACGCAGCGAGACCCAGACACGCAGCACGACGCCAGCCCTCCCCCTCTGCCGTGCTGGCTCCCGCACCGCAGCTATGTGCCTGGGGGGGCCGCACGTCTCTGTGATCAATGACCCCGTCAGAACCAGGGGCCACCCCCGCCCACAGGGTACCCCTCCCACATGCCCGGGACCCCCTTCTGCCCCATGGGAGGGGGTGCTTTCTTCCTCCTCCCAAATCCTGCGTTCTAGACAGAGAACCAAGGGGTGGGATGGGACCAGGGCCGGGAAAGGATACATCACGCTGCTAGGCAGCACCATGCCTCGCCTCCCGCCCGCCTCTCACTTCTTCACTCAGGCACTGACAAGCTGGCTGTCAGCAGGGTTTCTAAGCCCAGGAATGGAGCCTATCTACCGCCTGCAGGAGGTGGCAGGCGGCGGTGGTGGGGGTTGCTGGCTACTCAATGCAGAAAGCAGAGGACTGAAGGGCTGGGTTAGAATGCCTGGATGTCCTCGGGCAGCCTCTGGGAAGAGGCACTTAGAACAGGGGCTTTGGTTTGGCCAGCAGGAGGGAGGCACGGGGCTGTGATATGGGGGATGGGGCAGGGGAGGTGCACCTGGGGACGCAGGGCTGAGGGGCTGGGTCCCTGAGAGCCATGCAGGCAGGAGGACGTCACAACCACAAGGCAGCTGGACGAGCCTCCCCCATACCAAGGATGTGCACATGGGGGCAAGGGGAGAAGGAACGCTCCACAGTCCCTGTGACCCCAGCGCACAGCTCCATCCAGTTCTTTTCTATCCCCACAGGGCAGTTCTGCCCTGAGCACTTCCAGACCGCCGGCC
Source organism: Heterocephalus glaber (assembly GCF_000247695.1). Next base: position 17,413,522 of record NW_004624754.1, read on the forward strand.
CCTGGCCAGGGCAGGGCTGGCGAGGCAGGTGTTGGGATGGGGGTCCCCGGGGCCATCTGGCGCCTTGGGCCAGGCCTCTGCAGCCTCTCACCTCTTTGGGCTGCTGTTTCCCAGCCTGCTGCTGGGTGAGGAGCTGCAGGTGAAGCTGCTCTTGTTGTTTCTTGTAATATTCCTGAAGCTGTGGGGGACAAGGTGGAGGACAGTTAGCCGGTGGGGGCTGCCGACTGCAACTCCTTCTGTGTCCGGCCGGGGGGGCCCCGTCAGCCTGAGCAGGACCTGGGGGTGGACAGGAAGGAGGGGAGAGCGCCCCACAGCCCTGACCCTCCCTGCCTCTCAGGGGCACACCTGCCTGGGTCCCAGGCACGGGGTCAGATGTCCCAGTACTTTGCCCTACCCTGGAGTTCCAGAGATGGAAGTGGGGCCTGCCTGGGGGAGTGTGGGGGCTGGCGGCTGCTGAGCTGGACCTTTGGCCTCTCAGCAGCCCTGGAGGAATGCAGATCGGCCGGGCCTGAGCAGCCTCGCTGGTTTCTGCCACAGCCCTGTGGTAAACAGGGAGGGAGGTGGGGACGCCACTGCCGGGGGCCAGACCCACCTGCTGCAGCATGAGAGCCTGCTGCTGCTGGAGCAGTGCCTGGAGCTGGGGCGGTGACAGGATCTGCTGCATCTGCTGCGGGGTGAGCATCTGCGGCGACATCATGGCCACGGACACGGGCACCTGAGGGGTTTGCTCTGTTAGCGAGGGGCAGTGCCCGGGCCACCCACAGTGTGGCAGCGAGGCTCTAAGTGTGTCTTTCTAGACAAGGGATGGATCCCTATTCTGTTTTTCTTGTCTCTAACTCAGAAGAGCAACTGGGTGTGGTGGTGCATGCCTGTAATCCCAGCAGTTGGGAGGCCGAGGCAGGAGGATCACCACAAGTCTGAGGCCAGCCTGAACTACACAGTGAGACCCACATCAATCAATCAATGGGAACAGCGATGGTGCCTGCCCTGAAAGGTCCAGTGAGGACTGAGAAGCTAACAGTAGGACAGAGCCCAGCAGCAAGGAGTGCTTATAAGGTTGGCTGTCATTGTAGCATGCAGTTCTTGCAGTGGGAAGATGAGACCCGAGTGACAGGGCTGGTGGAACCCAGGGATGGAGGGGTCTCCTGCAGTAAAGAGGAGGGGGAGTGCTCTATGCTCCATCTGAGACTGCTGGCCAAAGGCGTCTGCAGCTACAGGAAGGACTGAAAAGTGGCCCTCCTCACATGGGGACCTGGAGTCCAGCCCTGGTGTCTGGTGCACACAGTGGCTCATACCCCAGGCCTGGGAGCCCCGCAGGCATCATCTTGGTGAGTGCATGGAAACGCTGCTGTGTCTTCAGTGGGGTGGGAGGGACAGTCGGCAGGGAGTTAGGACAGCAGGCTTTTCCTCCTAGCTCTACACACAACTTGCTGTGCAACTGTGAGCAAGTCACTTGGCTTCTCTGGGCTGTCAGTTTCCTCAAACATAAAGCGTGGGGTTGGATCACGAGAGATGCCTCTTAGCTGGAGCATCTGGGATTCTCAAAGTGGAGCTGCTCTCTACCTGGCTCTCTTGGGCCAGGCTGCTCTGGAATGCCCAGAGGGTCCAGCTACCAGACAAAGGCTCTGTGAAAAGTAGCAGCATCTGTCTTTCCCAGCCCCACCTTCCCCAACTCTCTGAGGCCTTTGCAGTGCCCACCAGGCAGGGCCAAGCTGTGCCACGGCAGGACAGGTGCCCCATGGAGCTGTCTGCCTCCCCTGCACCCCGTGGGGCCCAGGCTTCCCCCTCACTCCATGCTCTGCAGAGGGCTGGGTGCACAGCAGGCACTGAGCCTTAGCTGACCTCGCTGCTGCCGCCTTCCCCAGCGAGCAGAGCCCCCATGCCAGGGAGGGGTGTCCTGCAGGGACTTGTCGGGGCAGGAACAGGTTAGGTCCCCATGGGGCAGGACTTACCCAGGAGGGGAGGGCTGTAAGCCTTGGATTAGGAAATCCCCAGGATGGGAGGAAGCAGGAGGACCAGGCGCATGGGGAAGTCCCAGGGCACCCAGGTCTGCTTGACACCCCAGAACTGGCTCTGCCCGCCCCGCAGCGGTCTCTGTGCCACTGTCACCTGGAGGGAGGGGTAGTGGCTGAGCTTTCTAGGTGTGGAAATGCCTCAAGCATGAAGGCTCCCAGGGACCCTGAGGCCCGTGGCTCCTGGGGTGGCAGCTGGGGTGGCTGTGCAGGGGACATGGGTTAGGGAGAACCCTGGCTAGGAGCCCCCATTGCTGAGCCTAACTATCCTGCCACCCTCCTCCCGTGGGAGCACCCAGCAAGGCGGGTTATTTCGGTAGTGATGGCCAGGGGTGTCTTTGAAATCACCAGGCCTGTTTCCCCATCTGCCTACTGGGATCTTGGACACACTGGCTCTCCCAGCTTCCTGTGCATGCCCCACCCCTGAAAGCACAAGAGGAGGGGGCGAGCGAAGGGCATGGCATGGCCAGGGTCACTTGGGACCAGAGCACAGGCTAGCGGGATGGCTGAGCCCACACCCAACATGGACAGTGGCCAGCAGGGAAGGACACAGCCTTTCCTACTTGGAGGCAGGAGGATGGAGACGGCCTTGTGGCCTCTCCGGCCCTGAGATTCCTGCCCGGTGGCTGGGATCCACACCCCCATCCCATGTGCATGTGTCCCAAGGTGACCCTCCTGGCCTTCCTGTGGACCCTGACAGGCTGGGCTGTGTCCGAGTGGGCTCCAGGGGCCAGGCCCAGGATCCCCACGGGGACAGTGGCAGGGACAGTGCCACCCAGAGCAGGAAAGAGGAGTGGTGGGGCAGCAGGACTCTGGGGAGCAGGCAGAAGCACCGGGCCTGGCCCAGCTGTCTGCACTGCCTCCTGCCACAGAGCTGCGTGCCAGGCGATCCCATGAGCCTCCCTGCCTTGCTCCACTGAGGCTCTGGCCAGCCCAGCCCTCCTCTCCTCTCCTCTCCTCTCCCGCTGACAGCCTGGAGCTCACCACAAAGCTGGGCCCAGCTTGGGCACAGACCCCACCTCCTTGGAGACTCGGAGCTCTGGTGGGAGTGGGAGGCCTGAAGGGACACGAGGCTGGAGGAGAAAGCGGCCAACAGCCAAACCCCAGGCTCCAGGGACGCCAGGCACGAGGCAGCCTGCTCGATTGCCGCGCTGGCCGGGAGTGATTCTGAAGCGACTTGTTTGGCTTCTAGTCTGGTCTCTGCCAGGGGGTGACTCATTTAACCCCAGCTTCCACGCCTGTCCGTGGGACGCAGGACAGAATGGCCTGCCTGTGGCTGCCCGTGGCTGCCGCATGGTGAGCTGTCTGCAACGTCAGCCGTGGCTCAGGAAGAGCTCCGTATCTGCTGTCGGGACTCGAGGATGACAGGGAGGTCAGGAAGGAAGGAGAGAGGGAGGACGGTACAAGGGCCACTTCTGTCTTTCTCCCTCCAGGCCCGAGACCGCTCTCACTCTGGAGGGGCCTCCCTTCCTCAGGCCCAGCCGGGACGTCTTTCCTGACGCCTGCTCTGGGCCCCAAAGCACTGGGCGCTCCTTCTCTCTGGCCCTGGGTCGGGGACACCCCTGCCTGCAGCCCAGCACCCCTGTGTGTGCGACATGGGCCCCCACTCAGAGGCCCAGTCCTGCCGCCCTGGGCAGGGCTCCCCCTCCCTCCGGTGCTCCCTGCTGCCGGCCACGCCCCTCTTTGCCAGCTCCCCCTTTGGGGCCTCCCTGGGCCCCAGGTTGCTCAAAGGCTACTGACTGCTGGGGCCCCACAGCTGCCCAGCACCTTGCACCGTTTCAAAGCACTTTCCAAACATGTGCGTGTTTTTATAAAGCCCAGATACTCTGTCGGAGCGCTGGAATCTCCCCAGGAGAACCCCACCCCGGTCCCTCCCAGCCCCCTGCTTCCCTGCCCCCTTCCCAGCCCCCAGAGCCCCCAGACTCCACAGCAGGCCGGCTCAGGCTGGGATCAGCTCTGTCCCTCACTCTTCCTCCCTTAGATAAACTTCCTTTCAAAGCCCCCTTAATCCTCTCCCTATCCCCAGCCACCCCTGCTGCTGGGGGAGGGGCTGCCGGCTGGCGGGAGGGGGGAGGGGGGAGGGGGCGCTGCTGCCCCAGTTGTGACCCAGGCAGGACTCAGACTGCAATTCTCCCAAGTTCTTTGTGACACAAAAGGTAAACAGAAGGCCCGGCTCCTCCACCTCCCACCGACCCCCCTCCCCTGGCCTGGCCAGATGGGCAGGGAGCTGGGGGAAGGGAAGAGGGGAAAAAGGGCAGATTGTGCGAAGGAAAACAAAAGAGACCTAGAGACACTCAGAGACAGGAAACCAGGAGAGACTCGAGACCAGCGAGAGTCGTGGGGGGTGGGGGAGGGGAGGGGAGGGCCCGGGACCTTGTAGCGCAGGCAGCAGGCGCCCCTCCCAGGCCCTGGGAACAGAGGGACGATGACACAGTGACCCACAGGGAGGAGGCGCAGAAACCTGAGAAATGACCGAGAAAGACCCTGACAGGTAGGAGACAGAGTGGCAGACAGATGCCCGGCCATTTGAGTGACAGAGACGGAGACGGAGGCGGAGCCGGAGCGGGCCTGGCAGATGGGGAGACAAGAGAAAGTGGAAGTTTCTGGCCGCACCCTGCCGCAGCGCCTGCGCTTCCTGCTGGATAGACGCCCGCTTTTTGGGAGCAGCAGAGGGCTTCCCTCTGGGGTCCCCGACCTCCCTCCGGGCCAGCCACCCCGGCCCTGCCGTCCCTCACCTGCACTGCAGAGGCGGCCTGCTTGCTGTCATTGTTCCCCGGGGAGCTCAGGCCTGAGGCCTGCTGCAGCAGGAACTGGCGGGCCACCTGGAGAGCCTGGAAGACAGGGACTGAGTCAGTAAGCAGTCCCAGCAACAGCCCTGGGCTGGCGGGCATGGAGAGTTTGGGCAGCAAGAGGGAGGAGTGCAGAGGAAGAAGGAAGGTCTTGGGCTGGGGTAAGGACTGAGGTAGGAGTCACTCACTGTCACTATGGGCTCACTGCCTAGGGATGTGCCCTTGGGCTAGCGATTCCCTTAGGCACCGTGGGAACAGCAAATGGGAGGGCCGAGGGTCAAAGAGGATTTCAGAGAGTGCAGGGCACTAATCACACCTGTAATCCTAGCACTCTGGGAGGCTGAGGCAGGGAGACTGCAAGTTCCAACTCTGGGAACTTAGCAAGACCCTGTCTCAAAATAAAATTTTTAAAAAGGGGTTAATGATGTAGCTCAGTGTAAAGGCCCTGGGGCTCAATCCTCAGTATTCAGAGGAAAAGAGTACTTTTTAAGTGAGCATCTATGTGTCAGGCACTTAACAGGCAAGATCTCAATCTTCCCTAATGGCCATGAGGTAGGGATTTAGCGGTCCCATTTTACAGATGAATAAACCGAGCCTCTGGTTTAGTTACTTGCCCAGGATCGACAGCGAGGATTTGAGCGCAGGAAGCCTGGCTCCCAGGCCCGTGTGCCTCACTTTGGGGAGAGTCAGTGTGGGAGGGGAGCACCCAGGAGGGGGCGACAGGGGACCTCAGGGTCTGAGCAGCACCTGGCTTTCTGAGCTCTGGGAGTGTGGATTCAAGGCTCCTGACACCGGGAGAACCAGGCTGGAAAAGCAGGTCAAGACCTGGGGCTCATTCTGATAGATCTTCAGAGATTCGGGGCTGTGGAGCTGGGGGCTGTGGAGCTGGGGACGGGGCTCTGAGCCACAGGGTTCTGATCGGGTGTGGGTGCTGGGTGGCGAGCAGTGAGACTGTAACACCCTGTGCCTCCGGGGTCCTCCAAGACCCCCAGGGAGCCCCACACAGGGCCTGGCACGAGGCCGGCCCAGGCTGGGGTCCCTGTGTGCGGCCTCCCAGTTGTGACCCTGGGCAGGTCACCGTCTCTCTGCACTGTCCTCACCCCTAAAACTGGGGGTTCAAGGCAGTGCCTCTTCTCCCACACGGCCTGGGTGACCATCTGCTACCCCCGGCTCCTCCTGCGTCTGTCCCCACCCTCACGTGACCTCACCACCATCACCTGCAGGGCAGAAGCCTTCCAGGTGGGGTCTGGAGACCCAAGGCCCCCGCCTGCCCTCCAGGTCCCCACCCAAGGACGAGTCCTGGGCTCCCAAAGGGAGGCAGGTGCTTCTGTCCTCAGGGGTCACTTGGGAAAGCAGGAAGCCAACCTTTCTGAGTCTAAGGGCTTGGAGAGGCTGTGGGCGGAGGCCGGTGTGCACAGGAAGGAGCGTGGCCTCCATGGCATGGCTTTTCCTGACCTCTCCCAGGTCTAAGGACAAATGTTCGGCCTTGGAAGATGAAGACAGTGCGGAGGGGCACAGGGTCGGTCAGAGCCCAGGGGGTGAGGCAGAGGTGGGGAGAGCATGGCTCAAGGACACCCAAGAGGGACACTGGCAGATGAAGGACCCTGGATCCTGGTGGGCAGAAGGGACAAGGTCCCAGGAGGCTGGGGCATGGGTGGCCAGGGGCTACATTCTCTTACTTTTCGGTCCCCTGGAGCATGAAATTACAAGATTTACAGGGAGAACGACAGGGCCTTGCAGTCTCACTGTGAGAAGATGGCGGCAGCGACAGGCGCTCTGTGGCCCCCAGCTCCCTCCCGTCCTCCTGCACTATCTGCCTGGGGCCCTCCCCCGACCACCCACGATAGCCTCTCCTTCCCAGTGCACATTTGTGACAAGCCTGCTGTGTGCAGGGACCTGCCGGGTGCCACGATGCAGGAACAGTGGGACTGCGGGGGGCAGAGCGTGGCTGTGTCCTCGCTGCGGGGAGGTCCCAGTGAGCTTCCCGGAGGGGCAGTGGCAGCGGCAGGAGGGGCCTGGAAGCTGGAAGGTGATCCCGGCCATCTGCCCGCTGCCCAGCCCTGACCAAGTGCCACCTGAGGCTCAAGCTGTGCTGTAACTGCGGGTGGACGGGCAGATCCTGGGCTCCACATCAACCCCAGCCCAGCACAGTGCTGGGAGCCCAGGGTCCCTGTGGCCTAGGGTGCCTCCTCCAGTGTGTCGCCCGGCGCCAGGCGGGCCTCCCTCGGGCTTCCTGTAGCCCTGTCTGAGCTGATCCATCACACTAATGCACCAAGTGTCAGTGTCTACGCTGTCTGCTGATGCTGGGGTCTGAAAAATCACAGAGCTGCCCACTGCCCAGCATGCTGGAGAGCAGGCTCTATCCTTGCACAGCAGAGCCAGAGCCAGCCCTTCCCTGGCCAATGCCAAGGAGATTGGAGCCTCCTTCAAAACACAGACTTCTTGGGCTGGGGATTTAGCTCAGTGGTTTCGCTGCCTGCTATGAAAGCACAAGGACCTGAGTTCGATCCCCGGTACCATAAAAAAAACCCACGGACTTCTGAAAAGTAGCTGTGAGTCCCCACTCACCCACGGCTCAGCAGACCCAACTCAGGTCCTTGGAAAATCCACTTCTGTCCAGCTGAGCATGGGAAGCGGCACAACAGGCCCCCTCAGCGGGAGTGAACATTCATTCTGTGCTTTTCGGTTTTCCTTTTTTGGTTTCTATTTTCTTTTCTTTTCTTTGAGACAGGCTTGCTATGCAGCCCAGGCTGGCCTCAAACTTTCCATGATCTTCCTTAGCCTCCTGCGTGCAGAGATCACAGGTGTGCACCACCACACCTGGCATGCTTTAGTTTTCAAAGCACTTGAACAAGCATTTAACTCCAGCTTCACAACACTGAGCTGGGCAGGGGTAAGAATCAGACCCTCGATCTGCCAGTTTGTCCTTATCTCCCGAGACGGCCCCCAGCCTCATGTAGGGTCCATAAGGCCATGGCGCCCGCTTCCCTCAGTTGATAGGCCTTGGGGGAAAGCCTTTGGGGACAGCTTGCAGAGGGAAGGAAGAGAGGATGGAGTGGAAACTAGGAGCCACTCGGCCTTTAAACCTCACTGTCCTGCTTCCACGGCCTGGACTGAAAACCGATGCCCAGTCTGTAGCTTGGGAAAAGGCCCTGCCCTCCTGGCGGGCAGCTGGGGCTGTCCAGTCTGCGCAACCCCGGCCAGAGCTGGGCCTGAGTGCTGACTCCGCCGCATGCTGACTGACCATGGGAAAGCATATCCGCTGCATCTCCTCCCTGCAGAAACGGACAGCCCCGGCCAACTCCCCAGTACCCTCAGGCCCCGCGCGAAGATCACCGCTGTCACTATCACGGTGTGTCACCAGGCAGCCTGGCTCTACCCAGAGGGCCCTGTGAACAAGTCCCCTTCCAGCTGCGCCCCTCAGCCCAGGAACTTGGTCTCCTTAATGAAGCCACACTCCCCTCCCCAGCCTGCTGCGAAGTCATTAGCAGGATCTCCACAATTAGGAACAAATGGCTTATGACGGATGGCACTCATGGTGGGCACTGGGAGGAGGGACAGGGGACAACAGGGTGCTGCTATGAAAAGAAACAGAAGTCTCCCTTCCAGGCCCCGCCACACCCACTTCTGCTGCCCAGGATTTGGGGAGGCTCCTTACTCTACGGAAGCCAGGTGCAGGCCTGGAGGAGTCTGGGCCTATGCTGGGCTCCCCACCTTCTCCTCTGTGTGTGTGCGTGTGTTACTGACCGAACCCCGGGCCTTTGCACTAAGCTATATCCTCAACCCTTTTTATTTAGAGACAGGGTCCCACTAAGTTACTAAATTACCCTCCTGCCTCAGCGTCCCGGAAAGCTGGGATGGCAGGCGTACCACGACGCGTGGCCCCAGCCTCCTTCTGTGAGTGTATGGGTTGCAGGCCTGTGATGATCAGGGGGCTAGGATGGAACAGAGATATGGATGCCCACAGCCCACAGCCCTGGTGAGCTGCAAGGGTTACTGGGTGTCCGGTCAAGTGTTGCTCAAATGACTGGTCATGACCCCACATTGGGGCAAAAAGTATAAGCGTTACGTGCACATGTATTTTATTTATACTGATCTACTTCACTTTATAAATGAGAACATGGAAGTCAGACGTGGTGGTGCATGCCTATAATCCCAGAATCCTGGGAGGCTGCGACAGGAGTATCACAAGCAAGACTCCATCTTAAAATAAAAAATAAAAAAGGACCAGGTATGTAGCTCAATATAGCTCAGTGTGAATGGGCCCTGGTTCAGTCGCTAGGACGGGGGTAAAAATCTGCGTTGTGGTGAGGGACAGCCAGAATAAACAAACTCCAAAGCTCTTTTGTCTGCTGCAAAACTGGGGCCTAGTGTAATCCAAACCGTCCTGGTAATTGATTTCTGCTGGGGGGTGGGGCCAATTTAGGAGGAGGGGAAGGAGGGAGCCTGAGGGTCCCCCTTACCCAGCTCCAACCTGAAAGGCTTCACCTTCACCCCCAGGCCCAGGCTGACTTCCAGGCCATCCCTTTCACCCCGTCATCCAAGGAGGCCTTATCAAGCGGCAGGAGGACCTGCACTAACCTCGCCCTGCAGGGCTTCCCAGCAAAGACACAGGCAGGCTCTGAGGCTGTGCGTGCCTGAGACTGCCTGAGGTGCTTGCAGAAGAGGTTATCCGAGGAGACTTCAGTATAGAGAAGGCAGGATTTCCAAGGGCCATCAAGGAGAGCAGACAGATGTGCAAAGGCCCTGAGGTAGAAAAAACTCAGAGCAGCCTGAGGTGAAGCTTCTAGGTCTGCAGGGGTCAGAGGGCATGGAGCACTGTTTTTTGTTGGTTTTTTTTGTCATCTCTATTTCATTCCATACTTGAGGAATAAGCACTGGAGGATTCTGAGCAGAAAACCATAGAATCTTTGATACTCAACCCAAGGCCAGTAAACAGCAGGTGCCTAATAAATGCTCCTTGATTTGAATTCAACACTCATCCTGGAAAATGCAACTCCTTGGGGGTTAGGGGTGGAGGGAGGAAGTGCTGAACTGGGGAGCTGCAAGTTCTCGACCAGCCAGGCTTTGTCCTCCAGCGAAGGGACATAAAAATGAAATTACACAGAGAAGCAGGCAAAGAGGGTGGGGGAGGGACCATAAAACCCCCGAAGGGATTCTATACTTTTTTTCACTTGGGAAAAAAAAAAAAGCTTTTTGGGAAAGGCTGTAAATTTTTTTTACACCGACCTCGTAAAAATGACATCGGCACATTCTCAAATTAGAACCATTAAAATGAAAACCAGCACCGCGCAGACTCAGGCGGGCCCACGTGGGTGGGAGCCCCGTGCCCGGACAGGGTCCTAGGCCAGGAGGTAGAGGTGGTGGCCGGGGCAGCGGCTCTCTTCCCCCAGGCGAAGCGCACCCTCATCTGGGGACTTTGGGGCATGGTCTCCTCCTGGGTCCAGGCCTGCAGGACCCCCAGAGCAGAACCAGCTCACCCCAGGGGTTCCCAGCCCACTGCAGTCCTCACACTGTGTCCTTCACCCTTAGAGGAGGAAACGGCTCCCCAGCTCCCCCAGCCCTCTACCCGCAAAGCCCTCGTGAGCAGGGACGAGCACCTGGCCATAAGTGGGGGAAGCAGGGGTCCCAGCACCCCCGAAGGAGGCGCCTGCTGGGAGAGTGGTCTTCGGACCCCTCCCACAGGCCTGGGTCCCCCCCCTCCCTCACACACAACTCCCTGCTGGGGGAACTGGAGGGCAACCAGGAAGGGGTGCAAGGAGGTGGTTTCAGTGGTGACTGCCCGTATGCTCCAAGCCCCCAGCTGCTGAGCTTGTGAGAGGGCCCAGGTGTGGGGTCCCCAAACTCCCTCCACATGGAATAGCGGGCGGGCGGGGAAGTGGCTGGGCACCCTGGGGAGAAACAGGCCCAACCCACAGACGACTGTAGGCGGTGGGTGCAGCAGCACCGGGGCGCTGACAGCCCTGCTGCTGGTCCCCTAAGTAGCCCAGGCAGAGCAGGGCAGAGCAGAAGCCCCTTCCACTCCTCCCCTCCCCTCCCCCAAGCCTGACATCCCCCCATCTCTGCTGAGGGGCAGAGCTAAAAAGCCCAGGAATGCACAGAGCTCCCCAAGCCTTTTGAGTCTCCTCACAGGATGTGAACGGGATGGGATTTGGCCCAGTTGCCACGGTAACTGCAGTGAGAGTTCCTAGCCCCTGGGCAACCCTTCCATGACCCTCCCTGACCTGTCACCCCCTGCAACTGTGCACAATGGGGATGTGCGGTGGGGAGGCTCAAGCCCCTTTCAGCCCTGCTCTCCTCACCCAGCCCGAGGCCCCGCCTCCCAAGTCTGGGGCAGCCCCTCCCAGCCCCAGTCACTGGAGAGGCCAGAGGGTATGTGTGTGGGATCCCTGGGGAAGCCCCACGGTGCACTGGGACACCGTTATATAGTGATGCTTAAGACCTGGGCATGGTAGTTACTTCTGGACTCCTACCCCTGGGGAGGCTGAGGCAGGAGGATCAAAAGTTTGAGGCCAGCCTGGGCAACGCAGTGAGATGGTGTCTTTAAAAACAACTCCCAAAACAAACACACCACCAACAACCAAAATCAACAATAAAAAGGAAACATAAGGCCTGAAGGCAACTTCTAGAGAAAACTACATCCTGCAGGAAAATGAAGAGAGGGAGACAGGGCGGGAAGCATTTGGCATGGTGGAGGAGGGGCTGATGAGTTTGTCTATGGTTCCCTGTAATGGCAGCAGGAGGCCGCCAGCTCCATACCAGGCCCCGGCATGTGTACCCTTCTCAGGGGGTCCCCGTGACAGGCCCTGGAAGGAGGGGGCTCACCGATAGGGGGCCGGGGACCCTCTCTCGCCAGCCCTGGCCAGGCAGCGGCCGCCCCGGCTTCTGTGTGAAGCAGCCCTGGGCGTGCCAGGCACGTGGAAACCGAGTGACAGAAGCACTGTTTGCCTCATCCGAGTCGGTCCTGGCTGACTTCTGATGCCCTCTCCCTCTCTGTCAACTCCTTACTCCCAAAGGCTAGGGCTGCATCTCCAGGGCTTGTTTACCCGGAGAGAGGGACAGGGACCAACGGAAAGGTGAAGGGAGACGGACCTGCCCAGAACCCCAGGGAGGGCAGGAGGAGGACAGGGACTACGGTCACTCACGGTTCCCTTCCCTTCTGAGCCCCAGCTCCGGGGCTTGAGGCGGCCAGGGCTGCTTTTGTGTTGTTATTTTGAGACCCAGGCTGGCCTTGCAGTCAGGACCCTTCCACCTCAGGCTTTGCAGAGCACCAGCAGCTACCACTAAGTCCAGTGTTTTGTTTAGTTTTTTGTTTTTGGTACTGAGAGCCGAACCCAAGACCTTTGTATTGAGCTACAACCCCAGCCCTTTAAAAAACATTTTTTGTTAACCAGGTGTGGTGGCACACACCTATAATCCCAGTACTTGGAGAGGCTGGGGCAGGAGGATCCATGAGTTCGAGGCCACCCTGGGCTACATAGTGAGTTCAAGGCCACACTGAACTACATCTACATAGTGAGACCCTGTCTTCACACACACACACACACACAAATTTAAAACTTTTGAGACAGCATTTCACTGTCACTAAACTGCCCAGACGTTTCACTGTCACTAAACTGCCCAGACTGGGCCCAAACCTGTGAACCTCCTGCCTCAGCCTCCCAAACTACTGGGACAATACCTTCCCCACTGTTTTTCTTTGTTTTAAGAAACAATTTAGGGCTGACTGGGATGGCACAAACTTGTTATTCCAGCTACTCAGGAGCCTGAAGCAGGGAGACTATTAAGTTGGAGGTCAGCCAGGGGGACAGAGCAAAACCACTCACAATGAAGCTGGAGTAAGAGCTGGGAGCTGGGTGTGGCGGCGCAGGCCTGTAATCTCAGCACTGGGGAGGCTGTGGCAGGAAGATCGCTGTGAGTTCGAGGCCAGCCTGGACTACACAGTGAGTTTAAGGCTAGCTTGAACTAATAGAGTGACCTTGTCTCAAAAAACTAAAAAGGAAAAAAAAAAAAAACAAAAGAGCTGGGGTAGCAGTCAGTGCAGGGCTCTGGAGTCAGTCCACACACACACCCACACCCAAACCAGATGTTTTGGGGAACAGAGTGCTCTTACTCCTCATACTTGGGCTCCAGCACCTACTACAGGTGGAGGAATGGCTCCCGTGTTCACAGGGCCCGGCATGGCTGGGGGGGTGAGGAGGGACTGAGTCTGGCAGCCGCTTTTACTGTCACCTGGACAGGGCAGTGCCTGCCTCATCTTTGAAATGGAAATAAAATATCAGAACCCCAACTGCGGATGGAGAGGCAATTTCGTGACTCCGCGTAAATGAAGTTGTTCTCTAAGGACTTCCTGGCAGGGGCTGGGAGGGAGGGAGAATCAAGGCCAGGCCTCTTTCCTTTCCACACTTGTGTACCTCTTGTGTTGCTGGGGTACCACAAGCGTGACCCGTGAAGTCCCCCTGAAGCCCCATTCATATATACGGGGGTGGTGGAGGTATGGCCCTCAGATGGTTGCATTTTAATTGGAAATCTTGTAATTTTAATTTTGCAGGGTTCTTTTCATAGTTTGAAGCCAACAAAACCTTTTTTAAGTCTCAAATATTTTCCTTGGCCCCGGGCACTGCGCCCACAGCGAGCCCAAATGGATAAAACAGCCCTGCGCCTGCCTCTAGGTCCCCACCCACCCCGGTTTATTTGTGAAACCGATATAGGATTTTCCAGGACTTTGGGATATTCCCCAAAACAAACAGGAATAACTGGAATGTGCAGGGTGGATGGCAGAGCTCGGCTTGTGCGCAATGTGGGACCCAGAAACCTGATCGGTACAGACAGTCCCACCGCTCCCCACCCCAAACATCGGCCCCTTCCTCCAGCTCTGCGTTCAACTTTGCTTTCAGTCATTTTTTGAAAGAAACTCTGCCGGTTTTGGCATCTTTTCCCCTCCACCTCCTGCCACACTTGACATTTTTCAGAGCTCTGCTTGCACAGAGGTGGGGAAGGGGGGCCTGGCCGTATACAGGATAGACTTGGGGCTCCTGACGGGGTATGTTTTGTTGTTATTTTGATAAAGGGAAGGATTTTGCCCTCTGACCTTCTGTCCCCAGCAGCGGGCACAGACTGTGGGTCTCTTCCCCAGAGAACCTACTTGGGGAGGTTTGAGAGAGGTCACCAAACTCCCTCCAGGAAGAGACAGGCCCTTCCCACTGCTCAGCTGGCTGGAGAAGGTGATTTTTTACATCCCAGATTCCGTCCGCGAACATCCAAGCTGCTGAAGCCAGTGACAGGGACTCCACCCAGGCCCTGAGCCTCACAGACCCAGTACTTCAGGGCTGAGCCAGCCCAGTGCAGGGAGGCCCACAGCTTGGCCAAGGTCACACTGCTGTGGGGCACGGGCCATCTGGGACCTAACCCAGGTTCCTCCCATTCCTACTTTAAAGCCCAGCCAGCAGCTGTCCGGCCTCTGGCTCTGGGGAGTGTTAAGGTTTACGGACTGGGGTGATGGGTGGGGACCCGGGAGCCAGCGGGTCGGGCTTTTTGTTTTGTTTTGTTTTTGAGATGGGGTCCTGGTGTGTTGCCCAGGCTGTTCTTGAAACTCTGGGCAATCCTCCTGCCTCAGCCTCACGAGTAGCTGGGACCACAGACCTGCATCAGCACGCCTGTACTTGGAGGGGAGCATGAGGCACTGTGGGGGACACCTGAAGCAGGGGTGGGGTAGTGGGCGGGGAGGGACAGGCAGGACACTCTTCCAGGGTCCCAGCAGAGCCTCCAAGGGCTAGCGCCACCAGCAATGATTTCTAGGAGCAGAGTCTAAAACAAGCCCATCTTCGCCTCCTGACCTGGCCTTTGCCTCGGTGCCGGGAAATTTAATCAGGAGGTGTAATCGCTTTGAAGCTTGGATGAGGGACCCTGCTGACCTGACCAGGGGGCGGGAAAGTTTTCTGAGACAAAGTGAAGATTCCCCCGGGCACATGTACCCTTGGCCCCGTTTATCCATGCTTTCCCAGCCGGCACCTGGGGAGAGGTGGCACCTGGGGAGAGGCGCCTGTCTGTCCTTCCGACACTTCTGGGCCGTCCAAGCTCCTAAACTCAAGGCCCCCAGGCCTGCTGATCTCTCACTGCCCCAGGCTCAGGGTGGAGCTCAGCACTGATTGGTCCAGAGCAGTGGGCTGAGGCAGGAGGATGCAGTGCCTACCTGTTGCTGCTGGAAGTGTAGAAGCTCTGCAGGGCTCATCTCACCGTTGCTGTCCGCTCCAGCCACTGCCTCCCTACTGCCAGCACTGTCCCTGCCCAGGCTGCTTGAGGTGGTGCCAGTAGCCCCAGTCCCACCACCGCCATCCGCCTGCCCAGAGAGGCTGCCCACGCCGTTCTGCCCAGACGGAGCAGATCTGATTGTCTCTGAGGCAGATTCCACCATCATGTCGCTCCAGCAGGACCTGAAGAAGGAGGAGACACAGGGACGGCCTGAGGCCTGGGGCGTTTCCTCCCCTCAACTTCCTGGGACCCCTCCTAGGGGTGTGGCCCCCCAGTGTCACCCACCCCCAGGTCTGGGTAAGAGGCAGTTCCCCTCTGGCTATACAACTCCCCCAGGCTCCTAAACTTGTCTGGCCTAGCTGTGGATTTAGCTCAGTGGCACTACTCCTGCCTTGAAAGCATAAGGTTCTGAGTTTGATCCCGTCCCTCAAAACAAACAAACAAAGAAACAAACTTGTCTGGCCTCTCCCTCCAGGCCAGGGTTTTAGGGGATAGGGAGGGGACATCAGATCCGAGTTTGTTCCCACCTGAACAGGGACTTCCCTCAGGGCAGGGCCTGGTCCCCAGGACACAGAAGGTCCCAGTCCACCTTGTTCTACAGTGAACAGGCTGCTTGTGGCTCGGGCCTCTGGGTGGGATGCTGGAGAGCACGGGGTGGGGGGGCAGTGAAGGACCTGCACAGCACGGGCCACTCTGCAGCCCTTGACCCCGCACCTGGCCCAGACAGGACCCCGGCCTCTTTACTCCCAACGGACAGGCCCTGGCTTCCTCCCAGCAGAGCCATGGGTGAGCAGATGGGGGAAGGAGAGGGACATGGGGTGAGCCTCAGAGGCAGAGCACTTGCTGGGCCTCCAGCCCTGGGCTTAAGCCCAGCACCAAAGAAATAGGCAAATAGAAATGAGGGCCATGAGAGTGAGGGGCTGCCCCAAGCCTGAGCTCTGGTCCAGACTGGGCCTTGAACTTCCCAGAGGCCATGAGAATCGGACTCAAAGGTAGTGGGAGGAGCCGAGTGCCCTGCCTCAGTGAACAGGGGAGGCTTTGGCATGCAAAGCTGTCCAAATTGTGCCCCTGGCATCCCCAAGGCCATGCCCCGCCCCCCAGGAAGCTGGAGTCCAGTCTAACAGTAATGGCCGGGATCCTGCTCCCTTGTCCCTCAGTGGATTTAATCCCCGACTCCTAGGGTAGTTAGGGAGTAACTGAAACAGCACATATGATATGAGGCCCTGGGAAGAGGAGGTGTGATACCAGTAGCTATCAGTCATTCTCCCCCTCCCTGACTAGGGTGCAGACCCCAGGCCCACAGAGGTCCCGACCTGGTCCAGATGGCACATGGATCACGGGCTAAAAGCCAGGTGAGCACCTAGCAAAGCCCACAGGAGCCAGGTGGTTCCCCCTTCCCTTCTGGGGGTCTCCAGCAGGGTAGAGGCTGCGGAGAGGCCAGAGTCCTTCCCTGTGGCTTCGATAGTCTCTCCTTTTCTTCACAGCACTGGGAAGTGGACAGCAGGGCGAAAGTGCAGGGGGCCACTGCTCTGGGGCCATGTCCACCTGTGGCTCCAGTGTCTGTCCCAGTGGGGCTGGGTGGCCTCCTGGGTGCCTCACACGGGTGAATTTCTGTATCTCCAGGCTTCCTCCCTGCCCTTCGCTGCCTCTCAGTCCCTGGGTCCTGGGGAAGCCAGGGCAGGATGGGGGTGACAGTTTGGAAGAGATTGAGCACTGGGTCTCTGGGCCCTTAATGGCCGCGTCAGCCTGGGGCCTGGTGGCTGCGGTTGATGGATGGAGGAGTGCCATGCTCCACCCACCTGGGCACGGGGCTCAGGCTCCTCCCCCAAAGCCACCCATCTTGCCGCCTGCAGGGCAGCCTCCCACCTGGGCTGTGGGGACAGAAGGGGATGGGAACACAGTGGCCACTCTGCTCCCTGTCCTTAGCCCTGGCCCTGCTAGGGTGCAGGGCAGCCGCTAGCCCGAATCCAAGTGTAGCTGCTTGGAGATCTGAGGACTCCCGGGCCCCAGGGGACAAAGGCCAGTGCCCCGGGGTGTACGTGCACTCAGGAGAAAGCAAAGAAAATTCGGCAGCTACTTCCCTAGGCTAAGACAGTGTCCCCTTCCAATGTTGACAGGAACATGGAAAAGCTGTAGATCAGACAGCAAGTTTGGAAAAAGAAGAAAGGAAGGAGGTTGCACACAGAGGTGCCCCTCTTTTCTCCGTCTCCCATAGGGGGGCATGGAGACACCCAGGGAACAACATAATTGCTGCAGTGTGGCGTGTAATAATAGCTATTCACCGGCCGATCATTCATATTAAACAGGGTGAAGCAAGACTCTCATTTGCATGCTTGAGATTATATGCATTTGAAAAGTCATTTCTGCAGGGTGTATGAATGGCATTAATTCCCATGTGGCACGTTCTGCCCCCTCCCAGGGCCTGGCCCTGCCGACACACACTCAGCACCTCCTGCCCACCCACCAACACCTGCCTCCCCAGCCGGCCTGGCAGCCACTCCCCAGCCACCTCCAACTCCTCCCTCTGCCCTGGACACCTGTCCTCCAGAGCTGAGCCTACCAGCAGCCTCTCACCTCTTGTCGCCTTGCCACAGGGCTTGCAATGGGACCGGGGTGTCCCCTGCACTGTGGGCGCCAGCCAGGGATGGACCTGGGGCTCCGGGGCACAACCTCGAGGCCCAGGACGTAGACGGAAGCCGCTGGGAGCCACGGAGGGTCCATGAGTCACTCCACCCAGTGTGCACGCCCCAGGAGGCCCCTCTCTGCTTTCTCCACCCGTCCTCACCCACAGAAGGAAAGGCAGGAGCACTGAGCATTGGTTCCAGGCTCGGCTGTGTGGCCTTGAGTGAGTCACTGCCCTTGCTCAGGACGCTGGGCTTCTTCCACCTCCTCACAGGAAAGGGTCAGAGATCTTTCTAGGTCTAAGATCGGTCCTCCCCCTCGCCCCGCCCAGCTCCCAGTGGAGGCAGAGCTGGTCGGGGAGGACTCCTGTCTGGAGCCAGGTCTACACGTGGGCAGGTTCCCCCTGGGGGACACAGGGCACCAGGGAGGCCAGGCCAGGCCCGCAGGCTCCTGCAGACAAAGTGGAAAGGAAGGAAGTTGGGTCAAAGCTGCAGCCGGCTCTTCCGCTCTGGGGGACTCTGCGGCCGCTGGGTGCTGCCACTTCCCCTGAGGACCAAGCCTGCATGCGTGACCCCTCCGAACATGCCCTGGTCCCCTGTCCCCTTCTGAGGTGGGAAGGGACAGTTCCACCTTCCTCGGCTAAAGGGGACATCCAACGCCTGGGAATGCTTGGGGCGGGGGGGGTGGGGAGGAAGAAAGATGGAGAGCCCCACACGCGGAGAAGCCTTTTGTGCCTCTCCGCGGGCCCATATGGCGTCGGGAGTATTAATTACCGAGGCTTTTTAATTAACCGTCGCTTAATCTGAGCAGTAACATTGGCCACTGCACCCTGCGCCTCGCCTGGAACCGGAGCCGCCCGCCCTGCCAACTCATCAATTAATTTTTATTGACGTTTTCTTCCCCAAACAGGCACAATACCAGGGTTTTCCAATTAACACCTCTGCGATCTCTAATTAGTGCAATTAACAGACTGACGGATGCCCCGAGTTTACCCGCCGGGGAGGAAGGGGGCGGGGCCGTCGCGGCGCGTGCTTGGGGGCGCGCACGTGTACTCACGTGCATGCGCAAGGCGGGGGGGTGGGGTGGGGTGGGGTGGGGGAGAGGACGCGCCCCGTGGTTCTTGAGGGAGCACGTGGAGGCACCCGGCCCGGTACCACAGCCCGCACTTACAGAACCTATAATCTAAGCTGGGAGACAGAGGCACGTGGCCACGCTGAGAATCTGGCACTAGAAGTTGGGAAATTGGGTCTGTCCTAGCCCTGGCAGCACCTTGCAACTTTTCTCTGCCTAATGGGCAGAACTGGACTAGATGTAGCTAGCTATAACTTATAATTCTAAGAAGCTGGGTTTGGTGGCACATGCCTGAAATTCCAGCACTCTGGGAGGCCGAGGCAAGAGGATAGCAAATTGAGTCCAGCCTGGGCAACTTAGTGAGACCCCCATCTCAAAATTAAAAATTGAAGACATGGGGAAGGAGCCCTGGGTTCAATCTCTAGTACCACAAAAACAAACAAACAATAACAAAAAACTAAGACAAGGGAGCAGATTGCAATAAATAGAAGACTGTTAAAGCCTCTTAAAATATTATAGTGTGGAATAGGAAGGAAAAAGTGGATCATAGGCCAGGGATTTAGCTCAGTGGTTCCAGCGCCTGCCTTGCAAGCGCAAGGTCCCGAGTTCGATCCCTGGTACCAAAAAAAAAAGAAATGGATTACTTTCATAAGCCAGAGTACCACAAACCTGAAAGCACTACAATTCCCCCGAGAGCTGGTTACTGGGTGCCACCCCCAGAGTATCTAATTCAACAGGTCTGCAGGGGGCCTAAGAA
This sequence comes from Heterocephalus glaber, assembly GCF_000247695.1. The sequence goes on from NW_004624754.1 coordinate 17,433,024, forward strand.
TTTGCATTTCTCAAAAGTAGCCTGGTGACAGCGAGCTCTGTGTTGTCCCATGTACCTGGGCTCCAATACTGAAAACTGTCTTTGTTTTTTCTGTTTTGTTTTGAGACAGAGTCTCGCTATGCAGTTCAGGCTGGCCTTGAATTCACTATTGTAGCTCAGGCTGGCCTTGGACTCCTGCTTGGCAATCTTCCTGCCTCAGCCTCCCGAGTGCTGGGATTATAGGCATGAGCCACCACACTTGGCTTTGAATCTGACTTTGATTACCAGCTTCCTTGTAGCCACAAGTAGGTGACCAATCTCCAAAGGTCACTCATTCTCTCAGCAAGGACTTATGGCACGATTAAGCCAGGCACCGAGGTTCAACCTGCAGGAAAGTGACATGTGGTCCTACATGCTCAGAAGCTGACAGAGGGTGATCAGGGCAACCAGTCATAAGGGAAGTCCTGGCCCCTGCCTTGTTCTTAGGTGACTCCAACATCTGTCCTCTGGTCTGGGTAGAAGCAGTCATTGTCCTTTAATGGCTGGCCTGGAGCTTATTTCCCCAGCAATGACCCTTCATCCATTCATTGGTTCAACAAGTACTTAAGCACCTATAGTGTGCTGGGCTGTACCTACACAGGCCTGAACAGGACAGGACACGGCCCCTGCCTCTGGAGCTTTCCTTCCCCCGAGGAGAGGCAAAGGATAAAAAGGACACAAATAAATAGCTACACTCAAGGCGGGTGTGGTGGCACAAACGTGTAATCCCCACACTCTGGGAAGTGGAGGCAGGAGGACTGCAAGTTTGAGCCCAGCCCTGGCACCTTAGTGATTTAGCATGACCTTGTGTCAAAATAAAAAAATAAGAGGGCCAGGGATGCAGCTCAGTGCAAAGGCCCTGGGACAGAGCCACAGTACTGCAAAACAACAACAAAAAACCTCAGCTCAAATGGGATACATTCTACAAATTCCATCCAGGGTGAGTCCAGAGAATAAATAAGAATCTACCTGACATAGAGGGAGGCGGGGAAGGGCTTCTCTTCTGAGTAAACTGTGTTTAGGGCAGAGGCCTGGTGACAGCGCGTGGAGAGGCCTTCATGTTACAGAGACAGCAGTCACCTCAGTTCCGGACTTGTCCAGAACAGGCCTTTGAATGACACATTCCCAAGTCATCTGTGAGAGGGGCCACACAGGACAGCCCGTGAGGGGCGCCTTACCCTTCCTTCCTTCTCTTTTCCCTCTCTTTCTCAGCTGCCTCCATTGTCCCTACCCTGTGGCTCTGGCCCCGAGAGGCTTCCATGGCCCCCGCCTTGGGCCCTGGCCTGACTTCCCCAGCTGCTCACTGCCACCCCCTGCTAACCCTCCCCGGCCTCCAGGACCTTTGTCACGTGGAGCAGTGAGGTCACCTGCCTGAGTCCTGTTATACGGGGCCACTGCGGATGAACCTGCCCTCTGAGGAGGCCGCAAAAACCGAACCAGACGTCCTGCACGGTGAAGACGGCCAGTGAAGGCTGTGTCTGCCACCATGGGGCCTAGAAAGCCCTGCTGTGCCCCAACTCTGGGTGGGCTCAATTCCAGATGCGCCCCCTTTGTCCCAGAGAAGCAGGATGCTGGGTCAGAAGGCGGCTGGGGCCAGGGGCAGCGATGGAGCTCAGTGCCCTACTGGATCCCGGCACAGAAAAAAAGAAAAAAAAAAAAAGCCATTATAGCTCCAAAATGGGACCTGAAACCAGAGCTGGCTGATGTGAGTCACTCGATGGCAATGACTAAGTGGCTTTCTGATAAGGCCAGGGGTTTCTCTCCCTAGTCACAGGGGGTCTCTGGACTCCAGAACCCCAACGCTCCTGGGGCCGGGGCTGTGGCTCCGTGGTGGACACTTGCCCAGCGCAGGCTCTTGAGATCCCTAGAACCAAAATCAAAACCAGACAAACAGAAATCCCCGAAAGTGGCCAGACATGGTGGTGCACTTGTAATCCCAGCACTCAGGAGGCTGAGGCAGGAGGATTGTCATGAGTTCCAGGTCAGCCTGGGCTATTAGTGAGCTCAAGGTCAGCCTGTACTACATAGTGAGACCTTGTCTCAAAAACAAAAACCAAAAACCAAACAAACAAACAAAAAGAAAGAAAGAAAAAGGAAACTCCTTGAAAGACAACAACTGTCACTGACCGCTAAGGCCCTGCCCTCTCTGAACCCTAGGGCTTCCCGGTTTGGTCAGAGATGGCTCCCTGGCTTTTCTCCTGCAGCTTCCCCCTAATGACACGAGGCATCCTAGGAGTTCCCTGCCCCCACTCTAGGGACCAGTCCAGGCCTCAGGGGTGGTCACAGACCTGCCTTTGATTTGCAAGGGGGATGACCTCCTGTCACCTGTTTCAGGTTCCCTCCCAAGTCTCAGCGGATGTCTTAGCTGGGAGTGGTGGCACATGCCTAGGGTCCTAGCTGTCTGGGGGGCTGAGGCAGGAAGATCAAAAGTTCAAGTCCAATCTGGACAGTTTACCAACTTACAGTACTGAGACTGTCTCAAACTAAAAAATAAAAGGGATGAGGATGTAGCCCAGGGCAACAGCTCTAGATTCAATCCCCAAATACCCCCCCCCCACACACACAGTAAGACATTTTAGTAGAACTTTTTGAGGAAAAAAAAGTATAAGAACAAAATAAAGAGTACCCATCATCATACATCCAGAGAGCTAGCCTTTTGAGATATGGCCTTCTAATCAATCTACTTTCTTCACTCTCTTTGGGATATAAACTTTTTTTGAGGGAGGTGGTGGTACGGGGAATGGAACCCAGAACCTTGTGCATGTTAGGCAAGTGCTCTACCACTGAGCTACACCCCCAGCCATTATAAAAAATTTTATTTTGATGCCAGGGATGTAGCTCAGTGGTGCTGCACCTGCCTCGCAAGTACAAGGTCCTGAGTTCGATCCCTGGTACAAAAATATTTTTTTTAAATTTTGAGATAGGACCTCACTAGGTTGCTCAGGTTGGCCTCAAATTTGTGATCCTCCTGCTGCAGTCTCCCATGCAGCTGGGATTACAGGTGTGCGCCACCAAGCCAGGCTGGCGTATAAACCTTTAAAAAGTGAAACTGAGGTTATAAGTTTTACATGGTTTGAATTTCCTTACTTTCCTACTCACCACTGACTATCATAAGCATTTCTCATGGCATCAAATATTTGAAGAAGTCATGTTTACATAGTTGCTTGACTGGCTACATGTTCCAAAATTCCTGGAGCTCATGTATGCCATTATCTATGTTTACTATGACCCTGCAGTCCACAGTGTTTTTGAGGACAGGACACCCCACATTTGTCACTATTGGCCCGGGATACATGTTTACAAAATGCAACTTCATCTGCTGTTGTTTTGAGATCAGGCCTTGCTATGTAGGCCAGGTTGGCCTTGAACTCACAATCCTCCTGCCTCAGCTTCCTAAATGTTTGGTATGGATTACCACAGCAGGCAAAACTACATACTTTTAAGCCTCTTTTTTTCTTTTTAAAGCTTTTGGAGACAGGGTCTCACTGTGTAGTCCAGGTTGGTCTTGAATTCATGGCAATCCTCTTGCCTCAGCCCCTAAATGTTGGGATTACAGGCGTGTGTCACCATGCCCATCAAGCCTCTTGATCTAACTAATGTCCACAAAATTTGTACCAGTTTTGCCCTCCCTCTGGCAATAAGCCTGTGTCTCAGAAGATGTACAATCCCTTACCTTTGTGATGATTTCCCTCCATTCTCTTCTGCTTCTTCTCCAGATTTTCATAGGCTGTCAAAACCCAACACTAAGCCAGGCGTGGTGGCCATGCTGGTAATCCCAGCACTTGGGAGGCTGAGGCAGGAGGATCACCATGACTCTGAGGCCAGCCTGGGCTACACAGTTCAAGGTCAGCCTGAACTACATAGTGAGACCCTGTCTCAAAGATAAAAAATGAAAAGGGCTGGGGATGTAACAGGGTAAAGGCCCTGGGTTCAGTCTGCAGTACTGCAAAAAAAAAAGAAGAAAAAAAGAAAAGAAAAAGAAAAGCCAAGCCAACACTGTAGATCCTGTGACATTCTTGTGAGCTCCCTAGGCACATGGCCGGTGTGGCCTTCACTTGCAACCTCTGGGCACAGCGGGTACTAAGGTCTGCCCAAAGGAATGGATAAAACACAACTCTTGCTTTTGGAAACTTACATCTTGGTGGACGAGAAAGACAGAACAGAGGGGTGGGAAAGCCAGTTTTCTAATGCATATTAGCACCTGGAGCCTTGGACAAACTCCACAGCTACAGCCCAGGTCTGGGCATCAGACTCCAGTAGGAGGCCCAACGTTTTCCAAAGAACTTGGAACTCCTCTTGTGGCCAGAGTTGGGGACCTTGGCCCCCACACAACACACACACACACACACACACACACACACACACACACACACACACCTTTACACACATTGCATTGCAGGCCATGGGGACCCATGGGCATGGGGGCCATCCGGGTAGGCTGCCTGGAGGAGATGGCTGCTGAGCTGGGTCACAAGGCAGTGAGGGATTGGCCAGGCACAATTTGTGAACGTGTTTCACTCCCAGTGGCAATCGCTCAGCTCCCAGAAAGCCTTGCCGGGTCCCAGGCCCTCCTCTCTCTCCAAAGAGGCTAAGTGACCTGACAAGGTTGCCAGGATCTCCCTGTCCCACCAGACTTCGGACAAGGCCCAGGCGCGGTCTCCCTGGGTAGACAGTGGAATCTGAGTCTCTCCTCACACCAGTGCTCCCCCCAAATGTTTCCCTGGGCCAAGCATTGAGGCCTCTCCATACTGCATCCACAGCCAGGACTGAAAGCAGGAGCCACAAGCAGGAGAGAGACAGAGAGGGGGAGAGGGGGAG
>NW_004624754.1:17438067-17524154 GCF_000247695.1 Heterocephalus glaber
AGAGGGAGAGGGAGAGGGAGAGGGAGAGGGGGAGAGAGAGAACAGAGAGAAGAGAGAGAGAAAGAAAGAGCAAAGATCCCACTCCATCTCATTAAGAAAGTAAACATAAGAGCCATCTAAGTGTCTAATTAAGCTTCTAATTAGTCCCTGCTTGTTACTAATGCAAATTAGATTACTCCGCTTAACTACAGCATGTCCACAACACCCTTGTTAATTGCGGCCTTTTGAAATTAAATTACTCCCTAATTAGCATATCAAAGCCATTGATTTGGAGCTGGGAAAGATGAGGGCAGGAGGAGCCGAATGCCAAGTTTGGTTAATCAGAGAAGGCTAATTAAATCGCGATGTCGTGTGTGGGGGGCCGTTGGTGAGGCGCAGGGGCCCTGTGTTCAGGGCCTGCATGGACATCTGGAGCCTGCTTCCGGCAGTGCCCTGCACACCGAGGCCTCCTGCGGCCAGTGGAGGGGGCTGCAGCAAGCCTGCAACAGGCCAGGGGCCTGGCTGTACCTGGTCCCCTCCATTCCGCTCCCCAGCTGTCTCCAGACGTGACCTTCACAGGGATCTTGGACACCAATTCAAGGGAACCCAAAGTGCAGCCACATTTGACAATGCAAGGACTCAGCGGCCCTCCATCCTCCCTGTGTCAAGACAGGTTCCAGGCAGTGTACCCAGTGGGCTGCTCCCCACTTGCTGGGGTTCCATTCTTGGGAGAAAACTCCCCCTCCCCTCCTCTGACAAAAATGAGCAAGCTATGGGATGGAGTAAAAGGCCCCGACTTCTGAGGAGGGGCTTGCCAGGCTGCTGGGAACAGGCTCCTGGAGACTAAGTTCCTCTGCCCTCTGGGAGAAAGGAAGGAAAAAGAATTCTCCGCCCTATCAGTGCCTAAGCAGCGGCGTGGGAATTCAATTTGGGTCGAGGTGTCCTTCTAGGGTCTCCAGGGCGCTTTCGGGACAGGCCCTGTGGTCTTTCAGACCCAACCCCTCCTGAAAGCGTATCGAGGGCAGCAGAATCTCTGGTGGGAGCTGCCAACCAGAACACCTTGGGGCCAGGCAGGGAGCCCCAGCCCATCCACAGAAGTGCAGCTCAGGGCTGACTGGACCCGGTTGATCAAAAGCAGCCCAAGCAGGGATTCTGATGTGAAATTTACCATGGAAACCAAGAAAACCCTGCAGGTGAAAGTAGTCCCCCTAGGACCCCAGCCTTTCAGGTGCGCATTCCCGAGGGACAGGTTAACTGTGAGACCCTGGCTAAGTCACACCTCCTCTCTGGGCCTGGCTCCTTTCACCTGCCAAACACCATCATAGTTCTCAAGATCTGAGGAGTCTCTCACGACTGCTGTGAGGACCGGAACACAATTCCTCAGTCCGGGTCTGGAGATCACCTAGCTCTTCCCTGCCACAACCCCCTCCCAGGTTTCTTCTAGAACATTCTCCTCTGGTCTTCCATGCGAGGGGTGCAGCCAGGGCTTCCAAGGGTTCTGGAGGATGCTGAGGGCGAACTCCTACAGATGCAGGACCTGGCTGTGGAAGCTGGGAGGGACCACAAGCATGGTCTGAGCCTTCCATTTTTTGTTTTTTTGACACAAGGCCCCACTATGTAGCCCAGGCTGGCCTCAAATGCGCAGAGGACCCTTCTGTCTCAGCCTCCCGAGTGATCTGCCCTCCTTGTAATGGACCAGGCCTGGCAGGGCAACAACTCCTTCACGACACCTAAAATAGATGAAAGATGCCCAGTGGGTGCCTAACTCATTCTTACGCAGTGTTGCTGTCCTGGGGCCCCTTTCCTGCAGTCTTCTCCAAGTTTCTCACCAGCAGCCCCCAGAGCACACGGGTCAGGGACAAATTCCCAAAGGGTAAAGTTTTGTTTATCTAAGGAGAGAGGAGCAAGGCCCAGGGCAGTGGAAGACCCCTGCCCCCCACCAGATATCCATCCAGGTCACACTGGCAAAGGGTCCCATAGCGGTTTTATTTTGGAAAACACGTGAAATTAGAACCAAAGCAGGAAGAGATCTGGGGGAGGGGAGGGGAGGGTAGTGCGTAAGGGCCAGGCTGCTGCCCACCTCGCCTGGCGGAGCACTCTCTCCCCCAATGAGATTCAATTAATTGATAACAAGCGGCATCAAATTAATTTCTGGAGGATGTGAGATTCTGATGAAGGGAAATCTCGTTGATGGGGATCAGATGGGAGGGGGCAGACAGTACCCCTTTTAATCAGGCTGGGCTGTCTAACTGGCAAGGAGGAGACACGTGTGGGTCACAGGGGCCCTGGCTCCGCCTCGCCCCTTTAGAGAAGCCCAGGTGGCTATGGGATCCAAGAGTATACTAAGGTGCACAGGTGGGCTGAGGGGAGGCCAGGGAAAGGCTCTGGGGAGGAGATGGGTCAGTTGTACCTAAGGCCACAGAGTCAGGATGGCAGTGGCGGAGCGCTAGCAGCCCCCCACAGTACCTGTGTACAGGAGTCGGGACCCTCTTTAGAACCAGACCCAGAGTGCAGGGTGTAGCATAGGGGGAAAGGCCATGGTGCCTGAGCTGCCCCTGACACCCAGATGCCTGTCAGAGCAGGCCAGCAGTGCTGACATTTTCTCCGTCCTCTAGTGAGGGCCAAAAGCATCCCCAGGCTGGGTCCTCAGCATCAAGGGGCTGTCAGCAACCTGCGCAGATGGGGAGGTGGCAGGTAGCCCTGGCTCTCTGGGGAAATCCTGCGGCTTTGAGAAGGAAGGTTTGCCAGGGGAAATGCAGCCTCACTGTGGAGGCCTCTGGCTCTGATCCAGAGACGGGGAGGCCTGGAGAAGCCCTGGGCTCAGCTCCCCATGTTTAGAGCCCCTGCTCCTGGCTGGTCTCCGTCTGGCTCCCCACTGTCTTGATGTTCCTCTTCCCTCACAACTTCTCCTCAGCCACACTGTTGCCTTCCGGCAGCCCTGAGTGGCAGGAGGAAAGACATTGCTCCCCTCTTTTGCAGCATTTCCTTTAGGCCTGGGTCCCCTAGACATGTGGGCTCCTAGAAGCCCTCTAGAAATGGGGAGCTGGGAACTGTGTAGCCCTGGGAGCCCTCATTTCAAACTGAAACTGAGCCACCTCTTATCTGACTTCTCTCTGGGTCCCTCCAGCTGCCCCACAGTAGGTGCTCCATTGTCTGGGGAACGAGGAGGTGCAAATAGGAGTCCCTGGCCCCTTTCCCTGGGACACCCTTCCCTCAAGTGGACATCATTCCATCCTCCCCTGCCAGTCAGAGTTCTGGGTCACTTCTGGTCCCCGGGGTCATACTCTGCACTCTCTGCTCCTCTCTGGTAGCCCAGGTGCAGTGCCACCAGAACCAAGTCCGGGGACCCTGTTTTGGAGGAGGGGCCCCGGAAGTGGGCAGAGCAGCTGGGATTGGCTGCAAAGAAGGTACAGGGCTTCTACCGAGGAAAAGAGCCAAGAAAAGATGCTGGTTCCCGGGAGAGTCCTGGAACCAGGGACCAAGGCAAAGGAAGGCCCAGGCCTGCTCCAGCAACACTGCGGGGGCCCCCTGATCTCTCGGCTCCTAACACCCCGTGGGCCTCCGAGACTTGCACCTTGTGTACAAGAGCTCTGCTTCCCAGCCTGGCCAGTGTGCTGGGTCCAGGGTCCTGAGGACCCAGGAACAGCATCTCCAGGACCCCTACAGTCAGGGAACTGAGGTGGAGGGGAGCGCAATCCTGCTGAGATCCCAGCTCGGGGGGCTTGGTGGAATGCGCGGTGGGTGAAGGTGTGTGTTTCCAGGGAGGACCGTGGGAGGGAAACAAGGCAGAGGAGAAACCAAAACTCATCCACTGGCAGGTCCGGAATTGGTCTGAAACTGGCTGCACAATCTCTTGTGTGAGAGTGTAAGGGTGTAAGGGTGTGCGGGCTCTGGTTTCTGGACACTAGAAGGCTCCCCCTTTGGAGAGGGGGTCCCAGCCATTTATCCTCCTCTACATTCTGGGAAATTCTTATGGACACTGTGGGGTGCATGCAGGAGAGAGGACAAGATGAAGGGACACTCCTCCTCTGAGTTTCCTCTCTCCCTCCCAAAGCAGAGGTATGAGCCTGAGCCCTAATGGTTACTGGGCTCAGGACCCCACATTTTAGTCCTAACTCTGCTCTGCTGCAGCTGTGTAACCACAGTCACCTCTGCTCTCTGGGCTTATTTTCTAGCTCATAGAATGAGGCTAATTCTCCAGTGTTCAGCCCCAGAAGTGGCCTACCAGTGCTGGTCATCTACTACTCATTTTAAAAAGCCCCCCTGGATGGGGCTCTACCTTCTGCTCAACTCCCAAGCTGATGCTCTATGCTGCGTATTACTGACCTACTTTACAACCAGAGAAAATTGAGGTTCGAGAAGCTTAATTAAGTTCCCCGGAGACACCCATCTCTACTGCCAAGTTCCAAAGCCTTTTCCATTCTGATTGGGGTTCTGCCCTGCGCAGGAGGCCCAGCTTCCTTGCCCTGGGTCCAGAGTTCCAGAACCAAACTGGAGGAAATCATTTCAGCCACCATTGAACCACAGTGCCCCTGACAAAAACAGTCACTGGCCTGGGGAAGCTGGGACGGGGATGCGATCTCAGGGTAGTGAAATGGAGAGCCCTTTGGATGGGAGAATTAGTCTTTTGCATAATTTGGGCTGTGAGAAAGGTAGAGCTGTTATGTCTGCTTGGCATGGGGCTGTAGAGACAAGAGACCCCCCGAGAAATTGCGAAGGCAGTGGGGCAGGGAAGGGTTAAGACATGGGGAAGGGAGGGCAGCTTCGGAGCAGGGGATCTCTGGAGAGCTGACCCCCCCCCCCGCACCTTACACCCCCTTCTGTGAAACACTGCTCCCACTTGTGTCCCTCCTGCCCCACCTTTTCTTACTCAGGTACCCCAGAGCCCAGCCTGTAACCTGCCCAGGCAGAGTCGGGGCTCAGCAAGCACTTGGGGAATTACTGGGTCAGTAATACCACCCCCCACACTGTCCTGCTTTCCTCTCCCCAAGCAAGAGGTGGCTTTGGAGTGGGGTCCTGCAGGGCTTACACATTCCTGGCAAGAAGGGGCCTACCTGCCTGCAGCTGCAGCAGAGGAACAGGGTGGGGGTGTTGGGTGTGAGGTGGGGACCTCCACCCAGAGAACCAACAGGTAGGCGCCTGGGCATGATGGGCCCGGCCAGCCCTGGCCCTGCTATTTCTCTACTGGTATCAGGCCTTTGCCTTTTCACTTTCTTTCAGGGGCTCCCCAACTCCACAACTCTGGGAAGCCTGCCTAGGACAGAAAACCCTACCAAGGGGCCAGCACTTAACTACCAGGACAGCAGATTCCCGTGGAGTCCCCCAATTTAGCACGGAGGCTGGCCCCAAGGTAAAGCAGGGGCCAGAGAGCAGAGATTCTGATCTCCCCGAGGGCCTGGGAGAGTGGGGGAGCCGCCCCAAACGCCCAGCCCCCAACACACTCTTCGGGGACACCCAGACCTAAGGGCTCCGTGGGTGTCCACAGCTACACAGAGCTCTACAGGTGACAAAGAGCTCCAGAACCCCGGGGCAAAACAAAGTTTCTCAAGGTTTTTTTTTGTTTTTTGTTTTTTGTTTAAAAGGTGCCTGCTATTTCCCCACAGTGGTCTGGTTTTCCGCTGGGGCAGGCGAGGGTCCCCCAGGCTCAAAATGCCAAGACCACCAGGGCAGGGAAGCCAGGGGGCTATGGATCTGGGTTCTTAGGAGAAAGTGACCTTCGGGGACAGGCTGGGCGGCAGGGCGCAGCTGCGGCTGCAAGGACCCTGGGGCTGCTCCTTCTTCGTGGGACAAGGGGGCACTCCGTGGAACACGCTACTTCGTCTCCCGCAGCGCCCGGGGCCCCAGTTCCAGTCCCCACACACTCAGGTTGGGAGGCGTTCAGGAAGACTCTGAACAGGGCGGGATGCTGAACTCCGGGTAAAAATCCCGCATTGGCCAAAATGCTCCTGGGCTTGCTCAGGAACCCGACGAAAGGTAGCTTCCGACTCGGGTTTGCCCCTCAGCCCCTCGGCCCATCCCTATACCCCCACCTCGGGCGCTGCGGACGACCGGCAAGTACACCCGGGGATCCCCAGTCACCTGGAATACCAGGTGCTCAGCGAGCAAGGAAATCCGCCGGCCGGGCTGGCACGAGAGAGGGACCCAGGGCGCAAAGGAGGAGTGGGCACGCTTGGACCTCGGGAACCCCCGTTTTCTTTCTCCCAACCTGGAGTCAGTAGTGGGGCGCGGGGGAGTCCCCAAGGTCGCCCCAGATGGGAGAGAGAGAGAATCCACCGGTGTCAGGGCCTTGGCCTCAGAATCCGCATCCCGCGAAATCACACGATCCTTTCCCGGGACGCCCCGCATTCCAGCGCCGCGGCTCGGGCCGGCGCAGCGCGAGGAAGTTTGTTCAGCGTCGGAGCAGAGAGCGCGCGGCCGGGACGCTGGAGGGGGGCGGGGGGCCGGCGGCTGCGCGCGGGTCCGAGAAGTGTTGGGGCGAGAGGGACACGGAGCCCCCGGTCTCGGAGGCGGGGGTCCTGCCGGATCACTTGGGGACCCCTTCCCTGGTGAGATCAGACTTCGCTGCTGTCCTCCGTGCCCCCTGCTATGTAGTAGGGCGCGAGGTTTCCCCAGATGGGGCGCGAAGAGGCGCCTGGGTCGGTCCCCACCCTCGCGCTCAGGCGCACGAAAACCACGGGGCCGTTTCCCGGCGCTCCAAGGCCCCAGGAAGTTTTCCGCTCCGGGTCGGCGCTGAACGCGGGGCGAGGGAAGAGATGGACCGCTCTCCGCACGGCTGGGCTCGACCTCAGCCCGAGTTCCTTCTCACCTCGGCGACGCGCGGGTGGCACTGCGGTCCTCCCCCACCCCACCCCCGCCAGTCTCCGGCGCGTTTCGGAGAGTCCCGCAACGGGAGCGGGGCGCCCACTTCCTCACTTCGCGGCTCTGGAAAGTCTGGGCCAGGACGCATTCTTTGTCTGACTCGGGGCGGTGGGGGGGGGGCGGTCGCGCCCCCTACACCCCCTTCCCGGCGGCGAGGCCGGGAGGGGCGGAGCCCGCGTCGCGGCGAGGGCGGGCCCGGGTGGCCTCTCCAGCACCCCCCGGCCTCGCGCTGCCCCCCCGCGGCCCCCACCTGTTCCCTGGCGGCTGGGGCCGGGGTCCCTGGGGACTCGCGGGTCCCCTGATTCAGCGCGCCCAGCCCGGCCCGGCTGGAACAAAGTGCGGCGGGCCCAGGCCCGGCGGCTCCCGGCTGCTCCGCCCGGCCGCGCGGGGCAGTTTGCAAACACAAAGTGCGCCGCGAGCCAGCCAGAGTTGGAGCGGCCGCCGGCCCAGCCCCCACGCGTCTCCGCGCGCCGCCACCTACCTGTCGGGCCCGGCTCAGCCCGCGCGGGGCATGGGGCTCGCTGGGGTCCCCGCCTGCCCGCCGCCGCCCTGGCGTCCTCCCGCGCCGCGCGCCCTAGCCGCGCCGGGCCATCGCGGGCGCCTCGGCGGGAGCTCCGCGCGCCCCAGCTCCGTGCTGCTCCGGCCTCCGGGGCCCGGGCGTCTCCGCCCCCGGCTCAGCCCTGGCTCCTCCCCACCGCGCCGCGCCCTCCTCGCGCGCTGGGCTCCGTCCCGGCCGCCGCCGCTCGCTCCGGGCTGCAGGGCGGCCGGCTCCGGACTCCGCGGGCTGCGACTGAGCCGGTGCGAAGGCGGCGCGCGGGCGGGGGTGGGGCCGGGGCGCGCGCCGAGCGGCGGGCAGGCGGGGCTCAACTCCGCGCTACCGTAATCCGCCTAAAGCTGGCGCAGCACGTCCACTGCCGGGCCGCGGGGAGACCACGTGGACCGAACTTCAGGGGAGAACAGACCGGCACGTGGGACGGGCCGTGGGGCTACGGATCTGAAAGGGGCTTTGCAGAGAGACCTCAGAGGGTGTCCGGCCTCGGAGCGGTTCCAGGGAACGCTGTGCCAACCCCACCTTCCTGTGGAGCCCTGAGGTACTGCCGTCCAGCGCGCGCCCGGTTCGGAGGTGGCCAGGGAGGGGGCCGCCAAGTCCCGAGTCAGCGTCTGATCTGGGTTCTGCCTCACCCGCCTCCCAGCGTATGGTGCGTGGGGGGGTCGCTGGCCGGATAAGGGTGGGAAGGTCCCTCTGGGCTCTGTGACCTGCCCCACCCCTGCCCGGGGGCGCTCCGCCCCCGCCGAGCTAGGGGGAATCCAAGTCGGAGAAGGAAACCCGGGGCTGCTGATCCACCAGGGCAAACCCGAGCGCCATGTCAAGGCATCAGATGCCAAAATGGTTTTGCAAACATAACTCAGCATTGTGGACACCGCCCTGCCCGGCGGGGGGGGGGTGCGGGGATGAAGGGGGTGGGAATGGAGCGGGGCTGGGCCGGGGAGGGGAAGCCCCCAGGAGAGACCCGGTAAGGGGAGAGGAAGGACACCTCGGCCCTTCCAAAGGATGCCAGGTCCCCATGACCAAGGGGGCCGGAAAACAATGGCTCTTGAAAGCCCACTTCGCCCCAAGCCACCTGGGGCAGGTGGACAGGGCAGCCTCACCAGGCTCCAAGGAGGACTGAGGCCTGGTTGCTGGGAGGGAGGGGGTCTTCCAAGAGAAAGTCTTGCCAGGGGCGGGGGTCTCTTCCTCCCTCTCCTTCCCTCCTTTCTCTGTTGATACAGCAGCCGCAGGTAGTCATAATGTGGTGACACCTGCCCGGGGCCAGGTCTGTTTTGGGCAGGCATGATGGGTACACTCAGATCCCTCGGGACCCTTTCCCACATCTAGGTGTGAAGTTCAAGAGGACTTCTGGTGCCCTTCAGTTCTTTTTTGTGTGGTGCTAGTGATCAAACCCAGGGCTTCAAGGATGGTAAACACATGATTTGCCACTGAGCTACACCCCCAGCCCAGTGCCATTTATTTGGATATCACCGTGACCTTTCTAGTGGCATAGCAACGGCAGTGGCAGTAAGAATCAGATGACAGCTAGTGCGGGGCACATTGACTCATTTTGTCTTCACAAGAGGCCTAAGAGGTAGATAGTTCTGTTAGCTCTGTTTTGTTTTTTAACTTATTTATTGTCATTGTTGTTTTTGAGGCAGGGTCTTACTATGTTCATAGCTATGGCTTTGAACTTGGCAGCAATCCTCCTGCTTCAGCCTCCCACGTGGTAGGATTACAGGTGTATGTCGCCATGCCTGACTTGTTAGCTCTCTTTTAAAGAGGAAGGAACTAAGGCACAAAAAGATCTCGTCACTTTCTTGAGTGTCTTTATGAGGTATGATTTTTTTTTTTTTTTTTAAAAAAGGTGAATGCTGCTGAGTGCCATCCAACAGAAAGGTGGGCCGTGAAAATGTGATGCTGTGTCCTCATCCACCTGATTGGCTGGATCGGGTACCCTGTGGTCTCTCACTCTTCCCCAAAGTCCAGTGACCATGAAAGGTCAATGTTTTGAACCCATTCAGTAAGTCGAGGTAACCAGGACAGCACAACTAAAGACACTCAAGAAAGAGGACTAAAGAGCTACTTCATGGTGGGATGGGTGTGTTTGAAGCCAGGGGTGGCGTCCTGAGGATTCATGGCAACATGTCTTTTACTGTAATACATATTTTTATTTTTATTTATTTATTTTTGGTACTGGGGATCGAACTTGGGTCCTTGCACTTGCATAGCAGGCAGCAAGACCACTGAGCTAAATCCCTGGCCCATTGTAATCCATAGTTTTAATTTAAACACTCATCGTATTTTTCCATCATGTCTCATAAGTTGCCATTTGTTTATTTATTGTTCTGGTACCAGGGATCAAACTCAGGACCTTTTGCTTTTGAGGCAGGTGGCAGAACCACTGAGCTAAATCCCCGGCTGCCATTTGTTTAATAATAAGCTTGTACCAGGTCCAAGATCACTTTGTCACCTTAGTTTTCTACCCATTTTACAGGTGAGACCCAGAGAGGTCAGATAACTTGCCTCAGGTCACTCAGCAAGGAGGCAGCACTTGAAGTGGTTGTTCCCAAGTCTCCATGCTCGGAAACAGATGCCCTTTCCCGAGGCTGGCTGCCTGCCTGTCATAGGCAGGAAGTTGGGCATTGTTTGGTGGTAGTGGGGTTCCCGGTACCAGGCCTGGCACCACTTGGGAGGAGGAGATGGTGGTAAAGGTGGATGTAGACCCAGAGACACTGGTCTTCTATTCCCTTGGCCCAGCACATCTTGCCCAGATATTTTGTTTGTTTCCATTCATTTGAATGCTTGAATCTTTTTTTTTAAAGCACAATCTTTGTTTAGTTATTAAGGAATAAAACTTTATTAACAAAGCACAGCAGCTGCAGTCCTAAGACTATGCCAATAGCAATGGGTACAGGTGCTTGGTGCTGAGAGTGCGCAGACCATTGCCATGCTGGGTGACATGCAGGAATCTTAGAAAGTGGCATCTCATGTAAAAGCCAGACACACAAGAGAACGTTGATTCCACTGACTGAAACGTACAAACCAGTGGAGTGGATGGATGGCGTTAGAACTCCACAGAGTGGCCTTTCCGGTGTGGGAGTGGCTGGCAGAGGTTTCTCGGGGGTCTGAGAATGTCTTTTCTCAGTTTGGGAGTTGGTTACATGTGCGTGCTCACTTTGTGAAGATTAATTAAGTTGTGTGTATACTTAGGAGTTGTGCACCTCTGTTTAAAAAAATGTAAAAACCAACCAGGGGTGGTGTGCACACCTGTAATCCCAGCACTTGGGAGGCTGAGGCGGGAGGATCACCTCGAGTTTGAGGCCAATTTGGGTTTTATAGTGAGTTCAAGTCCAGCCTTAAGTACATAGTGAGACCTCATCCCCAACAAACCGACAGACATGTAAAAACCACTGAGACAGTTGAAGCCCCTTCCATATCCATCCTGTGCCTTCTCCACCTTTTCCCTCCTTTTCTAATGTTGGCCTTCCCAAGTGAGTTTTGTAATCTTAATCACTGAGTACCACCTGGGCATCTTTAAATGCTAAGCAAGGACTGGGTGGTGTGGCTCAGGGGTAGAGCTCTACCCATGTGCCTGAGGCCCTGGGTCCCAGGCCCAGTCCAGCAAGGAAAAAAAAGTAAAAGCTGTCCTTTTGCTCCTTGTGTTTTACTCAACTTCCTGTTGCCAGATGAGTTCAGGTTTGTTACAGGTACTGCATCTCCAGGTCATTTATTTAAGAGGCTGCCGGCATAGTCCACCCTCTTCAAACCCCTATTTCCTACTCTGCCTCCTGAGGATGGAGGCCTAGATTGTATGAGCACTGGCAGCCGCTCTGGTCTCTGCAGTGGGCTTCCTTTTGTGAACCCCCTTTGCCTCCTGCTTGGGCTAGTTTCCTCCCCTCCTTCCCACCTGCATGTCCCTCCTCCCTGGAATCTTCTCCCCTTTCCATCTACCCTGCTCCCCAGTCTTCCTGACTCTGAGACCCAGGGTCTGTGCTGAGTGGAGGAGGGGAGGAATGGGAGGAACAGCCCTTTCCCTTCCCCAACATAATGATGGCTTCATAAAGAAATATTTCAGGGAGGGCTGATATCTTAAGGAACTGCCAGGACCCTTGAAGGCAGCTTTCTGCTCACCCCTTTTTAAGGGGCCTCCCACCCTGGGGTGCTTATCAATTTACCATATTGCCCCAAGTAAAGGACCCTGGTCCAGTGGGATCTGTCCTTGGGGCTGCAAGGAGAGTCCTGCAGAACCAGGCAGGTTGGGTTCCCCTATCTAGTGCCAGGCTGGTGGGATGCCCAGGCCCTGGGAGATGTTTGGAATCACTTTCAGGGACTTGGAGACTCTGGCTTTGTATGCAGTGCAGGGCATGGAGGCTTCGGGCTGATTGGTAGAAAATCAGTCATTAAAGACCAGGAAATGAACAAGGACTTGACAGGCAGTGAGCAGTTTTCCCTTAATTAGAACACAGCATCTTGGGGTCGAATGAAATCTCTCAAGAAGGGAAAGAGGAAGACACAGCTAGGATAGGGCTTGGGGCGGGGGGGGGGGGCGTAGACCCAGAACCCCCTACACCTCCCATTGTTCGTGGGTGGAGGAGGTGGGTTGGGGTGCAGAAAAGCCAAGGAGCAGGGACAGAAAAAAGAACCTCTTCCTATTTATTTAGTTGTTGTTCCCTCCCTCCTCTTCTTTCTTTTTTTCTTTTTTTTTTTTTAGACAGGGCTCTCACTACATCTCCCAGGCTGGCCTTGAAGTTCCCAGCTCAAATGATCCTCCTATCTCAGCCTCCTGAATAGCTGGGACTATAAGTACACACCACCACATATGGCTTAGTTCTTCCTCGTGTGGTGAGCTATCCCACATCTTCCTCCCTTGTGAAGGCTCTTGGATTTAAATCCCAGTTCTGGGCTGAGGATTTAGCTCAGTGGTGCTGCCACCTGCCTCACAAGCACAAGGTCCTGAGTTTGATCCCCAGTACAATAAATAAATAAATCCCAGTTCTGTCATTTATAGCCTGAAATCTTTTTTTTTGGTACCAGGGATTGAACTCTGGTCCTTCAGCTTGTGGGGCAGGGGGCAGAACCACTAAGCTAAATCCCTGGCCCTATAGCCTGAAATCTTGAAGCAAGGAGCCTGGCCTTCAACTGTGTAAGGGTCTGGCATACAGCTTGGGGGGCATGGCTTCTGCAGGGTTCTTAGTACAGGCACTGGCTACACTGTAGATCATGGATACATTTAGGCAATGGATACATTGTATATACTGGATACACTGTAGTCACTGGATACATTATAGGCATTGGATACACTGTAAGAACTGGATACACTGTAGATCATGGATACATTATAGCCATTGGATACATTATAAGTACTGGTTACACTAGGTACTAGATACATTGTAGGAATTGGATACACTATATACTGCATAAATTGTAGGCACTGGATACATTGTAGGCAGCAGATACACTGTGGCCCCTGGAATTGTTTCCTGTGGCCTGGGCAGCTCCTATCTCCCTTACCCATGTGTGTTACTGTTATCGTGTCATTGCCTGACTTATTTCTGAAGCACCTAGTAACTTTGAACACATAGTATGGACTGTTTAGCTAGTTCTGTTTCCTTTCCCTAGTGAGATCATCAAGTTCTGTAGTTAGGGACCCTGGTTCCAGTCTTGCTGTGGTTTCCCCTCATATCCAGCTTGCTTTTTCTCATGGTAGATGCATAATAAATGCATGTTGATCTGATTTGATTTGATTGTAATTTGATGTTGAGCATAGTTAAATAAAAATCCCCTGACAGCTTAGGACAAGTTGGGGACCTGCAGGTGTCAGCTAGGGGTCATAGAATATCTTCAAGAACCAAATCTTGGAGGAAGAGGGGAGTGTGACCTGGATAGAAAGTGTGACAGGAGAGTTCTGGTGCTCCCTGGGCCACCCTGCCCCTCCAATCATGCCCTGTCTGTTCCTCTCCTCCTTCCTCCTGGCTCCCTTCTCCTCCTGAACCGCACCCAGCCAGGGCAGCAGTCTTTCCCCTGGAACTTGGGGTGCTGGGGCTTGGCGTTCCATCCAGTGGCACTGGGGGTGAAGTGGGATATGAAGGAGGAAGTTCGAGGCCACAGTAGAGTTACAGTGGGAATAGTACCAACTGCGTATGGTCGGCTGTTCACCAAAAACATTGTATGGCTAACTCTGCTCCCCACAACAGTGAGTGAGAGAGAGAGAGAGAGAGAGAGAGAGAGAGAGAGAGAGAGAGAGGAGTCACTGCTATCATGGCAAAGGCCCTGGATTCAACACCCCCTGCCCCAAAAGCTCCCCTTTCCTGGGCTGGGAAATCATTCTCGCCACTTGAATGCTGCATCCGAAGAGGACTGTGCCAGGGGTACATCAGCCCCTACAGAGGAGAACTAAGTTGAGAGAAGGTTTTTATTTCATGCTGGGGTGTCACCGGGCCTCATGCATGCTAGGAAGCTCTCTACCCTGAGCTGCACCCTAGCCAGGAGTGGGGAATTTATATGCCAGTTCCTGTCATTACAGGGGTTGGGCTGCCCCAGAAGGTGCCCTGTGGAAGCTCAGGGAGGAAAAGCAGGCACTGGGGTCGGGAGAGGCATAGTGACACCACCAGGAGCACCCCTTGGTGCTGTGGGGGCAGGGACAGGTTCTGCATACAGAGTGCTTGGCACCGGGCCTGGGCACAGGTGGTTCTCCTTGGCCTCCAGGGCCTGGCTCTGGGGCCTTCTTGCTGCCTAGCAGCTTCAAAAGGTCCTGGCCCTGGAGGAGAGGGGTCAACAGTAGAGGAGACTGCAGAGGAAAGGACCAGGCCAATGTGGGCGAAGCCAGAAAGCAGAGACTGAGAGGAACCAGGGTCTTGGGGATCAGAGGTCATGGCCTGGGCCAGAGTGTGGAAGCCATGGGGATGTGCGCCCACCTACTGCATGGACCCAGCCGGATGCTGCGAACAGTGGGGATGGGCAGGCTTTCTCAGGTGGGCTTCCTTCGTTCTGGCATCCTTGGAGGCATCCCTTCAGCTTCAGACCCATGACCTGCCCCTTCACCCAGAGAACTATTCTGCCAAACACCTGGACCTTAAGGATTTCCTCACCCAGTCCAAACATCCCCAAGGCCAAGGCTGCCTATGCTCCACCGGGGCTCAGGCTCGGCACCAGGTGGCCCTGTGTCTGTAGGTGGAGCTGTGTGACGCAGCCACACCCCTTGGTTTATGTGGCAGCGGTGGCCCGTGAGGAGCAGAGGCAGAGAGCAGCACATATTTTCTGCATAGGATGCATAGGAAAGATTTTAGACTCCCCAGGCCAAGAGGCAGAATGGAGGATGTAATGTAGGGATTTGCAAGACACAAGAGGAAGCAAATGTCCATGATGGTTTTATTGATGAAGTTACAGTAATAATTGAGTCTGATTTTTTTTTTTTGGTACCGGGGATTGAACTCGGGAGCTTGCGCTTTCGAGGCAGGTGCTGGAACCACTGAGCCAAATCCCCGGCCTGAGTCTGATATTTTGTAACACAGTTTGACTAACAGGAAGAATAGAACTCTGGGGAAGGGATAGCATTTTGCTTAATGGGGGTTCAAAGTTTATGCTCCTGCTGGGTGTGGTGGTGCATGCCTGTAATCCTAGCACTCTGGAGGCTGAGGCAGGAGGATTGCCATGAGTTTGAGGCCAGCCTGGGCTACATAGTGAGACCTTGTCTCAAAAAACAAAAACAAACAAACAAACAAACAAAAAATGAGGGGCACTGTTTCAGGCAAGAATACCCAGCAATGCTGCATCCAGGCTTCAGGCCTGGCCTCCTCTGGCACTCTGAGGAGCACTCCTTTGTCCTGTTGGCCAGGCCGGGGAGAGCCCTGCTCCAGAGCTGACCTGGCCTCCAGCAGTGCTGCCCAAGGTCAGGAAGGGCTCTGGGGTGGGCAGAGGCAGCCAGGCGTGAAGGAGCTACACTGGTTCCTTCCCAGGAGGATGGCACAGAGGACCGAGGACGTGTGTACTGGCACATGCATACAAACATGGCCACATCTTCCTGTCTCACACACAGATTTACACACTCCTAGGGTCATATCTCATAGTTTTGGTACTATGTATCCTCTGCTGGGTTGAATTCACATTGATCCTCCTGCCTCAGCCTCCCTGAGTGCTGGGATGATAGGCGTGCACCACCACGCCCTGCACAAGATTGTATTCTGAGGTGCTGAGCATTAGGACTACACGTGTATGTATCTGGTTGTGGGGTGTAGATTTCCACCCGTGACACCACCTATGACCCTGGGACCCCTCATGCGTGTACCATCCTGCGGTGACCCAGACCGGCCCAGCCCACAGTCACCAAGCCACGCCCACCTGCACGGTGCCAGCGTCACACTCCTCACCGGGGGTCTCCTGGTCTTACAGTCAGGGGCCTTCGCAGCCTGGTGCTTGGCTCATGGGGGCCCCTCCCACACACATCCTGTCCCCAACACCTCCTCTCCGACACCCGTGCTGCAGAGCTCTGTTCCACCTGGCGGCGCTGCCTGGTGTCCACCACAGCCTCCCTCAGCCCCACACACTCGCCTGTCGGGGGGCAGACAGGCGCACACTCAGCGCACACTCAGCGTACACTCAGCGCCACGCCTCTCCGGCAGCCCGGCTGGCCCCGGTCTGTTCCTCATTATGGGCCAATGCGCCTGTTTACGCACACAGCTGGGGATGGTTAGAGAGTGATAAATAATGAAAGAGAAAACAGGCTTTTCCCCTCTGCGGCTTCTATTTATGTAACGTCACTTCTTCGGACTCACAGGCTGTTTCAGAACTGCTTGCAGGAAATCGTTTATTTTTTCCGGACGGTGGCTGGAGGGGTGGGGCAGGGCGCTGGGGCTTGGGGTTCTGGCCCCCTGCCCGTGGGAGCTTCGGGACCTGGTGCTCGACTCCGCCTCCCCGACACTCCCTGGGCAGACATCAGGGTTCTCCCGCTCCAGCTCCAGCGGCTGGAAGGAGCTGGGGTACGGCCCCTCCCCGCTGGTTCAGAAACCTCAGACAGATGGGCCTGTTTCAAGAGCCAGACAGCTTGAGGCTGGGCCGCCTGAGGACGCTTGGGACAGGGGCTTCCTAGGTAGCCTGCACCTGTTACAGGGGAGGATGCAAAGGGGATCACTGTACAAAACAAGAATAAAAAGCTGGGCGTGGTGGTGCATGACCATAATCCCAGCACTCGGGAGGCTGATGCAGGAGGATCCTGTGAGTTTGAGGCCAGCCTGGGCTACACAGTGAGTTCAAGGCTGGCCTGAAATACATACAAAGCAAATTCAAAAGCAAAACAAGAATGTAAAAAGGCCAGCCTCAGGTTCTCTGGCCCAGCGTTCTCTGTGGTCCCTCTGAGGTCCTCTCAGTGAGGGCTGGCCGTGCTCTGCTAGCCAGTGGTAGAGGCAACTTCAGGGTCCAGTGAGCACATCACCCGCATCCTTCTCTCTTTGCCATCTTCTCCCCATCCTTCCCAGATGCCTCCTCTGTGTGCCACTGGCTGGCCTGACTCTCAGGAAGGCTATGGGAGCCCAGGGTGGGAAGTTGCAATGTGGGGGAGGTGACCATCACAGTGTTGGGGTAACCCCTCCCCCAGCTTACACCAAGTGGGCATCCTGTTGCCCAGGGGAGGGAGGCAACGGTGCCTTCCTTTGACCTGAGCCCCAGTGGCCTGCCGGGTCCCCAGCAGGGCTGATCCGCCTTTGAGGGATGCAGAGTCCACTACAGAAGGTGGGAGCGGAAATCCCTACTCTGCCAGCTGCATACAGGTGAGGTGGGATCAGGGTGGGGGGCAGACTCCCACCCCTGGGCTCTGGCTTTCTTGTAGGCAGCATCCCATGGAGTCTCCCCGAATGCAGAGCAGCTGCCTCAGTCCCAACACAAGGACTTTAAGCTCTGTCTGCCCAGCAAGCAGAAGAGCATGCAGCGTGAACCCAGGGTAAGAGAGAGAAAGTACCAAGGAGGTTGTTTCCACTTTAATGTGTTAGTCAGGTGAGGTGGTGCATGGGTGTGATCTCAGCACTCTGGGAGGCTGAGGCAGGAGGATTGCAAGTTCAACCCAGCCTGAGCAACTTAGGAACTTAGTGAGACCCTGTCTCTAAATAAAAAGGACGGGGATGTAGCTGAGTGGGAAGGACCTGGCTTCAATCCTCAGCTATGAAAAAAACAATGAATGTGAGATTCGGAGAGCCCTAGAGACTGGACCCCAGGCTCTCTCTCCAGGGGTGTCCAGGCACAGGGAATTCCTGAGATTTGGGGTCTCCCAAAGACAGGAGACAACAGGGCCCCCGAGGCCCCCGCCCCCCACAAGGACGGGACTCTGACTCCACCAGAGCAGAAACGAATTGGTCAGAAGAACAACAAAGCCAGGGAAGGTGGTGTACACCTGTAATCCCAGAATTTGGGAGGCTGAGGCAGGAGAATACAGTGAGTTCAAAGCCAGTTTGGGGTCCTTAGTGAGCTCCTATCAAACAAAAACTCAAACCCAAGGAGAGAAGAGGGCTCAGGAGAGCCAGGCACCGGGCTGGGCCACCAGCTCCCAGGGCCCCCACAGGTGAGCAGGAGTGCCCTGGCCACACGACAGGGCCTGTGTGGTCTCTGTCTCACAAACCCTCTGCCGAAGCACTGTGAGCTCCTGAGCCTCTGCTTCCTCTCAGCCAAGCTGAGCAGCTGCAGTGCCGGGGGCTCTGGCCTCAGTTTCGCCTGCCCCCCCCCCAGTCGGCTGCAGGAGACTTGACCTCCTCCACCAGCCCTGGGGCAACCCCCCCTGGCACTGCCCCTCCCGCTCTGCGCCTGGGAGCCAGGCTTTGCTCCAGGGCAGTGAGAAGTGGGCTGTGGCGGAGCAGCCTTCAGTGGTCCCTGAGGAGGCAGATCTGAGGCGAGGCTGCTGAGAAGGCGCCCGCAGCAATGTCAGCCGGAGCCGCGCTGACAGGATGCCGAGCGAGGATTAAGGTCGGGATCAGGGAAGCCGGGACGAAGACGGCTCCTGAGTCCCTTGCTGCCACCACAGTGCAGCCTTCTGTCTGCTGTTTGTTCCCTCGCTGGGAAGGAGGGCAGGGCGGGGAGCAGAGAAGGATGGACGGATGGAAGAACAAGGGCAGGCTGGTGCAGCCGAGCAGGACCCTTCCCCTCCCTGTCCCTGTCAGCCAGGGGGCAAATGCCATGGCCCTCCCCGTCAGAGACGGGGTCTCCCTAGGTAGTTCAGGGCGACCTTGAATTCACTATGTGCTCTGTCTGGCCTCCAATTTGTGGGGATCATCCTGCCTCAGCCTCTTGAGTGCTGGGATTACAGGTGTGCACCATGGTGTCTGGTGAAAAGATAGACAGCTGTTTATCATGGGCTGCTTCCTAAAATAGGGCTTAGTCGCTGGGCGTGGTGGCGCATGGGCAGCCCCTCCCTGGCCCGCCCTCCTGTGGCTGAAGGGAGCAGGGTGTCCCTAGAAGTGCACTGGAGACAAGGGGTCCCAAGGCCCGCTCACCTGCCCAGCCTGCAGCCTCCATCTCTAACACCTGGGGTGGGAGTGGGAGAGCATGGGGGTGAGGGTCTTGGACTGGGGGCCAGGTCCACCTGGCTTGCTTCCCGGAGGCATGTGTCGGCCCAGCACAGGGTCCAGGCTTGGCGAAGTGGGGAGCACCTTGCTGGGAATTTCATCTCGAGGGTACTGATCTTTAGAGAAGTGAATTTTAGTAGTTTTGTTGTTATTTGAGACAGGGCCTCGCTATGTAGTCCAGGCTGTCCTTGAACTCACTATGTAGCCCAGGTTGGCCTCAAACTCAAGATGATCCTCCTGCCTCAGCCTCCTGAGTGGTAGGATTACAGGCATGCACTACCAGGCCCTATAAGAGAAGTGGGTTTTAAAAATACCTTGCCCTTTATTCTGTTAATCAAAGTTATATTTATTAATTTTTAAATATATTTATTGTAGAAAATTTGGAAGATACTGAAAAAGCACCAAAAAGAAAATAAAGATCGGTCACATCATGCTGAGTTAACCATGGTCAGATTTTCTTACATCTTCTAGTTTTTCCAAAGTTCAACCTTGCACGCAGGCTCATACACACTCACAGTTACACACACTTACATTTAACTCTTTATTATAGTATAACTCACATAATGTACATAGCGGTTTTTTTGTTTTGTTTTTCTGCACATAGCATTTAAAAAATTTAGAAACAGGCTTGTGGGATCATGGATCTGTCATGATTTTGTAGCATGATAAGATAAAATATCCAACCATTAAATATTCCTCTCCAATATAATTTAAAATGACTGTACCACCAGGTGTGGTGACACACACCTGTGATCCCAGCACTTGGGAGGCTGAGGCAGGAGGATCACTTTGAGTTTCAGGCCAGCCTGGACTACATAGTGAGACCCTGTCTCCAAAAGAAAACAAAGCAAAAATAAATAAAATGAAATAAAATAAAATGACTGTGTAGTGCTCCTTCTTTGGGGTCTATTATAAAGCTTATCACTTACCAATCTTTAATTTTTTTTTCTTTTTGAGACAGAGTTTCACTTATTAGCCCAGGCTGCCCTGGACCTTGAGGCGATCCTCCTGCCTCCGCCTCCAAAGTGCTGGGATTATAGGTATGTGCCACCATGCTGGCTCAATCTTAATTATTCAGGATTCAGACTGTTCTAGATTTTGCTCTGATAAACAGCCCCACAGTGGACAGCCCAAGGGGAAATCAGAGGCCCCCAGCTCTGCCATGCTCGGAGTGTCTGTCTACCAAGCCTGGTCTGCCCTTCCTAGGCAGGGCCGCTCTGCATCCGTTCATCTTTGTGGCCCCCGTTTGGCCTGGTCCCACTCCCTGCATACCGTGATTGTTGATTTGACCGCATTTCTGGAGTGTGTGCACGGGGCTGGGGGGGAG
Organism: Heterocephalus glaber; assembly: GCF_000247695.1. The sequence continues at coordinate 17,458,307 of NW_004624754.1, forward strand.
GAGCCCACCTTCCAGCTCAGGGGTGGGGGTCCCCACTGCCCCAGGTGTCTCCTAGGAGACAGCAGCCCAGGCCAGAGCCACTGGGCATTGGGGAAGTCCCTGCACCCTGTATTTCGAATGTTCCGGGGAAGCCAGCCCTTTCTCCCTTGCCGGACTCTCCTCTCCTCCTCCTCCGAGCCCTGCCTTGGACTCTTGAGTCCTGGAGTTGTGTCTTCAAGCCGAAGGCCTGGGAGACAGGGCTATCTCACTGTCACGTGCTCCACGCTGCGGGAGGGGTGGGGCCTTCCTTGTGGCAGCCCCTCTCTAGCCTGTTTCTTTCTTTTTCTCTATTCTTTCCTTCCTCCCTCCCACCCTCCCTTTCTTTCTCCTTTCCTTCCTTCCCTATTCTTTTTTTTTTTTTCTGGTGCTGGAGATTGAACTCAGGACCTTGCACTGAGGCACCACTGAGCTAAATCCCTGGCCCCTCCTTCCTTCCTTCCTTTCATGGCACCAGGATCAGACCCAGGGCCTTTGCACTGGGCTTCATCCCCAGGCCTTTTTAATTTTTTTTATTTTGACAGGGGGTCTCCCTGAGTTGTTACGTTATCCAGGCTGAGCTCCAACTTCTGAGCCTCCTGCCTCAGCCTCCCCAAGTACTGGGATCACAGATGTGGGCCACTGTTTCCCGCTGACTCTTATTTCCACAGCACAGCCACTTGGCCCCTGCAAAGTGAGAGCCCTTTGGCAGCTCTTGGTCCTGCCCCTGCTCTGCCTGCCGCCTCTGGCGGCACCCAGGACGCTCTGCCTCCTCTTCCAGGGCGAATAGGGATGCGCAGAATCCCAGACTCGGGGGCTGAGTCCCAGCACCCGATTTTCAGTATTCTTATTGAGAGGGAGAGAGAGGGGGAAGCAAGCCCGGATAGGTAAAACTTAACTAATTTAGTCTCTTCCTCTCAGCCATCTGCTCTCCCAGCCGCCTGAATTTTCTCTTCTTTTTTATTTTTCATCTCTTCTGCTTTCTTTCTCTCCTCTTCCCTACTGACTGCTCCCTCTCTTCTCCATCTCTCTCTGGCTCTGACCCACACTCCCCCACCACCCTCCTGTCTTCCTCTCCCCTCCTCTCCCTTTCTTTTTTAAGTTTTTTTTCTTTTAACTTTCAAGGTCATTCCGGACTCCCGACGCCGCCAGTCCCTTGGTGAGACAGCAGCACCACTGGCGTCCGTGGCCTCTGTTTCCGTGGCAACCCAGTAACCATTAATTTTCAATTAAAGGAGACAAAAAGCTCAATGACAGCTCCAGGTCCGCTGAAGATGTCAAGAATGTGTATTAATATACAGCACGAGAGCATAATTGTGTGTCCATCTTCCAGAGCAGCGAAAAATGGAGGGATAATTACCAGCTCGAAAGCCACTCTGTAATTTAGTTCTTACTGTCACCACAACCCTGCACATTAGCATAAATTAAAAGCGGAGTTTATTGTTATCAAAGTGCATCGATACCGCCAGACCCGCTTTCTTGCTTTTAACTGTTTGTTGTGGGCAAGTGACTCCCCGACTCTCACCAGGGCCTCCCCAGGATGGGCACAGTGGGGGCAAACCCTGGAAGGGGGGACCTGTCCCTGCCACCTTTGGGGCCTCTGGGTTGAAGGGAACAAGGATGGAGGCTGAAGATGGAGGGGGGCTTGGATCGGAATTCACTGTGCACATTGAGGGCTTTGTTTCACCCACTTCCTTTTTTCTATTCTATTTTTTATTGGCACTTCCTTTTTGAGACAGGCTCTCGCTATACACTTCAGGCTGGCCTTCAACTCACTATGTGGCCCAGCCTGGCCTTGAACTCACAGGGATCCTCCTGCCTCAGCCTCCCAAGTGCTAGGATCACAGGCGTTCGTGAGCCACCACACCTGCTCTGTCCAGCTCTTTCTAGAGGGGGCATCTGCCCCATCTCAGGCCCCCCTTGGGCACTTGGTACAGTGCAGGGCAGGCGACAGGAACTCTAAGCCAACCTGGGAAACAAAGAGAGGAACTACACCGGGCTCTCCTCCACGGCTGGATGCATTTTTCCGATTCAAGGCGTGGCCAGGGGACAGCTGCTCCTGACCAGTCTGTGCCCTGGGACCCCAGCACCAGGGTGGCCCCTCTCCCGTTGGTGCCGGAGGTTCAGCCTGTGTCTGGGGTCCACGCTGCGTCTTCACCCCGGGAGCTGGCCTGCCTGCCAGTGTCACCCGCTTGGAAATCAGGCATCCCTGCATGGGGAAGTGGTTTCTTGAGCACCATCCAGAGCGAGCTGTCCTTCAGGGGGGAATTGAGTGTAATTACCCTAAGGGAGCGATCCTTACACAGTCAGTCACAACACTGACCTCCTGGCTGCAATTTGACAGCGAAATTACAGGCTGTGTACGCAACAGAAGGGGCGTCCTCCTTTTTGGGGGGAGGGGGAGGAGGGAAAGGAGATATGGAGGCTTTTGAAAAGAAGTGTGGCTCACAGCTGCCAGGCCCAGGCTCCCCTCGGCGAGGAGGGGCAGGCGGAGCAGAAGGTCCCAGTGCCCGGCACCTCAGCTGCTGGTGAGGACGGGCCAAGGTGGCACCCCAGCCCTGTACAGTTTTGAGCCATGGATACAGCTAAAGTCAATCCCATAGGCAGGGCGTGGTGGCCCGTACCTTTAATCCCAGCACTTGGAAGGCTGAGGCAGGAGGATTGCTCTCTTCGAGTTAGAGGCCAGACTGGTCTACATAGTGAGTTCAAGACCAGCCTGGACTACATAATGAGACCCTGACTCAAAAAAAGTTAATCCCATGTCAGGTAAGACTTGGACGGTATAAGGGAGGATTTGAGAAACCGGAGGGCCTGTGTCCCCAGCACACCCGCCCCTTGGTGCCAGAAAGTCCTGTCCCTCCTGCCTTTGAGTGGATGCCTCTCAGACCCTGTTTACCTGCACCTGGTTGCCTGGCAGGACTCGAATGCTAATCTGTGACCGTTTCCAAATTTAGCACAGTCTTATCTCTCAGACGTGCTGCTCCGCTCCGTCATGTGGGAGGGCACTGAAGGACACAGGCCGGGCGGGCTTCCACCAAGTACTGGACGAGAGTTCAGTGGACTTCAGAGCCTGGGAAGGAGCCCAGAATCTCTAGGCTGCACGGGGTCCCGGGCACCAGCAGGGCGAGACTCCTCCCAGAGTAGGAGTCCCCGCCCAGACTTCGGCTCCCTCAAGCAGCACTGAAACAACACTGACCACTGGAAATTTCTGAGCATGGGGGAAAATCTGTCTTCAAAAACAAAGAATAAAAAGAGCCAGATGTGGTAATGCACTCAGGAGGCTGAGGCAGGAGGACTGCAATGAGTTGGAGGCTGGCCTGGGCTACATAATAAGACCCTGTCTTCAAAAAAGAAAGAAAAAGGGCCAAGAGATTTAGCTCAGTGGTGCAGCACCTGCCTTGCAAGTGCAAGGTCCTGAGTTTGATCCCCGGCACCCACCCCCCCCCAAAAGAAAGAAAGAAAGAAAGAAGAAAGAGAATCTGTTTCTCTGATATTCCTATCTGCCTTGTGCATCCTTTGCTCAAATATCCCATGAGCTGGTCCTCTGGCTGCCTGAAGACAGCTCAGCTGTCGCACATGGTCTCCTGGGATTCTGGGACCCGGCTGGCCTATCTCTGTCTGGCTCAGTCCCCAAGGAGGAGCTGAAACAGAGCCCCAAAGGGCAAGAGAGGGCAGCAGGCACAGCCAGCATTTATTGAGCATCTAGTACATTCCAGACACAAATGCCCTCTGTCCTTCCATCCTCCCACCCACCCAGCCAGTGAGAGGGATTTATTATTTCTGCTGCTGGAGAGGAGAGAGAGACCTGAGAAGCTTCAAGTCTCTGGGCCAGAGGGGCAGAGCCGGGATGGCAGCCCAGGTGCCTGCTCCCCACGGGGACTTCCAGGTGCATTGGCTGCCTGAGCCCCATCTGGGCTGCATTCCCCGGCCTCTGGTCTCCATCGCCAGAGCTCTCTTCTGGGCAGCAGGTGGAACTGCGAGGAGACTCAGGAGTCCTGCCTCCTCCCTGAAGGCCCTCGAAGCTGCCTGAGGGATGCCAGCAGCAACTCTAGTGGTTCTCCCTGACTCACCGTCAGAGGCAGGCATGTTTTTGGTTTTGTCTTTGGTGTGGTTTGGTCTCGCTATGTATTGCAGGCTGGTCTTGAACTATGTAGCCTAGGCTGGCCTTGAACTTTGAGCGATCCTCTTGCCTTACCTTCCCGAGTGCTGGGATCACAGGTGTGTACCACCAGGCCTGGCAAGGCTTGCACTGTGTGTGCATATGATACTGGGAATTGAACCCAGGGCCTTCCTACTAAGTTGCATCCCCAGATGTTTTATAAAAATTTTTTCTGATTTTGAGAAAGGGTCTCCATGGGTTGCTAAGTTACTCAGGTTGTGCTCAAACTTTGGATCCTCCTGCTTCAGCCTCCCACAGGGCTGGGATTACAATCCTCAATCCCCACACCTGGCTTGTTGTTTTCACAGTAGAAAAGCGCTAGGATGGCTCCTTGTAGTTCCGAGTTAGGTGGCTCAAGGTCTCAGAGTTGGCAATGCTAACGTGCAAACCTGGCATCAAGGGCTGCTGAGCCCAGTGGGTTCAGGGCCCCCCGAGCTCACCCTGCTCTGAGCCTGGATGGTGTGGTGGTGCCAGGGTGGAGCGGCCTGGCTTTCCACCTGCACTTCGTCTGGTAGATCCTCCTGGTGCCCTGCTCTCCCATGCAGTAGGGGCCCCGTCTCCTCCCCGTCTGCAGCCTACAGCCCCTTGCTCTGCTCCCAACCCGGTAGGTGTGGCCCAGCTCCCCTCCTCAGGCCGAGTCCACACCCGCCGGCGCCCCTGGAGCCCCCTCGGCCCAGTGGGGCTCCCTCCCTGCAGATGTCAATCCAGCCCGAGTGGACACACAGAACACACATCTTAAACAAACACTTCTCCTTGCTGTTTATCTCTCCGGCCTTTAAACAAACTCTTTCAAAGGTTTCTGCTGATAGGAGAGATTTACTGAATCATTCCTTGCCTAAAAGCCCTGGCTTTCTGCTGCCAGGCACTGGGGCCGAGGACCTTCGGGCCTGGGGTTTCTCTGGCCCAGACTGGGTTTGTCCTCGGGGGCTTGAGAGAGGAGCAGCACAGAGGAATCTCTATGAAAAAGAACCCAGCAAAAGCGAGAAAGGGAAAGGGGCAGGTGGAGGCCCGAGGCTCCGTTCCTGTCCACTCCAGCCCAGAAGGTCCGGGTGTGGCTGCACCCACTGCAGCTCGGGAGGGGCTGGCAGGGAGGGAGCATGCCCTGGACTTTGGACACAGGCACAGGGGAGCCTGCTCTGGAGCTTCCAGTCCTGGAGAGACCAGAACAGCTTCTCCCAGGGCCACCAGGCAGGGCACAGTCACTTGGGACTGTCTACCTGTTCCTTCTTTGCCCTGCCCACCCAAAGGAAGCACCTAGTGAATGTGGGACCTGGGGTACAGGGACCAGGGATTGTTAACTTTTCTTTGAGATAGGGCTCACTATGTTACTTTATTTATTTATTTTTTTGGTACTGGGGATCGAACTCGGGACCTTGCACTCTTGAGGCAGACAGCAGCACCACTGAGCTAAGTCCCCAGCCCTAGAGCTCACTATGGATAACTACAGGCTGGCCTTGATCTCACTATGTAACCCAAGCTAGCTTTGAACTCACTGTGATCCTCCTGCCTCAGCCTCCTGAGTCACTGCTCAGGTGATTACAGGTGCTTGCCAACATGCCCAGCTAGCATTTACAGTGGACCCTCGAGTTATGACTGGCTTGACATACAAACAACTTGGGCTATGACCAGAATTTTAGTTTTAATTTATGAACAAAGTCTTGAGTTACCACCCAAATGCCAGCCGCTTGTGCTTCCAGATGGTCTAATACAGATTTAACCCTTAAAGAGTTCTGGAAGGAACATGACAGCATCCTTTTCTATGTGGGGTTCATTGAGAAATCCTGGGCCAGTGTCTCTCTAAGGACACTGAGATCTGCCTGATACAGGAGAGAGACTTTGAAGGCTGTGTAGAGGAGCCTGAGCCTTCATTGACCAACCTGGGTTGCAACCAGCCCTCAGGAACGAATTAAGTTCGTAAGTCAAGAGTCCATTGGACTTAAGCTTTCTGTGGGCCTTGTTTGGAATTGCTGACATGAATTAATTCATTTAATATACCAGGCCCCAGCCAGGTGAAGTGGTGCATGGCTGTAATCATAGCACTCAGTTGGCTGAGTCAGGAGGATTGCCTTGAGTTCAAGGCAAACCTGGACTACATAGTGAGTTCAAGGTCAACCTGAACTACATAGAGAGACCCTGTCTCAAAAAAAAAAGTCAAAACAAAAACAAAATTAACAACAAAACACCAGGCCCCAGAAATGGGTAGTATAGTTCTTTCAGCTTTGCATGTGGGGAAATTAAGGCACCGAGAGACTTCAGAGCCTGCCCCTGGGATGTGACTTACTTGAGATGCATCCTGGCCGCTGGATTCTTGTTTCTTTTTTTTCTTTCCTTTGATTTTTGTTGTTGTTGTTGTTTGTTTGTTTGTCTGTTTGTTTCTTTTAAGACAGGATCTCACTATGTAGCCCAAGCTGGCCTGGAACTCATGTCAATCCTTGAGCCTCAGCCTCCCGAGTGCTGAGATAAAAGGCATGTGCCACCATGCCCAGTTCGGCTGGCTTCTTAGATGCACACAGAGTGGGGAGCATTTGGCGTGGGTCGACTTTTCTGCTTCCTCTGTCTTCCCTATGGTCCAGTGTTCCAACATCCCAGGGCTGTCCCAGCCACTTCACAGCAGGAGCTTAGTGGGATGTAAAATAATGGTAATAACATTAATCATAGCAACAATAATACAATAATGAAGCATTCCAGCACTCTGAGAGGCTGAGGCAGGAGCATCTCAAGTTTAAACCAAGGCTGGGCAATTCATCAAGTCCCTGACTCATAAAAGAGGGGAGGCCTGGGGATGCAGCTCAGTGTGAAGGCCCTAGGTACCACTAATAGTAATAATGAATGCATCTTACAGTCTTAGGTTCAATGAGGTGAATGACAAGGAACTCATGTCTCTGAGCCGTGGAGCCTGGGGTGGGTGATTTACACCATTATCTCATTTAACCTCCTCCCCAAGCTTCGAGATGCTGTATGCGGACGTCTAAGGATGTCTGAGGCACTGAGGTGTCTGTCTCTTGCCTGGGACCGAGAGGGGGCTGGAGGGGGGTTTGAACTCTCAGTGGCATCCTGGGCTGATGTCCATTCCCGACCCTTGGGGTGTGTTGTGCTTTTCAGACAAGGGAGATTCCGCTGAGCTCCAGAAGCCTGAGCTGTGCCAGCTCTAAGTAACCCAGGAACTGGGGCCCAAGGGGCTGGTCTCAAACCTCCCTGTGTTCTCTTGGATGGAAGCTCCCCCAGGAGAGATCGGAGGGGTGTCCTGGGTCCTGGGTGTCCCCGGACCTCCCAGAGGCAGGGGCTCGGCAGGGCCGATGCCAGTGTCACAGCAGCAGGGCCTCCGTGGGTTCTGCCTCCTGTTGTTTGTGAAGTGCCACGTGGCAGGTGGGGACAGAAGGACAGGAGGAATTTCCACTCCTTGCTGTTTGCAGAGGCCCAGGCGGAAGGCTCTCCCTGCCTGTGTTTGCCATCTCGGCCACACCCCATGGGGATGGCACAGCCTGACACCCTCTGGGGCTCCTGCCAAATGCCTTCCCCTGGCCGGGAGGAACCAGGGCCTGGGCTGGGGGGTTTGGGGGGGATTGAGGGGTGGCTGGGAGCACTGGAGTCACCCAGGCGGGGCTGAGCTCCATGGATGACTGTCTTGTACCCATATCTTTCTGTGTTATCCTTTACTCAGCGACATTGGGTTTCCAAAATCTTCTCTTCCACTGAGCAACTTTGGCTTTAAGATGCTTCATTGACATCAAAGTAAACATGGTGACAACAGCTTTCAAAGTTACCCCACCAAGGGTAGGGATTTAGCTTAGTGGTTCCGGTGCCTGCCTCTCAAGCGCAAGGTCCCGAGTTCACTCTCGGGTACCAAAAAAAAAAAAAGTTACCCCGCCAAGAGGCAGGCGCTACTTGGCAGTGGCTTGGTGTTTGTCCATTCATTCTTTGATTTACCTGTCTGTTCCCGCTGACACTCCTAGAGAGACTCCACCCATGGCCTGGCCTGGCTGGGCAGCTCCAGGCTGTGAGGTAGACTGCTGTCCTCTTCCAGGCTTGGGAGACCAGGCCCCACCCTCTGACCAAACCAGTGTGTGCTGGCCACAACTGAACTCTCTTGCTGTGTAGTTCATGCTGGCCTTGAACTCACTATGTAGCTCAGGCTGGTCCCAAACTGATGGCAATCCTCCTGCTTCAGCCTCCCAAGTGCTGGGTTCACAGGCGTGTGTCACCACACCCAGTGACAGGAAGTGCTTACTGATAACCCTTCAGGCCCGGCCATCAGTGTAGGCCAGTTTGGTCTAGGGGCAGGAGCCCCTAGGACATCAGACCTTGACGGCATTTCCAGAGGGGCCACTGGCAAGCGGTGCTCTGGCCGTTTTTTCTTCTCTGTCCTTTTCAGCAGAGAAAGAAGCCATTGTACACTATTAGGAGAAGCCCTGAGGTTAGGATGGAAGGGAACCCAGTAGCCACCTACTCCTGTCCTTTACGGAGGGGACAGTGCTGGATAAACTTAATTTACACTGAAATCCAGTGTACAAAATGGCTGAGAGGGCTGCGGCTCCCCTCCTGCTCTGGCTCTGCTCCCCCTGCTCGGCCTCCTGGCACCTCTGGGGCAGGTCGGTGCCCCCTTCCCATCCCCAGGGCTCCTTACGTCAGGGCCCTGGTGGTTGTGGTGCCTTCTGGCCCAGTGGACTCGAAGTACTTGGAGCCTGCTGAGGGGCTCAGTCTCCATGCCAGCCCTGTTTGTCCCCGCTGCATTAGATGCAAGGGCTCCTTGGGGACTGTTGGGAGAGCAGGGGAGGGGACACAGGGGCACAGAGCCCAGGGAGGGGGACCCTTCGGCCCCCGTTCGACCCTCCCCCAGCCCCAGAAGATGGAGGGGGTGGCCGGGGAGAGAAGCAGGGGCCCGGCTTCCCACACCTCTCTGGCATGTGAAGAGCTCAGGCTCCCGCCCTTCAAGGGCTGTTGAAACAATTAGAAGCGCACAAGTGCCCGGCTCTCTTGCCACTAGCCACTAATTGCTTAAAAGCCACTTCCGGCTTCAACTGACCCCAGTAAAGCCTGGGGGTGGGGGCCGGAGGGGAGGCTGGAGGGATTCTGCCCCTGGGTCCCAGGCCTTCCTCCGCGATTCCCAAAGGGGCCTTCAATCCTGTGCCCCCCTTGGACAGGGCCGCTGATCTCCCTGCCTGCTCCCCAGTCCCACACCCCAGGGAATCCCTCCCATCTAACCCTTCCCAGACAGTTCTCCCTCAAATCCCAGCATCCTCCGGGGTGGTTGGGCCAAGAGTGACTAAACTAGTGGGCATGGTGAGGCACATCTCTAATCCTAGCACTCCTGAGGCTGAGGCAGGAGGATCATTTTATGAGTTTGATGTCAGCCTGAGCTACCCAGTGAGTTCAAGGCCAGCCTCAACTACAAAGTGAGACCCTGTCTCAAAAAACAATACAAACAAACAAACAAACACAAGAGACTACACCTTTAATCCCAGCACTCTGGGAGGCTGAGGCAGGAAGATTGAAAAATCAAGCCCAGTCTAGGGGATTTACAACTTATCTCATAATAAAAAATTTTAAAAAGGAGAAAAAGGCTGGGGATGTAGGTCAGTGTGAAGACACTGGATTCAATCCCTACTTTAAAAAAAAAAAAAGAGGGCCGGGGATTTAGCGCAGTGGTTTTGCCACCTGCTGTGCAAGCGCAAGAACCCGAGTTCGATCCCTGGTACCAAAAAAAAAAAAAAAAAAAAGGAAAGGAAGAAAAAAAGCAAAAGGAAGTTGGCTGAGTAATGGAGGAGCAGAGCCTGACTCAGAGCTGGCCCCATCCCCCTGGGCTCTTGCGTGCTGGCCAGGAGGGGCCTCCAACCCCAAGGTCGGCTCTAGCCCTGTGACTTCCAGGTTCTTCCTAACTGCACGGGGTTCTTCTCTCTGGTGTAAGGCAGCTGGGTCACCTCTTCCCAGCCTTGGAGCCCTTCTTTGATGCATCCCCTGTCCCCCTCAGCTCCTCTCTGTGCCCCCCACTTCCTTGCCATCTGTCCTTTTGGGGCCATGGAGGAGCCACACCCACTCCTCCTGGGTGACAAGGTCTCCCGGAGCAGGGAGCCAGAGGACTCCTTTGCCAGATTCCTGTCCACTCCCTGTTCTCAGCCTTAGACTCCAGAGCCAGGAGAAAGATGGAGTCCTCACTCCCAAGGAGAGATGGACTGGGGCAGAGCTCAGTGGTAGAGCACTTGCCTAGCAGGCACAAGGTCCTAATTCCATCCCAGAACCGAAGGAAAAAAAAAAGATGGAAGGAAAAATGAGCAGAAACTCATCGGCAAAGAGGGGTATAATCCACCAGGTAGAGATGAGTGTGTGAAGGAAAACCAAGCAGCGGGGAGAGGCAATGGGTGGAGTAGACGGCTTGTGCAAAGGTCCTGAGGCAGGGGTGCTATGTGTTCAGGGAGGCACAAGGAGGCTAGAGGGACACAGCAAGTGAGGGGAGGAGAGGAATCAGGCCGGGGGCGGGGGCAGGGGGAAGATCACAAGGGTGCCAGAGGCCTCCCAAGATGTTTGGATTCTATAATGAGGTGGGAGCCACTGGTGACACTGGGGAGAGGGTGAAGGGAAGGAATAAACATCTTTTCTTTTCTCAAGATGTGGTCGCATCTCAGCACTCGGGAAGCTGAAGCAGGAGGATCATGTGAGTTTGAGGCCAGCCTGGGCTACATGGTGAGACCCTGTCTCAAAAAAAAAAAAAAAAAATCATAGCTTGGGACATAGCTCAGTGTGATGGCCGTGGGTTCAATCTCCCACACCACAACAAACCAACCAAGCACCCCCTCAAAAAAGGAGGAGGGATTAGTCCAGGCAGGTGAGAGAGTAGGCAGAGGAGGCAAGTGCAGTGCTTTGCATGTCAGGGGTTGGGAGCAGTGTGAACTGATTAGAGCTTTTTAAATTTTAAAATTTATTTTATTTTTATTAATTTTATCAGTACATTTTAGGTCTACAATATAATGACATTCATCATTGGAAATTTGTACCTTTACATAGTCCATCTTGGTTCTTATTTTATTTTTTATGCTTTGGTTTTTTGAGACAGTCTGGTCTTGAACTTGCCATGACCCTCCTGCCTCAGCCTCCCGAGTGTTGGGATGACAGGAGTGTGGCACCATGCTGTGCCATCAGAACATCATGCGGAGCCTAGGGTCTGTGGGGCAGAGGCCAGAGGGGCCTGGAGGGCAGCACCAGGGCCAGTGTCTGTGGCTTGGAGCGTCTGTGCACACAGGGGCCTGTGCTGGGTACCCCGCCTGGCACGTCTGGCCCCCTGGGCTGGAGAAAGGTCTCTGGCTGGGACAGGGGTGAGGTGGGGGCTGCAGGTCAGTGGGGAAGCTGCTCTGGTGCCGGGGGACAGCTGAGCATGGCCCAGGAGCTTCGGTGGCCTGTTCGGAAAAGGAAGTCCCCGGCTGTCCTGATGCTGGCTGAGAGGACAAGGGTTGGACAACAGGGCAAAGAGTGGGCCCACTTTGGTCACCTCGGGCCTCCTCCTGGGCAAGGAGTCTGTGGTGCTTGCCGGAGCAGCCTCCGCTGGGCTGCGGCTCCGAGGGTCCAAGCTGGGTGGGCAGAATGAGGTCCGCATGGTGCTCCCAATGCCCTTTTCGGTTCAAAGCTGGGGATGGGGCCAGGCATGATGGCACACGCCTGTCATCTCAGCACTCAGGAGGCTGAGGCAGGAGGATCCCTTAGGGTTCTAGGCCAACCTGGGCTACATAGTGAGACCCTGTCTCAAAAAACCCCAACCCAAACCAAACCAAACTAAACTGGAGACGGGAAAGGAGGAGGCAGGCAGGGGCTGGGGCTGGGGCTGGGGCTGGGGCCGTGCGCGGCAGCTGGGCTCCCTATAGCAGCCGGGCCTCTCCAGTCCTTGGAAGGAATTTGCGTCCGTCGAGGAGAATAGAACATATTTTAGGTAACCGTGTTCCCTTGATTTATAACTTTTAAATATTTAGACACATGGAATGCAGGCCTCCCCTGTACCTTTCTTCCCGGTCCGGCGAGTTGAGTGGAAAACTCCAGGGCCGGGATTGTAGCTTCATTCTCGCCTGTCCACCTCCCCCACCCGGGCCTTGCTAATTTCCACCCAACCAGAAAGCGTCCGGTCCCGGCCTGATAGTGAGCTGTGGACACCGGGTGACCTGGGGGATCAGTTGGGCACGGCAGAAGGCTGAGCCGGGTGTCCAGGTGAGGAGCTGGCAGGTGCCTGGTGCAGGCCCCGCTCCAGTCGGGGGATTCTGTGCTCAGCAGCAGGCAGTTAGCTCCTTGGCCCTCACAGCTGCCTTCAAGGCTGTGTCCTGTGCCCAGCTGCCTGGCCCGGCACGCAGCGGAGTTGGGTGTAGCATCTCTGCTACCCTCCTGTGACAGCACCTTGGAACTTCTTTTTGGTTTTTGGAACAAGGTTTTGCAAAGAGTCACTAAATTGCCCAGGCTGGTTGTGGACTTGGGATCCTCCTGCCTCAGCCTCTCAGAGTGCTGGGATGACAGGCGTGCGCCACCAGGCCTGGCTGGAAGGAACCCTTAAACCAAGGTGAGGGCAGCTCAAGGGCCTGCAGGGAAGAAGCCTGGCTTCCCTCCTCCTACGTTCAGAGCCCCTCCCAGAGGGCCACCCTCGGTTAGGCTGGGCCCGGGGGTGTGTGGCCTCTCCTTCCTGTGGGTCTTGCCAAGATTTACTTGTTAGTTCTTAAGGACCTTTCACGGCAGGACGACAGGGGCAGGACAGGATCCAGCAAGCTCTATTCCGCCCTTCTAGTGAACCTGGAGCACTGCTGTTTCCTAGGGGAGAAGAGCAGGGTACAGAGAGGTTGAGCAACTCCATCAGGGCTTCTCAGCACCAAGTGACAGAACTAGGACAGAGGCTGAGGCGGGAGGACTGCAAGTACTAGACCAGCCCGGGCAACTTAGGGACTGAGGGAGACCCTGCCTCAAAGTAAAACAATAAAAACAAAACAACAACCCGTACCATAAATAAATAAATATTAGAAGCACCAGCTTCTCGGTCACAGGGACTAAGAGTGGGCGAGTGTGTGGTTTTGCTCTAGGCATCATTCACCTCCGCCCTAAGCCCCACAGGGACCCACACCCCGGCCCCCCGTGGGTCCCCTCTCGGTGCCAGGGCTCCCTCCCCGCTGCTCCGGCCACACCTTGCTCAGCTCGGCCCTCCCTCCCCTCCCCCCTGTAAATCTGCAGCTCTGCAGTGGGTGCATGGATGCGGGGAGGGGGGCAGCAAACCCACCCAGCCCAGCTAATGAAAACGGCGATAAATCTCGTCTATCAGGTTTGTTGCAAGCACAAACATTGCCAAACAAGGGCCCAGATGGCCCACGGGCCTCCGCCCCTCTGCTGCAGGCTCTGCACTGCATGGAATTCTTGGAAGCGGGGTGACAGGGGTGCGGGTCCTTGGCCGGAAAGGGGGCGCGGGCCCAGCCTCTGTGTCCCGCTCTGGGGCGCAGCGGTGAGACAGGCCTTTGCTTGGGGTGGGAGGCTGCACCCCTCCTCCCATATTCAGGGTTACATGCAGTTGGTGTTGACTGCTCAGCAAAGGGAGGAGCACAGCTGAGAGCGCCAAGTGTCCACATGGCTTGTGGGGGTCGCTGTCGGCGCCATCTGTTCACAGACGCGCACCTGTGTGTGTGTGGACATGCGCGTGCGCACCCATCCTGGTTTGCACTCCCCTGAAAACTGACCCTGAACAGAGAATTTAAGTGCAGGCAGTTATGGGGCACTCCAGAAGCCGGAGAGGGGGTACAGAGCAGGGAGGTGGGAAGGCGAGGGACAGGACTGTGGAGAGGGGGTGCCCAGAGAGTTACCCCGGGGAATGTGAGCTCACTGAGGCGCCCAGGGCCTCGTGTCCATAGGCGAAACCTCTGCAAGGTGATTGGATGATGGGGGTTTAATTCACTGTCAGGAGGCGTGGCCAGGTTGGAAGGGGCAGGTCACGGGGGCATGGCCTGGAAGGGGTTGTCTTCCTCCCCAGCACTTCCCATCACTGTTTCCTGTGCACCATGAGGTGAGCAGCTCTCTTCCGCTGGGCCCTCAGTTGTGTTGTCCTACCTTGGAGCCAATCAACCGCGGACTGAAACCGTGAGCCAACATAAACCTGTGGTCCTTTAAGCTGTGGGTGTCGGGTATTGTGCCCCAGTGATAAGAGTGACTAAGACGAGGTGAGAACACCCCACAGGGTTGGCCATGGAGCTCCAAGGCTGGGTATTTATCTTCCCACTCCTGCGCCTTATTAATAAGTGGGGGATCTGGGTTAGGTCCGTCTGGCTGAGTTTCCAGGAGGCTGGGTGCACAGCGCACTACAGTGCCTCCTCGCTTGTGGCAAACATCTGAAAGGCCCAACACAGTCACCATTCCCAGGGGCTGAAGGCAGGATCTGAGTTCGTTTTCCACAGAAAACACCGGATCAAATTGAGTAAGCAACAGAAAGGGCCAGGTGTGGTGGCACACACCTGTAACCCAGCACTCCGGAAACTAAGGCAGGAGGATCCCAGTAAGTTCTAGGCCAGCCTGGGCTACATATCAAGAACCTGTCTAAAAATATAAAAATAAAAAAGAAGAAGAAACTGCGAAATAGCATTGGGACAGGAGCTTAAAACCTGAGCTCAGTTTCAGCACAGTGCGGGCCTCGGTTTTCAGGTGTGAAAATGAAAATCAAAATTTTGTTCGAATCTTGGGGTTGTGGTGAAAAGCAGGAGCCCAGGTCTTTCTTTTTTCTCTTTCTTTTCTTTTCTGTTTTTCTTTTGCTTTTCTGATTCAGGGTCTCACTGTGTAGTCCAGGTTGTCCTTGAACTCACTATGTAAACCAGGCTGGCCTCGGACTCTCGAGATCCTCCCGCCTCAGCCTCTGCTGGAGTGCTGGGATTACAGGCGTGCACACCACGCCCAGCCAAATGCTTGTTTTTAAAAACCGGAGGAACTGGGACAGTGTGCCAGTGCACATCAGTCTGGACCAGCCCCAGGGGAGCCTGGAACTGGGCCAGAGTCCTCTTAGAGTCCAGAGAGAGCTGGCCCCTGGCCCTGGGCTGTGAGCTGCAGTCTCGGCCCCCGCGCGCCCCCCAGGCGTGGGAGCGGGCGGTAGGGAGGCCCCTCGAGGTTCCAGTACGGGGCCCACCCAGCCACTCCGTTAATGAAGCGGGAGAAGCGGGCGAGGGCCGGGGCGGAGCGGGAGCGGGTGGCGAAAGCCAGCAGCCTGGGCTACAGTACCGGCAGCCGCAGCGGCGGAAGGCGGATGGCTGGGGACGTCCCCCGCACCTTCCCAGTTCCCGCCGCCGCTGACTTTCTGACTTCTTAACTTGTCAGCAAATCCCAGAGTTCAAAACGCGCACGCACCCGGCCCGCCGCCAGCAGCTCAGTCTGGCCGCGGCTCCAGATGTGCGGCCGCCGCGCGCCCCGCCGCGCAGACTAAACAACCGGCCGGGCCGAGCGGCGCGAGGCCAGCCCGGCGCTAATTGGGGTGCGGGGTCCGCGGCGAGGCCCGGCGAGGCCCGGCGAGGCCCAGCTCCGGCGGCCCAGGGAGGGGGAGGAGAAGAGGGCGGGGGAAGGGGGGGCGGGGGAGACGGAGCGCGCCAGAAACACTGAGAAGAATCAAACTGAGCAGAGCCACGACAGGGAGAGAAGCCTGGAGTCCCAGCCTCGGAGGCCGAGGCAGGAGGATGAGAAGTTCAAGCCCAGGCTGGGCAACTGAGTCAGACCCTGTCTCAAAATAAAAAATAAAGGGCTAGGGATGGAGCTCATTGAGAAGGGCCTGGGTTCAAGCCCCAGCACAGAAGGCTGGGCGTGGTGGCACAAGCCTGTAGTCCCAGCTCTTGGGAGGCCAGGGCAGGAGGATCCCTGAGATTTGGAAGCCAGCCTGGGCTACATAGCAGGAACCTGTCTCAACCCCCTCTCTCCAAGAAAATACTACCCGAGAGGGGCACAGGGGAGAGACAGAGAGAGACCGGGAGAAAACAACACTGCTGCTCTCCGGGTGTCCTCCTTCTCTTTTGGGGCAAGGCATCCTCTCCCCGCATTCCCGCGGCTTGGATAGATAATTCTTCCTAGACCCAGAGAAGCCGAGCCAGGCCGGGTGACTGCGCGGAGGAGGCACCCCGTACCTCCCTGCCCACGTGCGTCGGGCCCCCACCCGGGGCACCAGGTTCGTACCGGGGCCCGGACCACCCGGGGCCCAGCCGGGCCAGGAGCGCGGGGCAGCGGAGGCCCGGCTCTGACAATCTTTCCTTTGTTTGTTTTCTTAAATCTGGGAGGCCCGAATTCCTGCCGGATTCCGTAGGTTGCGCTGGGGAAGGAGGCGCCCGGGCCCCTCCCGCCGGGCCGGTTGCTGCGGGGGCAGCGGGCAGCGGACGGCAGGTTCTTCCCGCCCCGACGGGGCGAAGCTGGGGACCGAAAAGAAAAAGGGCCGCGCAGGAGCGCCCCGAAGAGACCCGGGGGCAGGGCTCACCCCACGCCCCTCCTCCACTCTGCACCCCTCTCTTTCTCTCTATTTTGGTCTCCAAAAATTTGAGCCTCATTAATTTCCAAAAAAAATTTCCCCCAATAAAAGGCAAACATGGAAAGAAAAACAAACTATTAGAAAACAGAGGAGGGAGGAAATGTTATTTAAAAGGTTAGCAGACCGCATCATTTTCCAATGATATTATATACTCCCAGCAGTATCCAAAATATATATGGGCCCCGAGCCAAGAATGTAAAAAACTTTTATTTTTTTTTTTTTTTGGAAAAAACCCTCTCACTTAGACACAACATCTGGAGCAGAGAGCGAACAAACGCTCCATTTATCACACTTAATCCTCCAACGAGGCAATCGGCAGTTGACTTCTGTTTTGCTAATTTAGCTGCTTTCGAGCGCCAGCCCAGGCCAGACCGGGAGTTAAGTGTCACCAGGCCTGAGCCGGCCCTGCCCGCCCGGTCCTCCCCCTCCGCGCAGCCTCCCAGGGCCCTGGATGGGGGGAAAGACCATTCAAGAAGAAAGGGACTTTTTACCAACCCCCCCCCCCCGCCGCCCGCCCACTGGGGTCAGGGAGGACCTGGGCGCCGCCCCCTCCTGGGCCAGCCCCGCCCCGCCCCGCTCCTGGGAGCAGAGTCCTTGAGGCCTCCGCCTTCTCCCAGAGTTGAGCAAGTGTGGCCAGCCACCTACCTGGCACTGCCTGGTGGCCAACCAGCTTGACCCTAGGCCCAGGAGAGGGCAGAGGAGGGTCACGGTGCCCAGCGGAAGTGGCCAGGGCCAGCAGTGTGTGCAAACAATGGTATCTTGTGAGCTTGTAGGCGTCGAGAGAATAAATCAGGCTAGTGGATGATTGAGGATTAGTCAATAAACCCCTGGGCCCGGGCCCAGTGGGGCAGCTGCCAGAGCAGGGCTGGCCCGTGGACACTTCCTGCCCGGCACTCCCTCCCCTCCCCTCCCCCTCCCCTCCCCTGTCTTCCCCCTGCGGAGGCCACCCAGGTCTCTGGTGATCTGGAGCCCCAGGCACAGCCCCTCCTGGCTGGGACAGTGAAGGTGGCAGACCTTCCACAGCACTTGTTCTCGTTCCAACACCCATTGGGTGGGCTAGCTGGATTCGAAATGATCCTCTTGCCTCAGCCTCCAAACAGCTGGGATTACAGGCGTGCTCTACCCTCATTCCAGAGCCGTCCTTAAGCACCTGCCACGTGTGCCAGGCATGGGGCCTTAAGATGATGAAGGACCGTGCCTGCCCTCAGATGTGCCAGGGCCACGGAAAGGCCCACAGTGCGTTCCAAGACCAGACAGAAAGGGCGGCTGGAGAGATGTCACCGCAGCCTCCAGAGAGTGCTATCACCTCTCCTCAGCACCTGGCTCCACCTGGCCGGGCAGCAATGGCTGATCTTCCCACTCCCATCTCTGGAAGCCAAGCAGGGCAGGACCCAGGAAGCGCCCCCTTGTTTCTGCAGCTCAGTAGATAGCCACGGATGGTCTTCCGGCCTCGAGTCTTGTTCTCTGACTCCGGTTTGGGCTGAGTCTCAAATTGCTGTGTGTCCTTGGGCAAGATGCAGCCCCTCTCTGGGCCTCGGTCTCCCCGTAGGCAAAGAGAGGAGGCTGGACCTGCTTCTTTGCAGCCTTGGGGGTGCAGTCTGCTCCTCCGTTCTTTCTTCTTGCTGCCCTTGGCCGCCTTCCTCTGTCCCTTCCTCCTCTGTGCAGGCCCAGGGCCAGGCCTTTCCATCTGTCCCTGAAGGCTGGAGGGGCCCTGACTCTTGACTTCTGACCTCTGGGAAAGAAGGAACAGTCCCCCAGCTGAACCGAGAGCCAAATATGGGTCTTCCGTCTCCAGCGAGGGGCAGGGTGTGTCTTCTCCCCACCTCAGGAGCACACAGATGCAGAGGGGACAGAAAGGCAGCTTTTGTCACCTCCCTGACACGCAGCCGAGCCTGCCTCCCGCAAATGACGTCCCCACCTCGGAAGCTGCTGACGAAGGATCCGCTCCTAGAGGCTGTCAGGGTCACCAAGGCACCACTTGCTGTCCGCAGGAGCCATGTCCAGGGTACCAGAAGCTTCTGAGAGCCAAGAGGAAGCTCCTAGGTTAGGGGAGAAGGGATGGAGGTGGGACAAAAGATGCCGGAGTCTCCAAGCTGGTGCCCTGTTGCCAGGCCCGGGGCTCGGGGGCAGAGGGCTTGGCAGTACCTGTGCGTGGGCCTGGTTGGGGTGGCACCTGAGCCGGAGCCAGGTCCTGGGGGCAGGGAAGCAGGACACTGTGTGCTTCGTGAGTCGGAGAGGAGGGGACACGGGAACGGGCACAATGGGCTATTGTGTGCTCCGAGTCGCCTTGCTGGTGGACTCCGGGCATCCCCTGCTTCTAGCAACCCCTCACTGGGCTGTATCGACATCAAGAAAGATGGTGGACCAGGCACGGTGGTGCACACCTGTAACTCAGGAGGCTGGGGCAGGAGGATGGCTGTGAGATCAAGACTAGCCTGAGCTACACGGCAAGACCCTGTCTCCAAAAAACAAACAGATGAAAAAAATGGAGGATGCAAAACCAATGGAGGAGTGGGGTGTGGTGGCACACACCTGTGATCCCAGCCCTCAGGAGGCTGAGGCAGGAGGATCACCATGAGTTTAAGGCTGGCCTGTGCTACATAGTAAGTTCAAGGCCAGCCCGAGCTACATAGTGAGACCCTGTCTCAAAAAGCTAAAAATAAACTTAGAAAGACCAATGGAGGCTGTAGGCATGAATGTTAGGAGGTGGGGAAGATGTCTGCATCTTGGACCCTCCTGCTTGTGCCTACACCACGCTGTACCGCAGTGGCCCCAGCCAGGAGGGGGTCCCAGCATTGCAAGTGTGACAGAGCTCTAACTGGGGCAGGTAACCTTGGCCCATCCACCTCACAGTGCTGTGCGGTGCTGGGACAGAGCCCTCACACAGCGAAGGGCCCACCGCTGGGGGATGGGTGTGCTCTGTTGTTACTCTGCTTCATGACCCTCTCTGCCTGAGCCAGCTCCTCACCCTAGGTCAGGCACAGGCAGAACTGATATCTGCCAACATGGGACATTTTAGGGGCCGAGGACAGATTCAGGATCTAAATTTTGACTATTCAGCTAGTCACCCTTTCGGTACTCACGATTTGTCTAATCAACACATAGTTGTGTGTGTTTCTGGCTGTACTGGGGCTTGAACACAGGACCTTCACACCAAGCCATGTCCCCAGCTCTTTTTATTTTGAGATAGGGTCTTAGTCCCTAAATTGTCCAGGCTGAGCTTGAACGTGAGGTGGTCCTGTCTCAGCCTTCTGAGTGCCAGGGTCACAAGCTTGCATCTTGCCGCTTGGCACATTCTTTCTCGATCTCAGCCATATCTGGGCTGGTTTGGGTTGTGATAACACTTTCGTTTTCTCCCTCCTGTAGCTAAGCTTCCTCTCAAGTGTAGTGGGCAGTGGGAAGAGGAAAGGGGTGGTCAGGGCTTTTGGTGTGAGCTATGGGTGCAGGAAGAGCTGGATAGAGGCATGGAATCAACTCATGCTCAAATCTCAGAGGAAAGAGTGTGCTTGCCAGGCCCGGAATCTTCCACCTACAAAATCCTAGGGAAGGACTCTATTGGCAGACCTTGGGTCATGTGACTGCCTCTTGGGCAAATCAGGTGAAATTCATGTGTGATGATTGGCTAGGGCTGGCTGAGGTGGGAGGAGCTGAGGAGCTGTGATTGGCAGCTCCATAGCCTGAGGGAGCAGCCTTTCTGCAAAGGAAAGGGGTAGGAGAGTCCCCAGGAGTAGACAGGGCCACAGGGCCACAGACAACAAGCCCTGTACCCTCAGAAGGCAGAGGAGGCAACGGAATTAACTTAGTTCAGCTTCAACTCTAGTCTGAGATTCTGAGGAAAGGTTTTTCTTTTTTTGAGACTGGGTCTCACTATGTAGTTCATGCTGGCCTCAAACTCATGGCAATTCTCCTGCCTCAGTCTCCTGAGCACTGGGATTACCAGTGCCATCATGCCTGGCTCAGGGAAGATTTTTTTTTTTATAACACACCTGGCTGTACTTGGAAAATTCAAATTTCATAGCTTCTAAGGTAATACACCAGATGCCTGGGCTCAGTGATTGAGCACTTGGTTGCCATGTGTGAGGCCTTGGGTGCCATCCTCAGTACCACAGAAAAGAAAAGAGGTCAGAAGCCTTTGGCCTTGCAGCAGGGCATTTTCCTTACTGAGCCCCCCTGTGTATTTGTTCCTGCTACTCTGATTCCAAGGATATCCATGCAGGGATGGAGCAGGGGTTGGAAAGTTTGAGATGCACCAGGAAATAAAGGTAACTTGGGTTGGGGGGCTAAAAGCTGCAGCCTGAAGTCTTGCTCTGCTGTTTTTCAGCTGTGACTTTAGGCCAGCCACTGTGCAGAGAAGGGGTTGTTGTCCTGTCCTCCCAGAGCCCCAGGACCTGGAAGTCCACCCAGGGACAGCTTAATGCAGGAGGAGAGGACAGGCAGCTGCCAGGGGGCTGCTTTTGGCCTAGGTAAAAACTGTTAGCATCACTGTTTATTGGACCATTAAAATGTCTGTAATCTTGCCTACTCAGGAGGCTGAGGCAGGAGGATGGAAAGTTCGAGGGCAATCTGAGCAACTTAGTGATACCCTGTCTCAAAAAATAAGTTGGTGTGGTGCTGCACACCTACAACCCACCACTCTGGGAGGCTGAAGCAGGAGGATCACACGTTCGAGCCTGGGTAATTTATTGATTTAGAGATCCTGTCTTAAAATTAAAAATAAATAAAAAGGGGGCTGGGGATTTAGCTCAGTGGCATCGTGCCTGCCTCAAAAGCACAAAGTCCTGAGTTAGATCCCCAGTACCAAAATAAATAAATAAATAAATAAATAAAGAAATAAATAAATAAATAAAGGTTGGGGATGTAGCTCAGTGCAAAGGCCCTGGGTTCAATTCCCAGTACTGCAAAAATAAATGAAGTAGATTAAATTAAAGATAAATACAAATGAAAAATAAAAAGCTCAGTGGTAGAGTGCTCCTGGAAAAAAAAAGTCCTGAGGGCAGCCCGCTCGGCCGGCCCCTTTCCGCGGGCTGTCAGACACAGTGTACGCTGAGCTGCTGCTGCTGCAGGCTACTGCAAGGCCTGGGCCCGAGCTCCCCGCTGCTGACCTGCTGGCTGCTTCTCTGTGTTCCTAGCCTCAAGAAGCCACTGGTCGTGTTCATCCTCGGTGGTCCCGCCGCTCGCTGGCAAGGGAACCCAATGCACCGCATCCTGGAGAAATATGGCTGCACACACCTTTCTGCAGGAGAACGTCTTCGTGATGGAAGGAAGAACCCAGAGTCACAGTATGGCAAACTCACTGAAAAGTACATTAAAGAAGGGAAGATTGTGCCAGTTGAGATAACTATCAGTTTATTAAAGAGGGAAATGGATCAAACAATGGCTGCCAATGCTCAGAAGAATAAATTCTTGATTGATGGGTTCCAAGAAGTCAAGACAACCTTCAAGGCTGGAACAAGACCATGGATGGGAAAGCAGATGTATCTTTTGTTCTTTTTTTTGACTGAAATAATGAGAGCTGTATTGAACTATGTCTTGAGAGGGGGAAAAGTAGTGGTAGAAGTGATGATAACAGAGAGCTTGGAAAAGAGGATTCGGATTTATCTTTAGTCAACAAAGCCAATTATTGACTTATATGAAGAAATGGAGAAAGTCAAGAAAATAGATGCATCTAAATCTGTTGATGAAGTGTTTGATGAAGTTGTGAAGATTTTTGATAAAGAAGGCTAACTAAACCTGAAAGCATCCTTGAAATCATGCTTGAATATTGCTTTGATAGCTGTTATCCAACCCCTTTTTAAGGCAGTTTTAATCTTTCAAAATTACATCTCAATTAATGCCTAGAAAATACATAGTCAGACATTAAATTTTTTATTTTATTTTATTCTTTTGGTCACAGGAGTAGACAATGAATTTAGGTTTAACTTCATCTTAATTATTACGGTGCTCACCAAACAAAGGTTTCAGGTAGTTCTTTGTTTTTATTAAAAAGACTATCCCTTTTATAGTTTGTGCCTTCTGTGAGCAAAAATTTTTAGTATGCATATTATATCCCTTTAGTAATTACAACTTGAGCGGCTGGGGCTTTAGCTCAGTGGTGCCGCTGCCTGCCTTGAAAGCACAAGGACCCAAGTTCGATCCCCAGTACCAAAAAAAAAAATCTGTAGTAATTACAACATGAGAGCTGGGCAGCACGGCCACACCTGTAATCCCAGTACTCGGGAGGCTGAGGCAGGAAGATCTATGTGAGTTCGAGGCCAGTCTGGGCTACACATAAGTTCAAGGCCAGCCTGAACTGCATAGTGAGACCCTGTCTCACAAAAACAAAACAAGGGCCAGGGATTTAGCTCAGTGGTTTCGCCACCTGCTGCACAAGTGCAAGGACCTGAGTTCGATCCCCCATACCAAAAAAAGAAAAACAAAAACAAAACAACTACGTAAATTACAACATGTTAGGGTTAGGGATTCCCACTTCCTTTTCTTACAGGTTTCAAATTTCTAACCTGTTAAGTGAATTTGTGGACCAAATTTCAAAGGAACTTTTTATGTAGTCAGTCCTTGCATAAGATTTTTAGTTAACAAACTCAGAAAATGGATTGCTAGCAATGTTTTAATATTTATCAAATAACTGACCATTTCCTAGAGAAAGATAAAACTTCTACAGCTTGGGCAAAGTTGTAGGATAGGCCATAGTCTGCTTTCACGGTTTGGGTTGGGGGCACAAGGGACTCAGAGTCTGACAGAATTGTCAGCTTTATTAAAACGTAATCTGAGGGTGTGGGACAAGGGTCACATCTAATGTTGTGTTCCTTATGCTCTGTTATATGGTGTTATTCATGATTAAACTGATCAACAAAGTTCGTAGCAACAGAACCTTGAAATGCATGTGCTAGATTTATGCTGAAAGGATTCGATTCTCACATTAGTAACGATTCAGGTTTTGTGTTTGTTCCCTAAACTAATACAGGGTTAGGGTAAAATTATAAAAAGAGTTAGAGTGCCCATTTGTATTTTATTTTCTGGAATACTTTTTTCATAGTTATTTATTTAAAAATATTTTAAAAATCATTGCACTTTGGTCAGAAAAATAATAAATATATCTTATGTTAAAAAAAAGTACTGAAAAAAAAAGCATCGGGCTTGTCCTAGAGCTCATTTATTCATTATTCATGCATATACTTCTTTAAACAAGCCCATGTCCTAGGGACTGTGTCTTGCCCCTATTTTATTTATGTACGTATGTATGTATGTGTTTTCCTGAGACAAGGTCTTACTATGTAGTCCAGGCTGGCCTTGAACTTGGAGTGGTCCTCCTGCCTCAGCCTCCCGGGTGCTGGGATTACAGCTGTGCGCCACCATACCTGGCCTTCCCCTCATTTTAGACATGAGAAGCAGGTTCTGAGGATGGAAGCCCATGGCCACGCAGTATGTAGACGGAGGCACGGGATTCCACACTGAATCGTGTGAGGTGTCCAAATTGGGGGGGGATAGACCTGCCTGCTTCTGCCTCCTGTCCCAAGCTACACTGAGGTGGGGAGGGAAGAGACCCGGATGCAGAGAAGTTCCCGGAGGAGATAAAGCCGAGGAGAGGAGGGGACCACCGGCGAGGAACAGGTTGGTCCTGTCTGATCACTGAGGGGCTGAAGATCAGGGGGAAGTTCAAGGGGCCTGGGGTCTGGGGGGCCGGCCCGGCCCAGCGAGGTGAAGTCTCTGAGGAGGAGGGAGGGGCGGGGGAGGGGCGGGCAAGGTCTTCGGGCTGGACCGGAAGGCGGCCTGCAGGTTGCGCTGGCTGGGCTGGGAGTGTTTAATATTAATAGTAATGACTGCGTCTGGAAGATAATAGGGCTCAGTCAGATTAGGAGGGGTAAGCGCTTATCTGCGGCTGGGAGACACACGCCTTTCACCTGCTCCTTTAATATCCCCCTCTTTCATTCCGCCGCGCACCCCTCCCACCAGCCTAGAACAAAGCGGGTATTATGGGCCGGGTGTTTTCAGGCTGCCGAGACCTCCCCTTCCCCCAGCGTGAACGAGGCTTTCTCCTCCTGCGGGAGATTAGCTCCGTTTGACAAGGCCGTGAACTCTGGGAGGGGAAAGCGGGGTCTCCGCCGGAGCCCCCGGTGCAGCCCCGAGGAGCGGATACCCGATGCGGCCGCCGCCGAGGAGAGGGACCCCGGAGTCAGTGGCGGGAAGGGCTGCGGGATGCTGGGGGGAGGAGAGGCGCAGAGAGGACCCAGCCGGCGCGGAGAAGGGTAAAGACGCACGTGCGCTTGGCACCAACGCGGGAGCCAGGAGAGACAAAGGCGGGGGGGGGGGGACACAGCCGCGGAGGAGGAGGAAGTGGAGCAGAGGCAGCAAGCGGGAAGCAGGGAGGCTCAGACTGAACAGGGAGGTCGCGCCGCCTCTGCCACCTGGCCTCGGGCCGGCCGAAGGAGTTCGGAGACTCCGGAGGGGACGCCGTGTGGCCCTGGGGCTGGGGAGAGAGGTGGAGGCGACCCTGGCCGGGAGGACCCTCTGAGGGTCCCCTGCAAGGAGCCCCAGCTCCGTGGGGCCAGCACGTGCGTGTGCGGAGGAGGGGAGGCCGAGCAGGCGCCTGGGGGGTTGCTATGGGAAGAGGACCCACCTGCAATCCCTGCACTATGGGAGGCTGAGGCAGGAGGATAAAAAGTTCAAGCCCAGCCTGGGCCACTTAGCGACTTAGATCCTGTTACAAAATTTAAAAAGGGCTGGAGTTGTAGCTCAGTGTAGAGGCCCTGGGTTCAGTCCCCAGCACTGAAAAACAAACTAAATGAGATCCACTGATTTTGCTGGTGGCCTGATGGGGAGGACCAAGGAAGGGCCACTTCCCCCAGTGTGACACCCACCCCTTCCTCGTGCTGAAGAGACTGGAGGCACAGTTGTGAGCAAGCTGGGCTGTTGGACCCAGGGGCCCTGGGTTCAAATTCCGGCTCTGCCACCGTTTGACTTCGAGGAAAGGGCCTAACTCATCTTAACCCTGTGCTCCCATCTGTGAAATGGGAACCTCAGCCATGTTCCCGAGAGGGTGGCTGAGGGTCTCACATCAGGGAAGGCATTTAGTACCTCGGGGGCCTGGAGACGGATGGCTGAGGGTTTGCGCAGCCTGCTCGAGGCATCGTGCAAGTGTAGTTTCACCTCAGCTCAGAGCAGCTTGTCAAGCACCAACCGAATACCACTGTGTTGGCAGCCAACCACCAGGTGTGGAGCCACGGTCGGTTGGAGCCCAGACAGTGGGGGCCACTTGCCAGGCCCTGTCACCATGGGCACGGTCTTTATTGGTGAGAGCCAGGCAGTCCCCTCTCCACCAGGCTTGGCGTGATCCCAGTGCTGTGCTAGGCTGGGGCAGGAGGATCACTCCGGAAGGGGCTCCCTGGGTTTTTGGGGAAGGGGCTGATTTTTATTTTCTTAAATAAATAAATAAATTGATCTATTGAGACGGGCTCTTGGTATGTAGCTCAGAAACTGATTTCTGTATACAGAAGTGACAAGTGAGACAGAGTGGGGGCTGTCTGTGGTGGTGACGCCTTGCATGTCCCTCTGTCCCCTGCCATTGGGGACACCTGAGTGAGAGGCATGACCTCTCCTGCCCCGGACCCTCCCAACTTGGCTGCTCCCCGTGCTGTGCCTGACGCCCCCACTGCGGCCGGGCAGGGTTCCTGTGTGAGCCCCAGTGTGGGGAGCACTGGCACTTCCTTGGGCCCCCAACGCCTCTGTGAAACCGGACGCCCCCAGCCGCCCACCTGCACACCTGACTCTGTCCCTGGCCCACCGGGGCTCGGCTTCCTGTCTCCCCCCCCCCCCCGCCCCGTAACCCCCTGAAATCCTGGCCTCATCCCCCAGGCCTCAAATGCTGATTAAGCCATTTGCAAATCCAGGGCTGAACCAAAGGGTGAGTTTAATAAACTGGAGGACAGAAGCCATCCATCAGGCAAGGCCTGCACCCTGAGGGCTGCTTCAGGCCGAGGTCCTGCCGCCTGCCACGGGCCTCCCTGGCGCGAGCAGGGGCCCTCTTCCCCTCCCGTCCTTGTCCCCATCCTGCTCCAGACACCAAGGTTCCCTGTGGACCAAGAGGCTGGAAAGGAGAGGTCGCCAACCCCTGCCTTCCTGAAACCCTCAAGGCCTCGACTTCCGGGCAGTTTAAGGCTGGGGAGGGGGACACAGCATCTATCACCAAGGGAAATCTTATTTCAATGCTATAGTTTATTGATTTATTTTTTATTTATTTGAGACAGAGTGTTGCTGTGTAGCCCAGGCTGGCCTTGAACTTGCAACCCTCCTGTCCCAGCCTTACCTGACCCGTCCCAGCTTCACCAGCTGCTTTCCCCACAGCTGCTGGGGGACCAGGCCGGTGTCAGCCCCCGTCCCCAGCGCTCCCTGTTTCCCAGGGGGGAAGCTCCACTGAGCATAGCCATGGGGTCTGAGGTGCTCTGTCTCTGATAGGGTTCTTCTCTCTTTTGCCCCTGGACTCGGGCCGAATCAGCTGGCCAAACACACTCCTGGCCCACTCACAGCTCCCTCTGCCGACATTCCCGACATTCGTACCCCAGATTGTCCACAGGGCTCCTCCCCTAACTTCCTCCAGGAATCTATCCAAATATCACCTCGCCACCATATGCAAAAACTGCAAAGCAGGACATGGTGCTGGATGCCTGTAATCCCAGCACTCAGGAGGCTGAGGCAGGAGGATCACTGTGGGTTCCAGGCCAACCTCAGCTACATAGTGAGTTCAAGGTCAGACTGAACTACATAGCCAGACCCCATCCCAAAAACCAAATAAAAACAAAAAACAAAGCCGAGCATGGTGGCACAAGCTTGTAATTCCAGCACTCAGGAGGCTGAGGCAGGAAGATCTTGAGTTTAAGGCCAGTCTGGATTATATTGTGAGACCCTGTCACAAAACAAACAAACGAAAAAATAGGATAGCTCTCTGTAACACTCACTGGCCCTTTAGCTCTGTGTTCTTTTTCTTTTTTGGTTTTATTCTTTTGGTTTTGGTTTTGGTTTTGGTTTTGGTTTTTTGGTACCGGGCATCGAACTCAGGACCTTGCGATTGGGAGGCAAATGCAGTGCCACTGAACTAAATCCCCGGCCCTTGATTCTTGAGGACAGAGATTGTCACTGGGTTCCTTCGTGGTATAAGTGTCTGGTGTGCAGTAGAGCGGTCCACGCAGCCTGCCAGCCTACCTCTGAGTGGACTCCCAGGCACACTGGTGCTGGAGCGCACCCCTCCCGTGTCTGTCTGCCGGGTGAGCGCTCCCCCACTTCCTCCCTCTTTCCCTCCCTTCCTTATTTCTTATTGATTGATTGGTACTGAGAATTGTACCACTGAGTTATACCCCAGCCCTCTTTATTTTCTATTGTGAGACAGAATTTCACTAAATTGCCTAGGCTGGCTTCTAAGTTTTGATCCTCCTGCCTCAGCCTCCCAAGTAGGTGGGATCAAGGGTGTGCGTCACCAAGCCTGGCATTTTTTTTTTTTTGTACCAGGAATTGAACTCAGGGACTCACACTTGCCAGGCAGACACTGCACCGCTGAGCTACATTCCCAGCCCTCGGCATTTTTTTTACATTTTAGGCTCTTCAGGATTTTAGTCATCTCCGACAGCCTGAGGTGCTCGGTGGAGTCAGACCATCTGGGCTCGACTCTTGGTCTCACTATTTCTGGACGCCCCATGTGATGCCCTAGCTGTCCTTCTTTGCAGCTGTGAATCAGGGACAATTATAGTCCCTCCTTCCCAGGGTTATTGTGAAAATTACTGGAGGGAATGAATGCACCCTGTCCAGACACTCAGAAAGCACCTAAAATACTGCACACGTGTTGGCCGGTTTCACTGCTACTAGTGGTAGAACAGACATGGAGAATTCTGGAGTGTTGTCATTGTTGCTTTGTATTTTACCATATACACTGGGGTTTTTTGTTGTTTTTTGAGATAGGGTCTTGCTATACAGTTCAGACTGGTCTTGAACTCACTACGTAGCCCAGGCTGGCCTCAGATTGGTGGTGATCCTCCTGCCTCAGCCTTCCAAGTGCTGGGATTATAGGCATGTGCCACCACGCCAGGCTCAAATACACTTATTTATGAACAGCAGCAGACACAAACCTCCTCCTCGCTACTGCTCTCCGCCGATGTCCCCTTTGCTGGCTCCTGGTCCCTCTAGACCGGCCTGGACTGCCGCCTGCTGTTCGCAGCCAGATGCAGGGGCTGGCGTGGGAGCCCAGCTTGGGGCTGGGCCTGGGCCAGCTCGACATCTGGCATCCATTACCCACGGTGGCTGCCGAGTGGACTCCTCTCCTGCCACTCACCTATCTGCCGGGGTGACAAAGGAGATGGGAAAAAGGTTTTCACAGCTGGAATAAATTGAGAGGAAGCAGAGGGGGAGGGCGAAAGAGACAAAACCGACAGTGAACTCGAGATGGGAAAAAAGACTGTTCGGGAGGTAATGCAGAAAAGATGTGTGTGTGTGCATGTGTGTGTCTGGGGGAGGCGTGCACAGGCGCCTATGTCTACACACACATGTGTCTGCCTAGGTGTGAATGTAAGTGTATGTGTTTGCACACGAGTCTGAGTACAGGTGAGTGTGTGCACCGATGTGTGTGTGTTTGGGACAAGTGTGTGTGGGGATTGGTAGGTCGATCGTGGTCGTTCAGTTGGTGCTGTTTAGGTTTTGCTTGTTGCAGGGGCTGCCCATACCTACTGAAGACTGGGCAAAAGGGCACACGCCTGTAATCCCAGCACTCTGGGAGGCTGAGGCAGGAGGATCGAAAGTTCAAACCCAGCCTGGGCAATTTAGCAATTTAGCAAGATCCTGTCTCAGAATGAAAAATAAAGGGCCAAGGATTTAGTTTAGTGCTTCTAATGCCTGCCTCGCAAGTGCAAGGTCCCGAGTTCGATCCCTGGTACCAAAAAAAAAAGAATAAAAAATAGGGCTGAGGGTGGAGCTCAATGTGAAGGCTCTGAGTTCAATCTCCAGGAAAGAAAGGAAGAAAGGAAGAAAGAAAAAAGGGGGTCAAACTGGAGGAAGGAGAAGGTTGAGGGCAAGAAAGGGAATGGAGGAGGAAGGAAGAAAACAGCAGACAAACGTGGACTTGCAGAGGAGAAGCCAGGCCCCAGGACACACAAGTGGCCCTCCCCTCCCTGTCACTTCCCCTCCTCCCCCGTCTGCTGCCCACTGACGGAGCCCAGTTCTCAATAGCTGCTCCTCAGGCACTGGGCAGCTCGGACCCACCTCAAGACCACTCCCAGGACCGGCGAGGCACGGGGCGAGGGGACAGCCTCCCCTAACCCTGTCCCTGCAGGGGCCATAAAAGCCCCCTGGGAGCAGCACTGAAAGATCATTAAGTTTTAGGGCCTTGGACCTCCAGGGAGGAGGTGCAGTGTCTTGGGTGTTTGTGGCCTCTTGATTCATGTGGCAGCCAGAAGGGACAGGGTTATAGACAGCTCAGGGCCCAAGATCCCTCTCCATGTCCCAGCCAGCGGCTCTCAAACTTTATTTACATTTTTGATTTTTTTAATTTACATTTTTGATTTTTGAGACAGGGTCTCCCTGTGTTGCCCAGGCTAGCCTCCAATTCATTGCAGTCCTCCTGCCTCAGCCTCCTGGATGCTGGGATTACAGGCATGAGCCACCACATCTGGCTTCAAACTTTAGAAAACCTAATCCGGGAGAGGAAAGGGCTTTTCCCCCTTCCCCATGAGACCAGGAGGGCATAGAGTCGAGAGGCTCCTGGCCTCTGGGCTTTAGTGCCCCCCATGCTTTCTCTTCAGCCTGGTGGCCAGTGGGTCCCCTCAGGGTGGCCCTGACCAGGGTCTCCTGGGAGCTGCTCACCCTCCAGAGTCACTGCTCCCCACTTCCGGAGGCTGGGGCTTTGGGGTGGTGGCATCCTCATGTCCCCAAGGCTCCTGCACCTTCAGGACTGCACCATGGCTGCCACCGAAGCCCTCACAGGCCCTGCCTGTTGAAAAACGATGCCCAGGGCTACATGGAGGGCTCCTCGCCTGTGAGTTGTGACTGTCACTGTCACACAATGCAAGGTCCCTGCCTCAGCCAGCCCCCGGGGGTGGGGGAACTGCCTCTGTGCTGGGGACCAGAGACAAAAGCTGAGTGGGACACAGATGCGAGGGGACACATGGCCAGCAGGAGACAGGTGGCAGGGCAGTCCCACTGCAGGGCAGGGGTGGCCGGGTCTGCAGCCAGGGTGGGGGTGGTGGCGGCGCAGGGCAGTAGGGACAGCCCTGCTCTGGGGGTGCTGGAGCCTCCGATCCTGGCTTTCGGCTTCCGAGTAGGGCTCCACTCACCCTTCCCACCAGCCAGTGTGGTGCTCAGGCTCAGCCGGGCGCCCTGCGTCTGAGGGAAGGCAGAGCTGCGCCCTCGTCCCTGTGTGCGGTCCTGTGTCTGCCACAGCCAGCCACACTGACACTGTGGCTGGGACCCAAGGGGAAGCCACCATGCTGGGGATAGGAGGCAGGTTCAGAGGTCACCAGGAGCCCCTACCTGGGCCCTCTTCGCTCTGGACACTTGCTGCTGCTGCTCCAGTCGGCCCCAAAGTCCACACCACTTCCTCCCCTCCTCCTCCTCCTCCCACTGCTTATCCTGCTCCTGCTCCTCCTCTTTCTCCTCCTCCTCCTTCATACTTTTTTTGTTTTGTTATGAGACAGGGTCTTGCTATGTCTTTCAGGCCAGGCTGGCCATGAACTTTCAGTGGTCCTCCTGCCTCAGCCTCCCGAGTGCTGGGATAACAGTAGTGTGCCACTATGCCCAGCTCTAAGTATTTTAGATAGGGAATACTCGGCCCCTGTCGGTATAGACAGGCACATGAGATGTGAGTGTGCATACGGCTTGATGTCACACATGAGCGCCCTTGGGTGATGACACCCAGATGAGACGCAGCACCCAGGGGGTGGCTCCTCAGAACACTCCCCTGGCCCGGCCGTCCCTGTCCACCGCTTCCTCCCCAGAGAGCTGCTCTGCGGCACCAGCCTCTCTCATACTGCTGTTTAACTCTTTGTAATCTATTCATCTATTTAGAGACAGGGTCTCACTGTGTAGTTCAGGCTGGCCTCAGATGCCTGTGATCCTCCTGCCTCAGGCTCCTGAGTGCTGGAACTACACGAGTTCGCCACCATGCCTGTCCACAAACATGTCTTTGAAGGGTCATTTTGGCTGCCGGTGGAGGACTGCCTGGAGGAGGGGCCGACTTGGCAATTTTTGTCTTTTCCTGGTTAAATGATTTTTGTATTCTCTTTTCAAGAAAACACTGCCAACCCTGAAATTGTGAAGATAGTCCACACTGTCTACAAGAAGCTTTAGTGCTCAGCAGCCCACACTGGGCCCCACGACCCATCTGGAGTCGATTTTGCTTACACCACGAGGTAGGGGTCAAGATTCCTGTTTAAAACATAGGCTGGCAGCATCTTGACCTCCGACCTGGTCACTCCAGTGAAAGGTCTACTTCAATCAAGACGGGCTTTTGTGTCCGAAGGTGACCTTTGAGAGCTGAATTCAGGAGCAAGTTCTGGTCTCTGCGAGGTCATGGATGGGCCCTCAACTTGGGAGGTCTGAACTGTGTCTGGCCCCATTCCAGGAAGGGCTTGGCGGAAGGGGTGCTGGGACAGAGAGCTGCAGTGTCTTTCCTGTCTTTCAGCTGGTTCTCCAGCATCCCTTAAACTCCTAGGATAAGATTTTTTAAAATTGCTTTTGGAGACAAGGTCTCACTGTGTAGCCCGGGCTGGCCTTGAAGTCTCTGTGTAGCCCAGGCTGGCTAGCAAACTGCTTTGGAGGACTGGCAACTTCTGATAAGGCTGACTACGAAGCTGACCTATGATCCCGCAATCTCACTGCTAGGCCAAGGGCTGCACCCTAAATGAAATAAGAATGTGTGTCCCCAGACTGCCTGTGCTTGAACGTTCACAGCCAAGCAAACAGACAAGCAAAGCTGGGCGTGGCAGTGCACACCTGTAGTCCCAGCACTGGGGAGGCTGAGGCAGGAGGATCCCCAGGCATACAAGGCCAGCCTGGGCTACATAGCGAGACCCTGTCTTGAAACAAACAAACCAACAAACAAATAGCAATGACAAAAACAAAAAGACAGAACAAAAACCTTGGAAACATTCCTCAAACACCCACCTCCACCAACAGGGAAAGGAATTAAATGGTGGTAAATTCATACAATAGAATACTCAGTACAGGGCCAGGGATTTAGTTCAGTGGTTTCACTGCCTGCTGCGTAACCGCAAGGACCCAAGTTCGATCCCCGGTACCAAAAAAAAAAAAAAGAATATTCAGTACAGTAAAAATAAACGACCTCGGGTGACGCCCAAGGACCAGTCCCTTGTCCAGTGGATCCCTGAAGCCAGATTCAAGAGACCACACGGTGTGATCCAGTTACAGAGTATGTGCTGCCCAAGTACCGGTTGCTGAGGGAGAGGGGGGACTGGGAAGGGGTAGAGGGAACCAGTCTGGGGGCCCGTTATTTTCTTATTTTAGTTTTTGAGACAGGATCTTGCTACGTAGCCCAGGCTGACCTTGAACTCACGGCGATCCTCCTGCCTCAGCCTCTCCAGTGCTGGGATTACAGGTGGACGCCAACACGCCTGGCTTCCTTTCTGAGACCATCGAAATGTTGTCTCCAGGAAATGCTGGTGCTGTTTGGCTTGGTCCCTGGAGCCCCTGTGGCCACCTTGCTGGCTCACAGAGAACATGGAGCTGGCTGAGCTCAACCTGAGCCTGCCAGTGAGGGTGCAGAGGCCTGCTGTGGGCCGGGAGCTCTCTGGTGACTCCAGGTGGCAGTTCAGGGTGACGGTGGAATGACACAGCCTCGAGTCACCTCCAGGCAGGACTCTGTCACCTCCTTCTCCAGCCCCAGCACAATCACCCAGTTCCAGTCCACTCAAGCCTTCTCATTTCTTATTTTGAGACGGGGTCTCAGTCTCCCAAGCTGGGCTTGAACATGAGATCCTCCTGCCTCAGCCTCCCAAGTACTGGGATGACAGGCATGAGCTGCCATACCTGGCTTCCTTTTCTTTCTTTTACTGAATGCCAAGATTTTTCTCCCTTTACTTGGTCTACACCAGCCCTATGTCCCCTTCTAAAGACTGCTGAAGTTCCACCTGCTCTTGAAAGGAACCTTGACCTTTCCACTTCCCCTCCTTTGGGCTCCTATATGAACTCCTACGGCCCTGCCCACTATGTCCAGCCTGAGATGCTGTGTGCATGCTGGCCAGGATCGCCATCAACTTCATCTTTACAGAGGAGCAGTGAGGTCCTTCTTCTGTCTGTGGCTTAGGCTTCTCCACTGAGCATGGAGGAGTCAGTGCTTGGGTGAGGGGATCTGTGAATGCAGGCGTGCGGAAATAATTGGCAGCAGCTCCAGGGTAACTTCCTGCAGAACAGCCAACTTCTGGGGAACAGAAGGTTGACAGTCCTGCCCGCAACTTGTCCTTTTCTGTCCCTACCACTGTTCTCCTCTGTGTGCACCTCCATCCCGAGAATGGCTAGGATGACTGTAAGGCTGTGTCCTGCTGACCTGGTGTCCATCCAAGTGTGGGTGCCGGGCTTTGTATACAGCAGGGCTCCATAAATGTGAATAATGCACCCTGCACGCCACCCCTGTACTGAGAATTGGACCCAGGGCCTTCACACTGTTCTATAGCCCTAGCCGTTTTTAATTATTATTTTTAAAAAAATTTTGAGACAGTCTTGCTAAGTTGCCCCAGGCTGGATTTGAACTTGTCACCCTCCTGCCTCAGCCTCCTAGAGTGCTAGGATGACAGGCATGGGCCACCTTGGCTGGCTGAACATTCTCTTTTAAAGTCTGGTTGCATCACTCAAAAATCAATAGCCTTCCTGTACATGAATAACAGACTCACTGAGAGAGAAGTTAGAGAAACACCTTTCGTAATACCATCCACAAAACGGAAATACCTAGGAATCAATGTAAGGAAGTAGTAGACCTCTACATTGAAAACTGCAGTACTCTGAAAAAGGAGATTGGAGAGGATGTCAGAAAATGGGAAGATAACCCTTGTTCTTGGGGAGGAAGAACCAATATAGTGAAAATGGCCATACTTCCAAAATTGTTATACAGATTTAATGCAATCCTGATCAAAATTCCAACAGCATATCTTACAGAATTAGAAAAAACAATCCTAAAATTCATTCAAAGGCAGTTCTGGGCAACAAAGGCCAGGCAGGGGGCATCACAAACCCTAACTTGAAATTATACTACAGAGGTATGGTGATGAAAGCAGCATGGTACTGGCAGAACAAAACAAAACAAAATAAAATCTGAGGATCAACAGAACAGATTAGAAGATGCAGAAACAACTCCAGACACAGTCAGCCACCTTATCTTTGACAAAGGAACTAAACACCTTCTCTGGAAGAAAGATAGCCTCTTTAATAAATGGTGCCGGGAAAACTGGCTTTCCACATGCATGCTTCACCATGCATTAAACTAAAATCAAAATGGATCAAAGATCTAAATATTAAAACAGAAATGCTAAATTGGATGGAAGAGAGAATAGGTACATGTCCTGAAGACACTGGTGTAGGCAAAGACTTTATGAACAAAATTCCAGTTTCACAGGAAATTTCACAAAGAATCAACTGAAGTCTCATCTTATTAAAAAGCTTTTGCACAGCAAGAGAAACCAACAGAGTGAAGAGACAACCCACAGAGTGGGGAAAAATTTTTTGCCAACTATTCCTCAGACAAAGGACTACCATCTAGAATAGAAAAAGAACTAAAAAAAAATCAGACCCACCCCCCCAATCTAAAGAAAGATCCAATCCAAAATGAGCTTCTAAAATGAACAGACATTTCTCAGATGAAGAAGTAGAAATGGCAAATAAATATATGAAAAAAGGTTCAACATCACTGGTTATTTGTGAGATGCAAATGAAAACAATGCTAACATTCCATCTCACTCCAGAAAGAATGGCTGCTATCAAGAAATCAACCAATAACAAATGCTGGAGGGGCTGTGGGGAAAAATGAACACTGCTCCACTGCTGGTAGGAGTGTGGACTGGTGCAACCACTGTGGAAATCAGTGTGGAGATTCCTCAAAAAGCTAAAACTAGAGGCTCCATTTGACCCACCTATTCCTCTTCTTGGTATCTTCCAGAAAGAATTAAAAGCATCATGCCACAGTGATATATGCACACCCATGTTTATAGCAGCACAGTTTGTAATAGCTAAATCTTCAAAACAGTCCGAATGCCCATCAACTGATGAGTGGATAAAGAAGGTGTGATTTTTTAAAAATACAACTGAGTACTACTTTGCCATAAAGAAAGACAAATGTGAGACATTTCTAGGTAAATGGATGGACCTTGAGACCATGCTCTTAAGCGAAATAAATCGAACATACTGCATTGTTTCTCTGGTGTGAGAAACTGAAAGTGAAAGGACTAAAATGTATAATAGATACTGGGAAAAGGAAGAAAATGTTCAAATGGGAAGGGAAAAAAGGGAGGAAGGAGGGAGAGAGGAAGGGAAAATAGTAAAAAGTAAAAATAGAAGGGAAAAACGGAGACAAAGGTTTTGCATATAAGGAGCGGGGTGAGGAGGAATGGGAGTAAAAGAAGAGGCAGGATATTTCAGGTACAGGTACAAATTCCCTATGATGGGTTTTATCATTATGTATATATAAAATGTACCCATAAATGTTTTCTAAAAAAAATATAAACGCTGGTTGGAAAATTATTTTATATTCAGCAGTTTGGGGTCCAGTTTCCCTCAGCTCAGAAACGTTGAAAAACTCCAACAGCAGCTATTTTGGGTCTGGGGTGAAGGTGACAGAGATGACCATTCTTCTGGAAGTGAGGGCCAGCCGGCTGTGCTGTCTAAGGCCTCCACGTGGGCCAGGGGCTATCCACTAGAAAGTCCCTGCTCAGAATGGTGCCTCTGGCCTGGGGCCGCAGCGTGGGGATTAAGGTCCCTGCCTGGCATGCACCAGCCCTGGGCTCAGTCCCTGCTGAAAGAAATGTGCCAGGTGTACCCACCTGAGGACAAAGTCCAGGGGGGCTAAAAAGCCCTCCTTTTAAAGCTCAAGTGGTCCTGGCTGGTGATGTGGCAGCAGTAGAAGCAGGGAAGGCCTTTGCCCAGGGTCCAGGGCCAGAGAAGATCTCCGTATGTAGCCCAGGGTGGCTTTGAACTTGAAGAGATCCTCTTGCCTCAGCCTCCCAAATGCTGGGGTTGTAGGCATAGGAAACCACACTCAGCTCTTGGCTCGGGCTTTATAGAGGTTTCAGTCCATAGCTGGCTGGCTCCAGGGCAGGGTGGTGTGGCAGAGGGAGAGCTGCTCATGCCTTACTGGCCAGGAAGCAGAGAATGAAAGGGGCGGGGCAGCGGGATAGGTGATCCCTCCTCCTTTCCCACCTGACTGACTCCTCCTACCTGATTCCTTCAGGCTGGCCCTGAATTCACAGCAATCCTCCTGCTTCAGCCTCCAGAGTGCAGGGATTGTAGCTGTGCACAACACAACTGGCCCCCAGGCTCTTTGGACAGTGCTCCAAGAAAGGCGATGCAGGGCACGATGGGCCCCAAGCCTAGAGGACCAGCCATGGCCAGAGGAGGGAGCCCTACCCCAGCTGGACCCCTGGACCCCTGTCTGTTTCCCCCTCACCCCGTCCCTCTCTGGTCACTCCAGGCTGAGGCTCCTCTACCCTCGACACAGGCTGGACAGAGACATTCTCAGGACAGAGTTCAGAGCCACAAGAGACCAATGAGGCCTGCTTGACGATCAACCAGTCGATCAACCACCACCCACCCAGCAAGGCCGGGACAAAGTTCCAGGGGAGAAGAGGCGCACTAATGTAAAAAATCTGTGTGTGTTTAATCAACACGGAGAAACTCTGCCCTGCTCTGGGGTGAAAGTGTCCTCCTGGTGATCATTTGGTGCCTTTCATGTTCTCTTTCCTGGCAGCAGCAGGAGGCGGGTGTGTTTGTACTTTGGTCATCTTAGCTGGGGTCTGTGTCTTCCCCCAGCAGCACCTTTTCTTCCACCTCAGATGGTGGGGTGACGGAGAAGTGCCGACTTCCGGCCAGGCCTTAAGGGTCCCCCACCCTGACCCTGACCCTCCAGGACCCAGAGTCTTGGCCCCTCCGGAACTCCATCCCCCAAGGGACCCTCTGTCCCTTTGGTATTTCCACGAGCTACAACAGGAGGGGACTGTGAAGCCACCCCAGTGCCCGGGTGCCCGGGAAGCCCTGACGGTGGCCAGCGTGAGGCCAGGCGTCCCTGGGCCCCATCCTGGCTCCTGGGGACCTCGTCTCTCTCCTTCGCTTGCCACACCCTCATGCTCTGTCTCCACCCCCCGCTGTCGGTGCCCACCGCTCTGTCTGTAGGTCTGTCTGTCTCTGTCACCGTCTTGGCTCACTCTGCTGCTCTCTGTCCCACTCAGGTGTTTATTGAATTGTTTTCCGGGTGTGTGGCAGGCTCTCCTGCCGTCAGGCTCTGCCATCCGCGCTGCTGTGTAATTTAAAGCCGGAGTTAAATTATGACTTCTCTGGACCTGTTGTGGCACCCACGCCTAAGCCTAATTAAATGATCACATCCATTCTGAAGGCGGCTCTCTTCTTCCCTCCAACGTTAATTACAACATAAGAGGCTTTAATGGCCCGCCTCACCTCCAGCTCCTGGAAAGAAAGGTCAGGCGATTAATTTTCGTCATTAATCTTTTCCCAATGTGGACACTGTGCTGTCACCGGAGCCTATTAAACCCCCTCTGTCCCCCTGCCAGCCTCCTGTGCCCCTCACCCCTCCTCCCTGAGTGACTGCAGAGAAGGAAAATATTTAAGGATCACTTTGTCTTTCTGCCTTTTATCCCCCCTTTCCTGGAGACAGCTTCTCCTTGGGGGGACTGGGGGTGGGACAAGGCGGGAGGGACACAGTTTGTTTCCTGGCAGCTTCAGACGCCCCTTGAGGATAGCGCAAATCGTGGGTGTCCTGATCCAGAGTGGGCTGGGTGCGTGGTATTCCACCACTCCTGACTGTCACCCTTTGTGGAAGGACGGAGGAGGCCTGGCTGCCCCTGGTCCCTCACCTGCTTGGCTCGTGTGGGAAAAGCGGTAAAGAAAGAACAAGGCACCCAGGGCTTTAGGACCTAAGAGGGACCAGTGTCCCCGCAGCGGCTGGGCCCTTCCCTGTCCCTTCCCACTGTTCCTTTACTTTTCTCTCGCTCCCCCTGCCACCCCAGCCCCTCACCTGGGGGACAGTGAGAGCTTTGCAGCTGCAGGAGGCTGAGCAGCAGATGTCTCCTGGGAAGCAGGTGCCCCCATCTGGGGAGGGGCTGGGGACAGGGTCCAGGCTGAACTTTCCCAAAAGCAAAAGGCAGAGGGGTGAGCTGGCTTTTCGGACAGCTTCTGGTCCAACCCCAGAATTCATTTGATTTAAAATTCTGACCCAGAAGAGTCTCAGGGATGTGGAGGGGGCTGAGGTATGGCCAGGAGGGGCCGGGGGTGAGTGTGGGGCACATATGTGTGTGTGTGTGTGTGCGCACGCGCACACAGTTGGTTGTGAGCTAGGCCAAAGCCCAGCCCTGCTACTCCTCCCTTCCGGCCCAGCGATATCCCAGGGAAGAGGGGACAAAGGGCTGGGCCAGAGCGGTGCCAGTTAGAAAGCAGCATCTCAGGGAGGGGAGAGCCCGCCTGCTGGGAACTAGGGCCCATCGCCCCGGGAAAGCGTGTTAGCCCTGGCCAAGTCCCCCGCACAGGGCCGCGGTCATCACCATGACCTCTGCCTGGGTGGAAAGATGCTAAGCAGGGCTGGGGTGGAGTTGGGCAGTGGAGAGCTCCAGGCATGAGGCCCGGGGCTCAATCCCCAGCACTGGAAAAAAAATAAAAATAAAAAAAGCAGGTAGGAGAGGAAACCTCGCTGGGCACTGAGACAGATCTGCCACTGTCAGGCAGGAGGAAAGAGCAGCGTGGCTGCAGAGCTCCCTGACCCCAGATACCCAATGGCAAGGACAAGTTACGAGAGGCTCTTTTTCTTCTTCTTTCTTTTTTATTAGGACCTTGCGCTTGTGAGGCAGGTGGGGGAACCACTGAGCTAAATCCCTGGCTGTCTTTTTCTTGCTTTTTGAGATAGCCCAAGTGACCCTCCTGTTTCAGCCTCCCGAGTGCTGGGATCACTGGTGTGCACCACCACACCTGGCAGGAGAGGAGAGGCTCTTTTGAGAATGAAAACAAACTCACGTG
This sequence comes from Heterocephalus glaber, assembly GCF_000247695.1. The sequence goes on from NW_004624754.1 coordinate 17,498,185, forward strand.
AAAGCTTCTAGGTCTGGACTGGGATGGGAAAAATCCAGTTTGCAAAAGTGACTGGAAAGAACCCCACCGACCGTGCCCCCAGGTGCCTGTGTTCAGCAAGGCTGGCTGAGCCCCGCTCACTGGCTCTGGAAGAGACAGACTTCCTGGACACCGAGCAGGCTGGGCTTCGGCCCAGCGTGGCTCCGGGCGAGGGTCCTCGCCTGCCACCTCCGGAGCTGGCTCGCCTGGGCCTGGCACCTTTGTGGAGGTGGGGACGAGTCCTTGTGCTCCTGTGGCCGGGGCCAGTCCTCCCTGTCCGGAGCCAGCCCCTCCTCGGTGCCCCCCATGCCACCCCAAGGACACAGGGGACATCATGTCCAGAGAGCCCTGCGCAGCGGATGAGAATAATTAATAACCATTAGGAACAATAAGGAGACCAGTGCCCAGCCAGCCCAATGTGCAGCCTAGGCTTTTTTCTCTCTTCCTTTTTTTTTTTTTTTTTAACTTTAGTGAAAACAATGATTTGACTTTGAGGAAAGTGACTTTTTTAAAGTGAAAGCTGGATTGAGTTCCTCCCCCGCCCATGCCCCTTCCCTCCCGCTCCTCCTCCCATCTTGCCCCCCTATTTCTCGCTCTCTCTTTTTTCTTTTTCTTTTAATACTCTGCGTTCTATCATGCAAATCCCCTTTCAAATTATGAGAGTATTAGAGCCATCAACGGTAATGTCACCGCCACAAAATGAGAGTGGGGACTTAAGCACCTAACGAACAATGAAATGTGCGGGCCCTGGGACAGGACAATTAAGAACTGGGCTTAGCCAGCCAGGGAAATTTATTGCTATCAAATCCATATTTCTATTTTCCCCCTGAACAGTAACCTATTTGAATATGATTAAAGGGTTTCATTACGGCGCAGAGAGAGGCCCGGGGCCTGCGGTTCCCCGTGAGCTCACAAGCAGCCTGGGAGCGGGGACAGGGCTGTGGACGGTGGGAGAGGAAGGACAGGGGCACCTGGGGCCAGGGATTGGACATGAGGGGCCAGGTCTCTGGTAGGTGGGTTGGGTGGAGGAGGGGTCGGCTAGAAGCAGGGTCTGAGTCTGGTTCTCTCCCTCCCTGTAGAAGGTGCTGCTGGAAGGTTCATCAGCACATGGGGAAACCGAGGCACTAAATTAACCAGCTCAATGGAGGACATTTAAATTAGTGAGAGTGATAATTCAGGAATGCAGAATCTAGAGCTAGACTTCCCTCCTTTTCTCTCCCTCCTGTCTACCTTCCCACCTTCCTTTCTTTCCTTTTTTTTTTTTGAAGATAGGCTCTCACTATGTAGCTCAGGCTGGCCTCGAACTTATGGTGATCCTCCTGCCTCAGCCTCCCAAGTGCTGGGATTACAGGCACGCACCATCATGTCTGGCCCACCCTTCCTTCTTTTCTTCTTCCATCCCTTTTCCTCCTCCTGTTCCTCCTCCTCCTCCTCTCTTTCCCTCCCTCCCTCCCTTTCTCACCCTGCTTCCCTCTCCCCAGTCCTGGGGATTGAACTCATGGCATTTGCACTGAGCGACACCCCAGCCCCTATCAGGAGTCTGCAGATGGCCACTTCCAGCCCAGCCCGGGGAGTTTAGCAACTGGGTGAGACCCCACCTTCTCCCTCTCTCCCTTCATACTCTGTGTCCCCCACAGTGCCAAGCACCACACAGACCTGGGGATGAGTGGAGCAGGCCCTGCCAGGAGAGGGCGGGTCGAGGTCAGCCTGATTGGCTGAGGACCCGTGAATGCTGGGGCGTGACACCGAGTGGACTGGGAATTAGTGGAAGACGCTGCTATTACAAAGCAGACAGCAGGCAGATCTGGCGGCCCAGCTTTCCTGCTGTGTCAGGGACCCCCAAAGCAACGGAGATCCTCGAGATGATCTCGGTGACAGCCGAACATTCTGGGGAGCTTGTGGATCATTTTAGTGCCTCCCCTCCTGCCCCTGGTACTGAGGATTGAACCTGGGGCTTTTGTACTAAGCTACATCCCTGGACCTTTCTTCATTTTTCAATCCTGAGACAGGGTCTCATTAGGTTGTTGAATTGCCCTAGCCGGGCTTGAGCTAGTGACCCTCCTGCTTCAGCCTCCTAGAGAGCCATGCTTCACTTTATGTATTTATTTCCATTTATTTTTAGACAGAGTCTTGCTATGTAGTTTAGGCTGACCCAGAATTCACTATGTGCGTAGCCCAGGCTGGCCTCAGACTCACTGTGATCCTCCTGCCTCAGCCTCCCAAGTGCTGGGATCACAGGCCTGCGCCACCATGCCTGGCTTCATTTTAGTTTATAATGTGCTTTCACATCCCTGTTCTCAAATCTTCAAAACAAGCCTTTAAAAGCCATGAGTGAAGTTTGGAGAAGTTAAAGAACTGGGCCAAAGCCACAGAGGCAATAAAGGACAGGTAGGATTCGAACCCAGGCTGGTGCTACTGTCCGTGCTCACACAAGCGACTGGCAGCAGGGGTGCAGCGACTCCGGACACTCCCAGGAGCCAAGAGACTCACTGGCGCTGGGGAGGAGGCAGGCGTTGGCCCTGCGGTGCTCACCCCGTACGTGGGGGGCAGTGCGGGCTGAGGCAGGCTTGGAGACACCACCCTGGCCGTCCCGGGGCAGCAAGGGGTGTCCGGTGGGGCAGAGCCAGGTTCAAGGACCCGAGAGGGAGCTGGAAGCATGGCGGGATGGGAGCTAGGGCTTGGGGGAGGCAGGGCTTGAGGTCAAAGTCTCATGTGCTCTGGAGTTTCCCAACCTGGGTCTTGTCTAACCTTCCGAGTTCTTTTTGTTTTTCAGTACTGGAGTTTGAACCCAGTGCCTTCACACTGAGCTCTATCTCCATCCCTTTTTTTATTTTTTATTTTGAGACAAGGTCTCGCCAAGTTTCCCAGGCTGGCCTCGAACTCTCAATCTTCCTGCCTCAGCCTCCTAAGTGCTGGGATCACAGGTGTGCACTGTCACGACCAGCTCAGTTCCATCTTGTCCTTGAATCCTTCCTATCTCCCTGCCTGGGGCACCCTGCCTGTGGCATCGCCCGGGCAGGGTGGGCGGCACACACCTGGTCAGGCAAGGGTGGGAGAGGTGCCTGCATCCATCCTTCAACACTTACTCCCCGCAGCTCCGTGGACAGGAAGATGATCTATGATGCGATCAGGGGCTCCTTGTGGATCACAGAGTAATGACGTAGGAGAGAGGGGCAGATTCCAGCCAGGCCCAGCTACCCTCTATGGTGGGCAGGGCAGCTGCTGCCCCCACCAGAGAGCTGAGATTTCCACCCAGCAGCTGCAGGTCACAGTGGGTGTGAAAACCAGAAGCCAGCAGCATGAGAAGCAATTCCACCTTTCTGCCCTACTGAGTTCTTCTGGTTCTTCCTTCCCTAAAATTGCCTCGTCTCATGTGCAGTCCCTGCCTCTGTTTATCCGACTACCCGACTACCCAGGCGAGCAGAAGTCATGACCTCATCCCCTGGCCGAGGAGGTGGATGCTGGGCGGGGTGCAGGAGCAGGGTCCGGAGGCCCCCTGCTGCGCTGGTGCTCGTGTTCACAGGCTGGATCGCAGGGACACCAGGAAGTCCCTGGGTGTGGCACGGATGCTGGGAGGTTGGCCTTGAACTGGCGGTGAGTCCTCACTCAGTGGTCCGGGCATTTGGACAACAGTGTGGGCAGGTGGTGCACAGACCCTCTGCCCCCCACCCCATTCTGCAGCTTGTCAAGCCCTGTGAGCCCCGATTAGGAGGCACCGAACACTTCTGGGGACATCACGGAGTTAGAACACAAGCTTCCTCCTCTCTAGGAGCTCACACTGGGCTGGGAACCAGGAGAGACCAGCTTGAATGTTCAACAACAGCCAGGGAGGGTCCTGGCAGCACAACAGGGGTTGCCTCTTTCCTGGTACAAGGCCATGTGCTTGGCAGGGGAGTGCAGGGAGGTCGCCATGGCAACAAGCCTTGGAACTGCGCGCAAATGAGGGTGTCTCTCAGCTTCTCCTCCACAGCCGAGGTCCAGGTGAACCCAGAGCTCAGGGACCCAGCTGTGTGGCTCCCTTCCACGTGGGCCTCTCCATGGCAGACACAGGGAAGGAGCCCTCGTGGTTGAGTCCCTCTCTCCCGGCCCCCTCTGTCCCTTTCTCTCCCCTCCCTGTGCTGTCAGCTCAATGGGCAGGTGTTTCATTCCAGCCTGGCAGGAGCCCAGAAATGCCAGCATCGATGTGTACCAGTCTGCAGTCTGCTCTTAAGAGAGCAGTGGAAGCTGAACCTGCCCTCGTTGGCAGCGTGGCCCTGGTCTCTCAGGGACACTTGTGGCTGCACAGCACTGGCTGACAGTTTCCCCTGGGGTGCTGAGCTCCAGGAGCCTAGCAGAGGCAGCAGAGAGCCTCTCCAAGTGCTTCTCTTGGAAGCTGGCTTCCCGAGCGATGCTCATCAATTATGTCCCTGGCACGTGCTGGGCCTGCTTCTTAACTATTAAAATCTTGTAACAGCTGAAGCAAGGTGCTCATGCGGCCTCGGGGCAGAGAGGCAGCAGGCCGCTTCTCCAGCAGTGCAAGCTGCTTCTGCTGTCTGTGGCTGCCTTGCTCAGACTCAGCTGGAGATCACCGCTCGATGCCACCCCCAAGAAGACTGGCCGGCTGCCCAGACCCTCTGAGTTCTTGGGAGAAGGTCTCAGGGCTGGGTGCCAGGGACGGGCCAGCCATCAGAAAGGAGGACCATTGTGGGTGAAGGATAAAACTTGAAGACCTGGGTCAGAAGCAAGGGACCCTGGGAAGGAGAATCAGCTCAACCAAAAGACAGAACCAGACAGCCCAGCTCGGATGGAGGGATGGTGGGCTCACCCTGGCACATAGCTTCCCTCCAGTCCTGTTCCTGCCCAGCCATGCCCACTTCCCTCCTGCTCACTTATCTATTTCTTTTTGCGTTGACATCTCCCACCTGTCCCCCGACACAGAGACTACCACCCATCCACACACCCCAACCAGGCATCACGGTTCCTAACGAAACGGAACCACTGCCAGATGAAATATATTACTATTAAATACTTAATTCTTCTAGTGAGCAGAGAGCAGGCAGTATGAATATGATTATTAAAGAAAATTACTTTGGCTGATCAGATATTTCTGCATACTAATTTCTGACCCTTCTTCCCTCACTCCTGCTTCTCAGTCCTTAGAGACCGGGACAGATAAAATTCCATCACAAATAGCTGATTACCAAGGCTGGCATGAAAAACCACATTTCCCCCCATCCCTCACTCTCTTTCATTTGCCTTTTCTAAGCTGATGTCCTTGCTTGGAGAGGGGGGCCCTCTGGAGAGCAGCTACCCACTGGACAATGCTAGGGAGCCTGTATTCCCTTCTCCTCTGCCTCTACATTTTCTCTGATATCACCAGACCCTTTATTCCAATCAGTTCTCTAAGTGGGCAGAAGATCCTGTAAGTTCTAGGGACCCTGCTTTCAGTTCCTCAAGTGCCTCAGGCTCCAGCCTCTTGCTCCTGTGCTTAAGAACATGGTGGATGGCCCATCAACCAAGATGGCGGACATTGCCTGGGCTGTCAGGGATTTAGGAGGACAGGAAGTGGGATCAGAGGTCCCACCCAACAGGGGAGGGACTTCCTAATTGTTCACAAGGTTCTGATTGGCCAAGCTTTGGGGTTCTTTGTAAACATCTGGGGAATAGAGTGAGGGAATTCATTCATTCACCCATTCAAATCAACAAGGTTTTATGTGTGTATAGAAGTATCTATGTCTCCAACATATAACTCAGAATTACACGTTCTAGGGTGTGCTTTCATCTGCAAATGGGGCTAACAGCAATCTGTACTTCATAAGATTTTTGTGAGGATTAATGAGTTAATATACAGAAAGCACTGAGAACATTGCCTGGCATTTAGCAAAGACCATGGAAGTATTAGCTATTGTTACCAGCAGTATTACCGTTGTTACTGTTGCTCTATATAATTTTAAAATGTACTCTCCACCTCTTCACAAATGGCATCTCCCCATAGTTCCCAGGTCAGACAAGGTTTCTCCAGCCTTCTTTTCCTGGGTCTCTGCCTCTCCGGTTTCCTTCTCAAGGGCCCCTTCACCCCACTCAGAGCCCCCACCCCAGTTTCAGGCCACCAATGCCACAGCAATTACCAGGGTTCTGACAATGGGAGGTTGTGAGGGGAGTCTGCTAAAAATACACCCATTCCCCACAATCCCATAAGCCTTCAATTTACCTGCTTTTATAAAAAGATGCTTCCTTAGGTGTCACCCTGTAGAAGGTATAATTACAGCCTGGAAATGTTAATTCCCTTGCTCCTGATATGTGGAACACTGCTCTGCAGGGCTCCTGTCCTCCTCAGAGCCCCGGGAGGGAGATGGGCAGCCACAGAGGGAGGCAATTGGAGCGGGAGGTGATGCCAGGCGGGGAGGACTTTGGGGTCACCCTGAACTGGAAGCAGGTTGCCCAGAACTGGAAGCAGGCCCAGGGGAGCTGGGCAAGGCCTGGAGGAGGTACCTGGCTCCCCCAGGACCCCCATGCTGGCTGTGGCTGAACAGGGTGGACACTGAGACAGACAGCCTGATAGATTTGGATAAGAGCCAGTTTCAGACCCCACACCCAAGCTGCACTTGTGACCCCAGAGTCACTTTCCTGCCTTTTAAGTCTGTACCTGTGTGGCGTCCTCAAAGGGACAGCCCATGGGCAGGCATCTGGGAGCCTGGAGGACCCTCACAACACCCAGGGCTTCATAATCCGGGTCCTGCTGTGACAGTGGTTGCCCTGTGGAGAGGGATGAGGGGAGGAAACAGTGCTGGGGACAGTGGCCAGGGCTATGGCACAAGGCAGGCAAGCGTGCTCCAGGGGGTGGGGCAGGAGGTCCTCACCCAGACCGGAGTGTCGCTGTGCCTGCTGCCCTGACCCCCCTCAGTCTGTGGGCAACACAGGGACCCTGGAAAGCCTAAGAGAGACTGAGTCCCCTACCATGGCAGAGGGCTTTTCTCAGGAGCTTTTGGGGACGGGGATGTGACCTCGTCTGCTGCCAGCCTGGTGGGATCACAGGTTTGGAGCCTGTGCCTTGCACTTCCAGCAATCTCCTCCCTTCCCCAACTGGGGACTTGAACCCAGGGCTTTCACACTGAGCTGCACCTCCAACCCTTTTCATTTGGAGATGGGGTCTTGGTAAATTGCCCAGGCTGTGCTTGCACTTTGTATCCTCCTGCCTCAGCCTCCCAGAGTGCTGGGATTATAGGTGTGCCCCACCCTGCCCAGCACCTCAGGCAAACTTGAGTTTAAATCCCCAGTCTCCCCCTTAGCAAGTCACTTTCCATCTGCAGAATGGGAATGCAAGTCCTGCCACCGCCCAGGGGTCCTGAGGGTTCATGTGTATAATAGACACACGAGGACATCAGGAGCTCTCCACACCATTCAGTACTTGCCCCGCACTGCCCTGCATAGCCTGTCAGTGTGTGAAGAGCCTGGTTGCTCATGGGAGGCCGAGTTCACGTCTCCCGGATGGTAAGCACTGCGAGGGCAGGAGTCCTCCCTGTAGTCACAGCTGGCAGCAAATGTGCCCCACGAGCAGATGGCTGTGTCAGTAAACACTCAGCCCACGGAATTCAATGGAAACTAAGCTGCTGAAAGAGAGGGGAAGCTGGGCATGGTGGTGCATGTGTGTCATCCCAGCACTCAGGAGGCTGAGGCAGGAGGATCGCTGTGAGTTCAAGGGCAGCCTGGGTGACACAGTGAGACTCAGTTTCAGAAAACCATAAAGGAGAGAGGATCCTACTGAATCCACATCGACCTTGGTGCCAGTGTGTGTGGGAGCTGGGGCAGAGCTGACTTCCTAGCAGTCAGGCAACTGGTGGAAGTACCTGAGCTGGGGTGGGCCGGGTGACCTGGCTGGGCCAACAGGGAGGAGTCGCCCGCCCCACCCCACTGTGGATGGAGGCCCCCAGTGTGGGGCGTGGAGGCCCCAGGTACTGGGAGCCTGGTCCCTCTAAGGTGGAGACACAGAGCCCAGAGTGTTTGTTTTTCCTTGTTGACTTTCTCCAAATAAACCCTGGCTGACAGAAAGGGGCTCCGTGCAGTGGCTGTTTACCCAGTGGCCTCGATAAAGAGGCTTCTCCATGGCAACAGGTAGCAGCGGGCACTATGGAGCAGGGCAGGGCTGCAACAGTGCTGCGCCCATTGGAGGGAGACAGGGAGGGGGAGGGAAGAGAGGGAGGGAGGGAGGTGGTTTTGAAGGTGCTGAAGGCCACCAGCCCATCAGGGCACAGAGGGCTGGGAAGTGAACAGAGTGAGGCCAGGGAGGGAGCTGGAAGGGCTTTGCAGGCTTTCTGTCCCCAGAGGCTCTGCTGAGATCCTGGTGGCTGAGCAGGGAGAGGCCGCCTCAGGATGGTAGTGAAGTGTCCCCTGCCAGTCGGGTGCTTGAGGGCAGAGGCACCTCCCAGAGGAGCTGGTGGGCCATGTCCTGGGCAGACCATGAGTGTGAGTGGCTGAGAACCCAAGCCCCTTCCTGTGTGTGTGTGTGTGTGTGTGTGTGTGTGTGTGTGTCCCCTCTGCACTGGGAAGGAAGGGCTATCAGTTTGGTAGCTGCCCTAGGGGCCACAGACTTGTCCCAAAACAGCAGAAGCCTAGTATGGTGGTGGATGCCTGTCAACCCAGAACTCTGGGAGGCTGAGGCAGGAGCATGACATGTTCTAGTAGCCCAGCCTGGGTAATTTAGTGAGACTCTCCTCAAAATAAGAAGGGCTGGGGATTTAGCTCAGTGGTTTCGCCGCCTGCTGCGCAAGCGCAAGGACCTGAGTTCGATTCCAGGTACCAAAAAAAAAACAACAAAAGGGCTGGGGACGGACTTCAATTCAAAGGCCCTGGGTTCAAGCCCTACCCCACTCTCTGCACAAAAAACCAAAAATATCTCGAAGCAGCGGCCAAGGAACCCACGTCTGAGACCAAGGTGCTGGCAAGGCCAGTTCCTTCAGGAGCCCAGAGGGACACTGTGCCCCTGCTTTCTGGCTTCTGGTGACGGTGCCCATCCGTGGCACAGGGTCTTCTGGTCCCTGTCCAACTGTGCGGTCATGTTTCCCTGCGTGTCATGGGCTGGCAGTGGCTCAACTTCCTTCCTTGTGTGAGGACGCCAGCGCAAGCCCAGCATGGCTGCATCTTGGCTCGGTCGCAACTGCAAAGTCACACGCATGGGGGGCAAGGACTTGAGATAGCTTTGGGGGACACAGTTGTGCCCACTGTAGCCACTATGTGGCTCCTCCATTTCCCCCTGCTCCTTCTCCCAGAAAGGGGCCTTGGAGGGTCTGGGCCGTGGGGAGACCCAGCCCTAGGTCTCATCCGTGAGGCGACTTCCGATGAGCCTGGAGCTGTCAGTCCTGTGACCTTGGATGGGTTTCTTCTTCCCCAGCCCCTCCCAGGCCTCTCCTGGGTGGACCCCAACTGGGACTTCAGCCATGTGGGCCCTGTGTCCCATCTGTGGGCACCCAGTTATGTGTTGGTGTGCAGATCCCGGAACACCTCCTTTGCTCTAGTCCCTGGAGGAGCGTCAGGGGACGAACGTGGAATGACATTTGTGTTGGGGGAGGACACAAAGGGAAACGGAAGAGCAAGTTCCACTGTCCAGTTGAGGGGACCGAGCCCTGAGAGGGTAGGGCCAAGAGGCTCAGTGCCGGGTGCATCCCCCTGGGCCCCCAGCGGGGTGGCCTGGGGCCGGCAGCCAGAGTTACACATGTGCCTGGTGGCTCCCAGGTCCCCCCAGGGTCCCCACGCTGTGCGTCCCTCCCCCCCGTTACTCTCCAGCTGCTGGGAGTTGCTGTCCTTGTTACTATTCCGATCCTCATTACAGAAACGTCCTCAGCCTTCTCACGACAGCGACACTGTTCCCCAGCCCGGGAGACAGGGTGCTCGGAGCTGCCGAGCAGTCAGAGCCAGGCAGCCAAGGGGGAGCTGATGCCTCTGGAGCTGGGGGTGCTTCCGGTGTCAGCTTCTCCCCCGTGCTCTGTACTCCTGTCCCCTGGCAGCTCCGGCATGCAGCTTCCTCTGGGCTGCACCTGCCCCCAGGAGGCCGTGAGGACTTCATCACAGGCCTGCACTCCGTGGGCTTTGCAGCTGGGCACCTGCCACAGGTGTGGGCATGCAGTAGGTGCCCCATAAATGCCCTCCAGAGCTGGCAGAACAGGGACAGTGGGGCACAGCATGGCTGCTCGATGCCCTTGGCCCATGGGTGGGGCAGCATGACACAGGAAGTGAGAGAAGAAGGACAAGAAGTGTTTCCATCTGTGCCCAGAGTGCTCCCATTCGTGACCCTTCCTGAATCACAGTCCCAGAAGTTCCCTGTGACAGACTCAGCCTTGGTGCCAAACATGGCCTCTTTCTCCTGGGCTCTGGAATGACCTTGGCTGAGTCCTTGGGCTTTCCAGATCCTTAGCATCCCTGTCTGTAAAGCACGGACCTCACCCTGCCTGCCCAGGCACAGTGACTTCGGGGTACATGACAGGTCCATGCGCGGAGCAGGTGCAGCTTCTCCAAGAGGATGTCACCAGGTGCAGCAGAAGCGCTGCCTGGCTGGCCAGCCAAAGAGACAGGGAAGGCGGGTCTGGACAGCAGGGGAGAGGGAACCTCAGGGATTTGGGGCCCGGGGAGCTGGGTGGGTGTGGGACCCTGGATCAGCTGGGAAGTGAGGCGCTGGGCACTGTCTGTGGGGAGGGCAGCCAGAGGGAGGAGTGGCGACAGCAGGTTTCCTTTCAGCCCCCAGCCACGAGTGCAGGGAGACAGCCAAGAACAGAGCCCTCAAAGTTTCCAGCACTCTGCTAAAATTAGCCCCGTCTTGCGTGCACGGCTCTATATTTAAACCAGCGGCCTGTCAGAGACAGTGCTGTGCCAGCGGCACATGCCAGCAGGTTTGGGGCCCAGCATGACACAGGGGGCAGGTGGCATCCCTGGGCACGAGCGATCCAGATCCATCCACACTGCACCTGTCAGAGCAGCTCGGGGCCCGGGGCTGCTCCCTTCGGGTGGGATGGACAGACAGACTGCAGCAGGGACAGACACAGCCACACGCAGACAGGTGGAAAGGACGCTGCGGGTGGGGAGGGACAGGGACAGTGACAATGGTAGAAAGCTGGGAGGAGGAGGCAGCCAGCCTCCAAAGGCAGCGTGGCACGAAGGTGGTGGCATCCAGTCCAGGGGACGTGGTGGGGTCCCCTGCTGGGGGGCTCGAGCTGCTCCCTCCTTCCTGCCGCCCCCCCCCCGACAGCGCTGGAGATGAGGAGAGGCCTGGGACGTCAACTTTGCCACTGAGGAGGGCTTTTATTACGCAGGAAGAGTTGGGCCTCTTTTCAGAAATCTCCTCCCTTGGGCCCAGCTGCCGGCAGCCGCCTCTCTGCTCAGCCCCACAGGGCCCAGGGGTTGTTTTCTGCAGGGTGAGAGCCTCTTGTGGAAGGCTGTGTAGCTGAGCCTGGGCCCCGTGCATGCGCGTGTTTGCATGTGTGCACCTGTGTGTGTGCGTGTGCGCATGCAGGGGACGGCTGAGGTGACCTTCGAACCCTTCCTGGTCTCCTGCGGGTCAGGAGGTGGGATGCTGGGACACGTCGGGAGGTCAAGGCCGGCCTGGCCTGAGGCCTGGAGCAGCGCTTCCCGGGTTTCTGTCTGACAGTGCCGAGCCGCTGCCATCTGTCTCGGGGGCCTGGGCGGGAAGGCTCTCCTCGCGCAAGCCTGGCTCCGACTTTCCAGGAAGCCGCCCAAGTTGGGCTGTGACAGTCCTGACGTTAGCACCAGAAGCCCCACGTCCACACTGGGGCGGTGGGTGACACCACCTCCAAGTCAAAACGATTCTCTCTCTGTGCTCCCGGAAGTGGCAGGTGACAGTAGCTGACAGCTGTTGGCCTCGCTAGAGGTGCTGCACTGCTGTGCCGAGCACTTAACACTGAGCACTTATTTGGCACACGTACTCGCTCTCTGAGGAAGACATCCATGCGCCCATTTTACAGATGCCCAAGGTGAGACAGAGGGCAGTGAACGGCCCTTGGGCTGAGACAGGAAGGGGTGAGATTCGAACCTGACTGCTCCAGCTCCTGAGGGCACAGTCCCTCTTTGCGGTACTGAGCCACTGAGGACCCACTCTTCACCACTGAGCCACATCCCAGCCTTTTCCTTTTGAGACAGAATCGTCCCAAGTTGCCTCAACTGGGCTCAAACTTGGAATCCTCCTGCCTCAGCCTCCCAATTTGCTAGGGTTATGGTTGTGCACTGCCGCACCCCAGCCAGAGGGGCTCCCTTTGCCCCGGGGCTCCCTCACCCTCTTGTAGAGGGCTCCAAGTGCTGTGTCCTTGCTTAACCAAGCAGCCTAGCAGAGCCCCTCTCTCCTTAACCCGGTGCCTGGCGCAGGGCCTGGGTCGTCGTATCCTGAGAGGTGTTTGGTGGACTGCACCATGCCTGGACGGCCTGCCCCTTGCTGGCACCAATTTCCTCCCTGGTCTTGGCCTCCCAGCTTCTTCCTTGCTCCTGTTGGGCCGCCCAGCCCTGACCCCTGCGAGGCCCTGATTTCCGGGCACCCCAGACTCCGGTCGCTGCACCTTGGAGGTGGCCTCTGGCTTCCGGGGCCTCTGCATCGGGCCTGCTGCTGGGGCAGGGTCCCCATGTCAGTGCGGGTGGCCCAGCTCTTGTGGTTCACTCCGAATCCAGAAACCCTTAGTGAAATTACAGCTTTAATTAAATACAGCTGGCTGTGCGCTGTGCTCTGTGTAATTACCGTGTTATTATTATTATCACTGAGACGAAAGTTCAAACAAAGTTTATTGTAAATAGTGTTTGACAGAGATAACTGAAGAGCCAGGGCCACGGGTTCCCCCGTGTGACCCGGAACGGTCACTGCTGCCGTGGCAGAGCAGAGGGGTCTCCTAGGGCCGCAGGTGCACCCGGGGCAGCTGTGGCCTTGGGAAAGTCCCTCTCCCGTCTTCAGGCCCCAGGTACCTCAACTCGAGGGACCTATTCGTCCTGTAGATATTGAGGCCTGCTGTGTGTCGTGCTCTGTTCAGGCCTCGGAGCTCAGGGCTAAACAAGCAGACACACTTCTGCCCTCATGGAGTTTATGCACCAGGGCAAAGGAGAAAGGTGGCCAGGTGTGGGGCCCAGGCCTGTAATCCCAGCACTCAGGAGGCTGAGGCAGGAGGATTGCTGTGAGTTCAAGGACAGCATGAACTATGTATCAAGACCCTGTCTCAAAAAAACAAAAACAAGGAGAAAGGCAATCATTAAATACATAAATTAATGTGCATATAATGTCGAAAAGGCATGAGTAGCTGGATGAAAAATAAAGCAAGGTAAGGGGAGAAAGAGGGATACTGGAGCAAGGTGAGGGGGTGCCATTTCAGGAAAGGCCTCTGAGGGTGATGGTGAAGCAGGACTGGATAAAGTAGGGCAGAGCTGTGAGAAATAAGGGGGAAACACTCCAGGCAGAAGCACAGCATGTGCAAAGGCCCTGGGGCAGGAGGAGCCTGGCTGGTGCTCAAGGAATGACTGGGAGCAGAGTGCTGGGAGCATGGAGAGGGGTGAGCCCTGCCCAAGGGCACGAGTTTGTGGGCACAGTTAAGGGAGAGGTGACAGCTGCTAGGAACCCACTAGAAAAGCCTGGAGAGAGCAGCTCTCTGAGGGTTGGGTATGGATCACTGTTCTGGTTTCGTTTTCATTTTTGTGCTTGTGACGGGTCTCAATGTGTGGTCCAGGCTGGCCTTGAACTCACTGTGTGTCCCAGATTGGTCTCAGACTCACACTGATCCCCCTGCCTCAGCCTCCCGAGTGCTGGGATTACAGGCGTGCTTTCCTGTATTAACTCATTTAACCCTCCTATCAGCCTAGGAAGCTGAGATGCCTGGCCCAAGAGCAGCATTTCCAGGTGCAGCAGGCGTGGACTCGAGGGTCTTCGTCCCAGACCCCAGCTGGGCACATGCCTGGGAGCAGAGGCTTCCACACTGCGACTCTGATTGGAGGCCCAGGATGCACTGAGCTCGCCATGGCGGTGTTCGAACCTAGACCTTGGCCTGTGAGCTTCTGTGAGGTCTGGTGAGATGGAAGTGAGGCCCCACACCTTGGGCTCCACACTGGGCACAATCTGCCTGCAGGGAAAGCTGAGGGCACTGGCGAGAGCCTGGGTCCAGGAGCGCAGGAGACAGAGCGGGCAGCACTGTGCTCCAGGCGCCAGGGGACCTTCACCTGGGGCCTTCACCTGGGGCGTTCACCTGGGGCCTTCAGTGCCCTGTTCAACCCCCTGGAGTCCCAGATAGGCTGGCGACAGCCCAGCCAGGAGGGGCAGCGTGGCGCCCGGGGATTCCTATGCCAGGTCCAGGCTTTTGATGCTGGGTGAGTAGGGCGGGGGACAGAGGGCTGGCACAGCAGAATCCAGGGCCCCATAAATAGATGTTGAACCCCAGCCCCAGCCCCTGAAAAAGGGTAGGAGGGTTGGTTGGGGTGGGCTTGGGCATGCCTGGTTTTGTTATTGTTTTTCTACTGGAATCGAACCCAGGGCTTCTGCACTGAGCTGCACCACCAGCCCATAATTGTTGAGACAGGATCTCCATGAGTGGATAAACTGTACAGGCTGGGCTCAAACGTGCGACCCTCCTGCCTCAGCCTTCCAAAGTCCTGGGATCACAGGTCTGCACTGCCACACCCAGCTTCCTGACTCCCTGGGTTTTGCTTTTTCCTTCTTCTCCCCTCTGGGGTCTTGAACCTGCAGCTGGTTTGAGGACAGCAGCAGGCAGCTTGGGCAGCTGGGCCTGGGTGGCTGGCCTGTCACCTGGCTGGGAGCAGGAGCAGGTTGCTAACTTCTGCCACTGGCAGGGCCCACCGCACAGCCTGATCTTCACGGCAGCCACACTAGCACAAATCTCTAATTGTTTAGTTTAAAGAATTGTGTTTTGACCGCAAGGGGATTTTGGCTGGAGCTCAGGAAGTGATAATGATATTTCACTGCCAAGCCGTCTCCTCGGCTCGCTGTGTGTTAACGCACACTTTCAAGGCGCTCCAATTAACTGCCTCACTCTGGGGAGAGCGGGAGAGGGCGCCGGCAGGGGAGGGGGCTGGGCGACAAGAGAGCTGACACCGCCCCCCCCCCAGGCTTCTTATTAGCAAACAAATGGGGGTGGGAGGTGACAAAGTTCTTGAAGACTCCCCTGGCTTCCCAAGAGAAGTGGTGGCTTTTGCTTTGATGGGGAGATCTTATGGGGCCAAGAGAGGCACAGGGTAAAAAGACTCCCCCTTCAGGGTCTCCCCTCCTCCCCTTTCCTCCCAGGGAGAACTGGGGTGGCTCAGATCTGGCCCTTCCAATCTAACCCTAACCCCGGGGTGACCCCTGTACTCCTGCCAAGAGGGCTGTTAGCTGAGGCGGCTCCCTGCCTCACCTCCTGAAGTTGTGACCCCGTCGTCACTGGTGAGGCCCTAATTAAAACTGCAATCTGTCAGTTTTGACACAGGGTCTGGGTCAGCTGCCCAACGTGGGCTTGAACTTGTGATCCTCCTGTCTCAGCCTCCCATCTGTCTGGGATTACCCAACTGCACCAGCACACCGATTGATCGGCTCCTCTTAAGTGTCCTCAGCCCTCTCCCAGGCCTCTAGCTCTCCAGGGTTTTGTGATTGCTTCCTCCCTGGGCAGGGAGGCATCCCCAGGCCAGGCAGGTGCTGAGGGGGAGAGGGGCTGCATCTAGTAGGCCGAGTCAGGAAGGCCTCCAGCAGGCCCGAGCAAAAGCCTTCCTGGGCAGCATGCAGATCCCTGCCCCCTGCAGGTCGTCCTGCAGGTCGCAGGCCTTCGAGTCCCGCCCCGGAGGGGACTGCTGTGCGCCCAGGAATGAGGCGGCCCTCCAAGGTGCAGGGGCTCGTGCCTGGGGGGTCTCGGCAGGGGCTGGAGGGCGGGGCATCTGTGCAGAAGGTGGCCACCTGGAGGACAGGGCAACTTGTCCCCTTGGGCGGGACAGCCAGGACCGGCCCAGCCCCAGGTCACAGCGACCCCTGCCGGCCAAGCCCTTCCCGCCGCCTCCTCCTGGAAGCCTGCAGGGGCGCACGCAGATGAGTCCTGTCAGTGTCGTACCTGAGGCAGTGATTCTTAGGGGCTGGGAAAGTTAGGTTCCCACAGGTTAAGCAACTTGCTCAAGGCCACACAGTGAAGAGCAGTCGGGCTGGGAGGTGACCAGGCCTCCCCAAGCCTGCGGTCCTTGGAGGGAGCGGGCACAGGGTGAGCTTTGTGGGGTGGGTGTGCTGGCCACCAGCCTGACCGTGCTACTTGATGTGAGGGGCCAGGGCCACCTCCCACCCTTCCCTCTTGCTGTCCCACCCTCCAGGCCCAGAGGGGAGGCTGCGGGCTAGCGGGCTGCCGACAGCCAGCTTGTAAAGGGGTCCACTTCCTGTTGCCCTCCCTGGCTGGGCAGGGTGGAGTGGGGGAGTGGACAGAGGGAGGGGCCTGGGCTCTAGATGTTGTGGGAACCATCCGCCCATGGCCCCGACAGGCTGCACCCCCTGCCCTGCTGTCCTCCTTCACTTGGGGCTGCCCTGGCCCCTTCTCTCCCACCGATGGATGGAACCAGCTCCCCAGGATGAGCCCCCTTTGCCCGTGTGTGGGGGCCACCCGGAGACCCCCAGGCCTCAGCCCTAGTGCACCATTCCTAGTCAGAATGGGGGCGAGGGTGTGGGTGTGGAGTGGGTACCCCCTTCCCTGTCCCAGGGAACAGCTGTGTAGCAGGCCAGGGAAGGATTCAGAGGCCCCCAAAATTTGGAGTGGTCACACGTCCTCACCAAGTTCTCGGCCCAGGGTCATCCCCACATCATGCTCCATGCCGCCTCGACGCCCCCCAGGCTGCAGGGTCAGATGGGTAGACAGTGGGGTTGGAGGCCGGCACCCTGCTTGCAGTACCCAGTACTGCTCAGGTAGCACACACGGACCCTGTAACCCAGATGCTCCGACTGGAATCCCAACCTCCCTGGGGCTCGGCTTCTCCAGGGGAAAAATCTCTTTTCTGCCCCTTGGAGCCCTGGAGTGGTTTATTCCCTGCTGGTTGGTGAGCGGCTGGCTGGAGCACAGGCTGCAGATGTGTGTGGGGACAGTGGCGGGGAGGGCGAGGAGTTTGGCAGGAGCAGGGGACCCTGGGCTGCAGCCTTGAGGAGCCCAGGTGACTGGGTAAGGATCAGCTGGGACCAAGTGACCCACAGCACCTTCTGGGGGGTCAGGTGTGCTGCCCCACGCAGGGTGCTGAGTCTGTCCAGAGCACCTCCTGCACTGCACACATTGTGCCCAGGAGATGCCTCATTTCCTGCCTTTCCCAGGGCTTATAATTTACCACTCAGGAGGCTGAGGCAGGAGGATCACTGCAAGTTTGAGGCCAGCCTGGGCTACATAGCGAGACCCTGGCTCAACAAAACAAAACAGAAAAGGGCCCCAGATGAAAAACCACAGTCTTACAAGTCATCTGCCTCTCGTCTCCTGTCCTGTCTTCAAGCTGCCTCCAGAATGACCCCGGCATGGGCTCCCAGACAAGGGACCTGGGCCTTGGATTCCAGGCTGAGATCCAATCTTTGCTCGGCCACTTTGCCAGGTGCCTTCAGTTCCCTGAACTGCACCTCCTCGTCTACAGAACCTGACAGATGCTCAACCTTTCAGGCTGCTGTGAAGATGAACTGAACTAAGGCATCTGAGGGTGCCTGGGGTTGTGCCTGTCTTCTCTTTGGGGACTGCAGAAAGTGCCACAGCTGTTGCTGGTCTAACAAAAATATTTATTTTGGAGAAAGGGACTGTTCCGGGCACTAGGGCCGTGGGAGGGCCCCCTAGCAGGGGGCACCTGGCCACCTCTGAGAGCTGAACTCTTGGTGCAGTTGTGGGCAATGAGAGGCCACAGCGTCGTGGGGCTTGGCTGTCACAGGCCCTGGGAGACTGTCAGTCTTGAAGGGGAGGCCTGAGGCCTGGCCTTGGGGGTCTTCTGGTGGGAACCTGGCCAGGGAGGGTTCCCCAAAGAGGCGGATGTCAAGGAGGGCAAGGTGTGAGGGGTGCAGTGCAGGGCAGGGCTGGGCTGGGGTGCAGTGTGGCCTCTGTCCTCAGCTTCATCTCCAGGCTGCACTCACCAAGACGGGGCCCTCTCAGGGGCAGCAGCGAGAAGTCTTCCCACCCCGAGGCCTGCTCGCCAGAGCACTCGGGCCAGCCCGACAGCCCCCACGTCCATGCCTCCTGCCGCCGGGCTCCTTGGGGCAGCAGGAGCACCTGGGCCCTGACCAACAGGGAAGGAGAATGGGATCGGGTGGAGGGGACACACATATGGGACAGCTCCTCGCAGATGGGCAGGATGGGGCTGCGGGTAGGGATGGGAGAGGCAGGCGGGGAGACCAGGCACTGCAACAGGAGCCAGTGGCAGGGCAGAGGCAAGGGCCACGCGCAGCACACACCCTGCGTTGTCGTCGTCGTTGTCGTCGTCGTCGTCGTCCTTCTCCTCCTCCTCCTTCCCTCAAAAGTCCTCCGACAACGCTGAGACCATGCCAAGTTTGGAGATGGAGTTCCCCCACCTTTCCTCTAAAAAAAGTACAGAGAGCAGGGCAGCCTCAGACCCTGGGGACCAAGGGCATGCCCTCCGGCAGGGAGGGCCCGGGCCCACCTCCCATCTCCCCCATCTCCCAGCACGAGCCCTCCTGTCCCAGACCTGCCTCAGACCTGACTGTTCCGGGGGGCTGCAGTGCTGTGCCCCACCCGGAACACTATGCCTGCCCCTGCCCACCTGCTAAAGCTTCTGCCCGTTACGCAAAGCCCGCCTTCACCTGGGCGCCTTCCCTGCTCAGGTCCCCCTACCCCTCACTCCTCTCTGGTGGCCATGACCACATGGTTTGTCCTCGGTGAGGGCTGAGGGCCGGGTCCTCATGGTAGCATGGCTGGCTTTGTTGTCTAAATGTCCCTTGTATCTGTCTGACCAGTGTTTGCTTCCAGGCAGGGACTGGGGTCCTCTCAGACCATGTCTGTCCTTGACAGGAAGCTGCACCCCATCCCACCCTCCCTGGAGCTGGAGGGGAGGGGCCGTCTCTGTCCTCTGAGGCCATGAGCTCATAGGGCCAGCCACGCCCCCAAACCCACTATCACGCTTGGGGTCACACCAACCAGAGTTACTGTGCCTTCCGCTAACTCTCCACACCCACACCTTCCCCAGATCCCCTGGGCCAGAGATGGCCATACCGGGGAGCCCTTAGCTCCTCTTCGGATCCCCTCTCTTCTCTGAGGGGCAGGGCAGTGGCCTACTCCTTAATTCCCATGATGCTCCAGGCAGAAGGGTGTCAGTCAAGCAGGGGATGGGTGGGAAGGGGCTTGAACCTCAAGTCCATGGCCCGGTGTGGCTCACTGTGCAGTGGGGAGGGGACCCCCCTCCTCTGCCACATGGGAGTCTGAGTCTGAAGTAGGAAGCCCCGGGGGAGGGGAGCCTCATCCACTGATGGCCGCTGCTGACAGCATTTCCACTGGGAGATCCCTGAGAAACATCCCCGCTCTCTGAGTCCCTCGAAGGCTGGAATTGAGTTCTGGGCAAGAAGCAAGGTGGCTGCAGGGACCCCTGGGGCACTGTGGCTGGACAGGGTCATGAGCTTGTGCTGGCATACTCATAGGGAGGGGCAGCTCATTGCCTTGAAAAACCAGCAGGAGCCTGGAACCTTGAGCCATGTCTTCCTTTTATCAAACCACACCCTGCAGCCTGTTTGGGTGTGTGTGTTTGGGTGGGTGTGGAGGAGGTACTACTCAGCCTACGACCACTCTAGGAAAGCTCTGGGGTGTGATGGCTGTTCCTGCAGAAAGCCCCAAGCCCTGCTTCCTTTAGCCACCCAGGGTATCTGAGCGTGGTGTCCCAGGACAGGGACAGGGACAGGGACCCCTGGGCTCTGCGGCTGAAGGGTCCAGGGTCTGAAGCAGGGGAGGGGAAGATGCCCAAGGGCCAGGAGGCAGGAGGTGGCTTGGGTCATTTGAAACTAGGTGATGCAGAGGCAAAGAACCAACAGATCTAGGCTCCTGGGGCAGTGGCTTCCTCTCCTGGAGCCTCAATGTCTCCATCTGAAAAGTGGGTACAATATTAGTACGCACCTCCTAGGCCTGTAGGAATTAAATGAGCAAAATTAAAAAGCAGTGTCTGGCACATAGTAGGCCCCCGATGCAATATGGCAAAACAGTAACTATCATACAGGATAACAGTATTTACTCTTTCAAGTCCCAACCTCTCCTTCCAGCTTCAGAATCTGGGCTCTGCTGAATCCTTGTGAGTGGATCCCTGCTTTGGCTCCCTGAGCCCACAGAGGCTGTCTGGGCAGAGCAGGGCAAAGGCTCCCATGTCTGGTACAGGGGCTGGCAAGGTCCCAGCAGGGACCCCCTCATCTTCCTCTCCAGGCAGGGGCTGGAAGTGGGGATGCTGGGAGGGAGGAGAGCATTCTGGGTTAGTGTGCCTCCTCCTGCAGCCCTGGCTGCCTGTGGCTCCAGCCTCCGCCTCCCCAAGCCCTCAGGGGTCTGGTGGCCGGGTGGCAGGTAACTGGGCTCCCACAGGAACATACCCAGCACCTCAGGCCTCTTCCTGGGCCTCATTTTGTGCCTCGATGTAATGATACACGAGAGTGATTTAATGATGCAAGTTGTTCAGATGGGGAGAGAGGAGAAAGTGAAGGAAATGGGGGATTTTACCTAGTAGGGTGCTGGGAGTGGTCTTCCAGGAGAGAGCGATTGGAGGAATCCTCCGGATATACTTGCGGGGGCAATGAGAGGATCGGAGTCTGACACCTCCCAGTCTGAGGACACGTTCAGCCCGGCCCTTTCTGGGCTTTAACCCTGTTTACAGAAATGGGAATTTGCATGATGAAAATAACTCCAGCCGGACTGTGATTTTACTGCGCTTGGCACGGGGCTCGGAAAAAGCAGCTACATAGCCAATTAATGGAATTTTAAAACACAAATATTTTATGGGATGAGTGGGCTGGCGCAGGGCTGCAGCACCCGGCGTGGCTCCTCCGCCCACAAACAAGCTCTGATTGTGCTGCAGGGCCCTCGCGGATCGCGCGTGAGTCGAGGCTCAGGCAGGTGCAGCGTGGGCCAAGCCATCCCTTCGCCCGGCCGGCAGGGGGCGCCAGCGAGGCCGGGGCCCGCGGGTCGCGCTCACCTGCAGCGCCGCCTGGAAGCGCCTGGCCGGGCACCCCGCCGCGCGGCCGCCTGCTGCGCCTGGCCGCTCCCTGCGCCCTTGGCACCGCTGCGCCGCCTCCGGAAGGCCGGCTTCCCGGAACGTCACAGCCCGAGGGCGGCGGGGAGGCCGCGTCGCTGACCAGAACGCCTGCGTCGCCCGCCCTGTCCCGCCCGCGCCCGCGCCCGCGCTCAGGGCGCACGGCCACGGGCCACTGTCCAGCCCGGGACCCGCACATCCTCACCCCGGACCCTCAGACCCCCCACGCCTCGGGACCCCCGGAGCCCTAGGACCCCCCCCCCCCGCCCCGCCCTGGGGCCCCAGCCCGGCCCGCGCGCGCCGGGTTAAGCCGAGGCAGGTGTGAGCCGCCAGATGCCCAGCTGGCCCCTCCCCCGGCCCCCCCCCGCCCCCCCACATCCCAAATAAAAGTGCTATTGTTGCGGGCCTTTCCCCGCCCCCGAGCGCCGCGCCACCTGGAGCGGAGCCCGGTCCCCTCTTCACCTGCCCCAGGGCCCGGCAGGGGAGGGAAGGGGCCTCCGAGCAGGGACTTCCGTGCCGGCAACCTCCCCAGTCCCCCCTCGCTGACCCTGGGCCCGACCGGGCGCCACCGCCTAGGAGTGGTGGGGGGGTCCCTTCTGGCCTCCCCTGCGACCTTCCTCGACCCCTATCCACCAGCTGGAATTGGCGGGTTCACCGGGCCGGGAGTGGGGGGACACGAGGCGCACCGGATGGTGCCCGGCTCCCTGGCACGCGTCAGTTGGCAGCTGTAGCTTTTTTAAAAAAAATTATTTGTCGAGCCACAAGACAGACAGAAAACTGAGGCTCGGAGGGGTGAAGCGCGAGCCCAGGCACAGGCTGGTAAATATGGTGGCTTGGCACAGAGCCGAAGTCCCCGCCTCCTCTGGCACCAAGGGGCCTCGGGTGCTCATTTGGTGGCCAGGGAGTTCGGGACCCCAGAGACTGGGAGATTGACACTGCCCGGGGCTCACCGGTGACCCCTGCCCTCGACTTCGCTCTTCAATCGAGGGGGGCAGACTTTTTTCAAAGGCTGCACGATTCTCACACTGACTCCAGGAACCCCAGGGACCGCTGCGCCCGGAGGTCTGGGGACCCGGGCTGGGCCCACGCGCCTGTGTCTTGGGGGGAAAAACCTCCCTGTGCCCTCTGCCCGGCCAGCCCTCCCTGCCCGGCCTCCATACCTCCCGCAGGCCCCCGGGAGGCTGAACTGCAAGGTTAAGTAAATATCTGACGGTGGCTCAAGGAAGCCAGTCAAGACCGGCCTGGAGAAGAAACCCAGACCTCGGTCCGCCCCTCATCTGGGCAGCCCCCTCCCTGTGCGCGCGCGCAGGACAGCAGGGGCCCCTGGGCCTCGCCCCGGGGTCCCAGATAGCCCGTCCCCCTCCGGCCACCTCCCCCAGCCCGGCTCCCGGCCGGCGCAGGGTTACCGTATTTCCTCTCTGGCGCCTTAGCTTTTGAGCGCAGTGTTTAACTTCTCCAACCCGGGGAAAGAAGGCAGTCCAGTCCGGAGAGACTGGGTTTGTCCTCTTAGCTCTCCCATGAATCTCTCTTGCCCTGCACACCCGGAAACCCATTTTTCTGCTTGCACCTGAATATTTAGGGGGCCTCTCAAACAAACCCCTCACCCTGCAAGTCTCCCCTCCCCTCGCAGGACCTGTACCTGCGTCCTGTTCCTCTCAGAAAAGGGGAACTGTATCTTCCCCTCAGGCTCTGGAAGAAACTCTGGGGTTGTTGTCCACGCTTCTCTTTCTCCCAGCACTCACCCAAATGCCGCAGCAAATCTTGTTTATTTTGTCTTCAAAATGTCCAGAATCTGCTACTCCTCACCCTGCCCCCCCAATATCGCAGGACCTCCCTTGCTGCTCTGTCTCCCAGCAGCATTTACTTCCTCATCTGTCTCCCCTCCCGTGTTGCAGGGGCTAAGAGGACAGGGACTGCAAGAAAAGTCTCAGGCCCCAGAGCAGCTCCTCTCTCAGTCAGGCACTCAGAAGATAGCTGTTGAAGGAACTGAGTTTGTCTCGAAGGCCCAGGCCTTGGTAAGAAATGGAGGTCGTGGCCTGAGGGTAGAGGGAAGGCAGAGTGGAGCAGAGGTGTCGCTTGGCTGTGTGCCCCGGGGACCAGCCCAAAGCAGAGAGGCTCACCCCAGGGAAACTGTGACCTCCCTGGGGCCCGCCCATCCATCCATCCATCCATCCATCCATCCATCCATCCATCCATCCACCCACCCATCCATCCATCCACCCATCCACCCAGGCATCAATCCAGGAAGTGTCTTTAAGGTCCCTGGTGTGCCCAGCCTGGGTGAAGCCCCAGGACATGAAGTGTAAGGCCAGGGCCAGTAGTTAGGGGACTTGGCCATCAGCAGGCCTGCTCTGGGCTGGCTGTGTGACCATATATGAGCTTCAGTTCTCTCAACTGTAGAAGACAGACAATCCCACCCTGCATGCCTCATGAATTAGAGCATCGTATGAGACAGCCCCACCAGACACTCCAAAGTGTCCGACCCAGGGATTGGAGGTAACATACGAAGCCAGGGCTCCCCAGGCACCCGACCTTCTGTTTCAGTCCTGGTCTCCTGGTTTTAGAGGGGCCGATGGGAGCCTTCCCAATCTGGCTTCCTTCCTGTTCCCACAGCCCAGTGAGGGCTCCCCCTCGTGGCACTGCCCGGACTAACAGGTCTCAGGGCTTCCTGAGGGAGAGAGATGGTTGCGGACCAGAAAAGGGAAGCAGGAACGGCCAGAAGAGGAGGATTGAGGCTTGGGAGAGGAGTAGGTGAATGGGAAAGGAAGGGAATCCTCAGAGAGAATTCCAGGCTGGAAGGGGCCAGAACCTCCTCCCCACCCCGTGTTATAGACAAGGGAACTGAGGTTCAGGGAGAGGGAGTCAGGGGTGGATCACAACTCAGGGGTCTACACCTGGCCCTGCTGGTGCTTGCTGCAGGACTCAGGTCTCACTTGCATTTCTGCAGGCTGGTGAACAACTGGTGCAGATTCCCTGTGCGTGCAGCAGCGTGGCCCTGAGGATGTCTGTCCACACAGCGTCCTCTCCTGGGGCAAGGATTCCTGATGGCAGAGACTCTGCCTCAGACCAGATACATTTGGAGCCAGAGACCAGAGAGCTCACTGCAGAGAATGGAGCCATCACTGAATGTTACAGAGACCTGAGATGAGCAGCTTGGCCAGAGGGGTGCACGTGTGTGCGTGTGTGTGTGTGTGTTTGTGCAGTTGCACATATGGAGCACTATATTTGAAGTGAGACACCAAATCACCAAGGAACTTGCCCAAGCTCAGGAAGAATTAGGGAAAGACCAATGCAGTGGATATAGAAGGCACTCACTAGATAGCGTTGCCAACCCAGAAACTGCCTGATGGGTTTTTGTTGGAGACAGGGTCTTGCTATGTAGTTCAGGCTGGATTTGAGCTCTTTATGTAGCCCAGGCTGGCCTCACATTCACCAAGAGCTTCCTGCCTCAGCCTCCCAAGAGCTGGGATTACAGGTGTTCGCCATCACACCCAGCTAAGACTTATGTTTACAGAGCTGGTTTCAGGGGAGCTCTTCCCAGCCTGAGATCACTTGCTCTTCTGTGGTGATCTCGTTAGCCTGCCTTGGACATGCAGCCTGGCCCTGGCTCTGTGGTTACGTTTGGAGGAGGTGAGGTGAGGGTGCATAGCAGTGAGGTGGGAGAGAGCAGGGCAAGGGGCTCCCCGGCTTGAGCTGAGGGGCATCTATGTGGTCTCCTCTCTGCCAGGTTTCTGTTCACCCCCGTGAGCTCTAGGGCCCCTGGGAAAATGTACCAGTGCTATCTAGGAGGCAGGAAGGGACCTGGGGCCACTCCCTTGGTACAGTGGCAGGGTGCCCAGGAGGTGAGGGAGGCCCTGGATTGCGGGAGGAGCCCATGGGCTCCAGCTCCAGTGTCTACTGCGAGACCCTGCCACATGAACTACTTAAGAAAATGCCAGGTGCATAGTAAGTGCTTAATAAACAGGACTGAGAATGAGGAAGGCACCTTCTGTCTGCACTGCATGTGGTTTACCCAGCTGATTCACAGACTAGAGCACTTGGGTCTTGGGACCCTAAAATCCCTCTGGCTCTGAGATTGTTCTGTGGCTCTGGGGAATGAAGCCTGGGGAAGTTCATGATGGGGTGGGGGACCTCAAGGGCAAACCTTGTGGCTCAAACCATGGTGCCCAGGGGTATCTTGGGACAAGTTGCAGGGTCCTGAGGGTCTTAGGTTGTCCCCACCCAGCCTGTGCCTTGTGGTTGGGTTTGGGGGAGGAGGAGAGAGGATTTCATAGGAGCAGAGCAGGCAGGGAGAGCTGTTTGCCCATCGTGTTTACCAAGCTGCATTGAATTATGACTGAACGCCCAGATCTGGCTGCAGGGGATTGCCTAAATCACTTAGGGGTTGACAAGGAGATAGAGAGGGGACATGGGAGCTGGAGGGAGAATGTTCCTGTAATTCTTCAGTGTGAGGTACATTAAGGAGCCATAAGCCATGTCGAGAGCTTGAATTACATTAGAGAGATTATCCTGTTACAGTTCATAATCCTGGATAATATACTGCCTTGGAACACACCTGCCCAGGATAAATCTCACCTGTAATGGGCTGACCCTGGGGACCAGGGATGCTGGGGTTGCTGGCAGGGCCATCAGAGTGGACGCGGCCTGGAGAGAGGCACCTGTGAGCCCCGTTGAGGCCCTGAGTTGTCTGCCTGGGGGAGGGATGGAGCTGGGATTCTTACACTTCTCTACCCCCTCACAAGGAGTGTGGCTCCCAGGCCCCAACCCCACCTCCTGCCCAGTACCCCGCC
>NW_004624754.1:17524254-17597142 GCF_000247695.1 Heterocephalus glaber
CCCCCCCCCCCCCCCCCCCCCCCCCCGTCTCTCCAGATTCCTCCCTCTGAATGTCTTCCCTGATCCCTGCACACCCAGCTTTTTGGTCACTGAGACAAAATACTCAACACTCACAATTTAAAAGAAAGAGCAGTTTATTTTGGCTCACGGTTTTCAGAGGGTTCAGTCCATGGTCCACTAGCTCCAAGGCAGGAAGGGACTGGTGGGGGACAGCTGCTCATCCACAGCAGCCAGGAAGCAGAGAAGGGAGGGGCAGGGAACAAGGACACACCCTTCCAGGTCATGTTCCTGGGGACCTACCCTTTCCAACCAGGGTCCACCTCTGGATGTGAGACATTTGGGGGATGATTTAGATCTAAACCATGGCATGTCATGGCCCACGGAGACCGTGGCTTCTCTGAGAAGCCACACAGACCTCTGCAGCCTGAGAGCTCTGTCCCACATCATGCATGGACCCGGATCCTCTCTCCTCAAGCTGTCACGTCCTTCCTGCACTGGTGCTGCACACTGGGGATGTCACCAGCCACGGGGCTGGCTCTGTCCTGGCACATCTTAGTGTGACAGGTCACCATACCTCCCGGGGCTGATCTCAGCGTCCTCAGGGCCCAGTCTTCCCAGCAAACTCTTGACACTTCCCAGGTGGTGAGGTGAGTTCTTCCCAGCCCGAGCCATCTCCCCTGCAGCCAGGTGTCCCTTCTGTCTCCAGGGAGGCCTGGCTGGAGCTGGGTTCCTGCCATGTGTCCCTAGTATGGTGCTGTGTGACAGCCCAAGGTCCAGCTATCCTGGGCTTTGCCCTCCTCCTCCTAGCTGCCTTCCCTAGGTTCATGGGCCACATGTGCCTCTACCTGGGCACATGTGGAAGACATGATTCTGAACCTCCTGGCTTCGGCTCCTGGGGCTTCTGCCAACCCATGTCACTTGAGAGCTTCCACAGACATCACTTGTCTGGTGTCACTGAGTGCCAGGCACTGGGTCACGCTATGCCCTAATGACCTTCTGTGTCCCATGCCAGTCTTACAAGGTCACTGTGACACAATTTCTGTTTTGTGTACAAGAATGCTGAGACGTAGAGGACTGATAAAAAAAAATTATGGTGTGTTGCCCATCATGGTGGCACACGGCTGTAATCCCAGCACCAGGGAGGCTGAGGCAGGAGGATCACTGTGAGTTTGAGGCCAGCCTGGGCTACATAGTGAGTTCAAGGCCAGCCTGAACTACAAAGTGAAATCCTCCTGTCTCAAACAAAACAAAACAAAACAGTGTGTTTAAATAAAAATAATTTATTACAGTAAAAGACACATTGCCATAAATTTCCCTCAGATCCTTCCCTTTGCTTTGAACACATTCATCTCATCATTCTTGGCACTTTCTGAATCAGTTCTGGAAGTCCTCTTTTGTGAGTGTCTTTTCAAGACTTACCAAAAATCAGTAAATTCTGTTGCCGAGCAGCAGAAAGGCAGCTCAGGAAAACATGACACTGTGTCCTCACCTACCTCAGTCACCGGATCTGGCACCATGTGACTTCCAGCTCTTCCCCAAAGTAAAAATAACCATGGAAAGAAAACATTATGAATAAACTCGGGACATCGAGGCAGCCAGGACAGCACAACTAAAGACACTCAATGTGTCTTTTACAGAAAAAAGAAAAAGAAAAAAAACCCACCATATTTTTTTTAACGCACCTTCTGTAGTGTCACAGGTCCACCCCTAGTCCAGGGCAGAAGTGGCCCTGGAACCCATGTTCAGAGCATGTGAGACAGTGGTAGCAGCTTCCTCCCCAGCTTCCTGTCCACGAGGCCACCCCCCTCCAAGCCCTGTTGTCCCTGCAGCCATCTCTAGGTCCCTGCTCCTGCCAGCCTCGGGCATGCTCTGCATTGCAGGTAGCTCTGTATTGTAGATTCCTCCCCTCTGTGTCCCCAACGGGGCTCACCCAGAGATGAGCCATCTGTCCATGGAATCCTGGTGTGTCCGGGCTGGTAGGAGCCTGAGACTTTACCTGACCTGTGGTTTTCAAACCAGAACATAGAAGTCCCAGTGAGAAATCAGATCGATAGAGGGAGGTGGTGTACAGACTCCACCTGGTGCAGTCCCCTGCCCTAGACTCCTGGTGCATACTGGGAAATAGTTGCCCACCTGTCCCCTCCATGGTGCACAGCAGGATGGGACACTGAAGTTCTGGGCACGGAGGATCAGCTGCTCAGCTCATAAGGACCTTGTGCCTTCATCACTAACTGAGGATGTAAATGGCAACAACTCACTTTCCCTAAGATCTGAGCATTGCAGGCCTGGGCCTGACCTTGGCTCCCACTGCCCATGCACAGAGCTGTGTGATCACGAGCAAGTCCATGACAGAACCTCTGTAGCTCTCCATCTCCTCTTGGAAAAATGGCAGCAATCACAGGACATACTGGTTTTAGTTTTCTGCCACTGTGTGAGAACTATCCTGGCACACAGAGGCTGGCAGTCAGTGTGGTGGTGTCTCTCCTGGGTGGCAGCTGGCTGGGCTCAGCTGGGTGGTTCTTCTTGTGGCTGCTCCACAGCTGCAGCCAGATGGGGCTGGGCTGGAGCCATTTGCAGGGCTGGCACAGATGCCAGGCAGCCAGAGGGCTCCGCGTCCGTGTGGGCTTTCTTGCTGCCAACCAGACTCTTCTATAGCAGCTTGGAGCCCCCCAGAGGCTCCAGTGGAGCTTCCAGGCCTTCTTAATGCTCAGGCTCAGAAGCGTGCAGGTTCCTGTCTCTAGCATTCAACCCATTAAAGACTAAAGGAGAAGGGAAATAAACTCCATCTCCCAGTGTATCAATGACATAATTTGTAGTCATTTTTAAGCTGCCACAGCCTGTGACCTTGAACACAAAAATGACTCAATCTATTTGTTTTCCCTTCAGTTTTCATTTCTGAGGAATGAAGACACCAGCCTAAGGGAAGCATGGTGTCTAGTGCATAGGAAGCACGCCCACATTAGCCGTTGCATGCTTTATTTCTAACTCACATGCCCAGCACTGTGCTAGAAATGGGGCCTGGGGGTGGTGGGGGTGACTCATAGCAACACAGCCTATACCCCTGGTAATAAATAATCTAGGTCATGAGATAAAATTAACACACAGAGAGAAATCAAAATGCTAATTCAAGGGCTTTCGTAATGAAGGAGTGCATGAGGAGGGCAGGTGACAAGGACTAAAGGAAGTTGAGGGACAGGGAGTGGAGGTGAGGCTGGAGGCAGTGAAAGCTTTGAGGAAGGAGAGGGCCCTTGAAGGACATCATGGCCTAATGGTTAGAGCCTCACTTCTGGGTCTGAGCTCTGTTGTCAGATCTCATGCAGCCACGGCCTGGATGTGCCCCTGTGGCCTTGGTAAGTTGCTTAGCCTCTTGTGGCTCAGTTTCCTTCCTGTGAAGTATAGCTCATCAGACAGAAGTGAGGAGTAAGTGTCTGATTGCCTACAAAGTGACCAGAGCATGCTGGGCACACTGTCGGCGCCCAGCGGAGAGAACCTCTCTGTCCCTAGAGAGAAGGCCTGGGGGTGGGGTGGGCAGAGGCCCCTGGACGGATGGTGCCAGTGACAGCAGTGCAAGGCAGGAAGTCATGCAAGTCCTGCTCAGGCCCAGGGTGACAGCAGCTTTGCAGGGGGCAGGGGTGGCTCTGGGGGAGCAGCAGGAGCCGAGGCAGAGAGCCGGAGCCCAACCTGGAGCAGCTTGGACTTGGGCCTCACAGGCTGAAGGGAGCAGGTGACTGTCTTTCACCAGGAGGGGCCATGGGGCTGTCTCAGGTGGTGTCTTTGAGACAGAGGAGGTATAGGGGCTGTGAGCCAGGGGATGGCCTGGGCTGCAGGGCCCCTGCCTCCTGGCCCTCCTCTTGCTGAGCCTGGCAGGTGGCTTCCACCCTGGCACCCTCTCCCTCCTCCTGGAGTGCCATGGGAGACAGCTGGGAAGCTTAGGGCTGCCCCATCTTGCCCGGGGTGGACTGGACCCTGTCAGGGGTCCCCCAACCAACAGGAGCAGCTCTGGAAACTTGGTTCTGGCCCAAACCAGGCTGCAGGGCCAGGTTGGCAGACAGTGACAGAGAGCCCTGGCACTGACTTTGTGTGCTCGAGAGAGTGTCTGTGGGCATGTGTGTGAGACAGAGGAACCGTGTATGTGAGACTGTGTCTGTCTTTGAGAGAGTGTATTTGCACTTGTGTGTGTAAAACTGTGAGTGTCTGGCCCAGATGAGGAGGGAGGACTGTGTGTCTTTCTTTGAGGGACACCCTGTCCCTCCTTACCCAGCACTTACCACGCCGGGCCCAGGGTTTAGAGCTGAGGGCAGTGGGTCCCTGAATCCCCTGGCCAGAGCCCCTGCTGGGGAAGAGTGGGTGGGCAGGGGACACCTTTGCTTCCTGTGGAGAAGCAGGGAGCAAGATGGTGCGAGCCCTGTGCTCTCCTCCGCTGCCCTCCCTCTTGCAGGTTTCCTCTGCCTCTGCTCTCCCACTCCCTGTCTGGACTCTGAGAGGCCTGTGTTCAAATCCCAGCCCCTGCTGTTCCATGCAGTGGCACCTGCAGTGTCACCTCAGCTCTGCTGTGGCAAAGGGCACAGTGAAAGTCACCACTGGGCAGTTGGGAGGAAAAATGGAAACGTGGTCTAAATGCCCAGCGAAAGCATTTTCTCTCTTTTCTCCATCTTGGTTCTTTACCTTTTTCTTTTTTCTTTTATTCATGTAAGGGCCATTTGCTGAGTTTTCGCTGCATCCTTTGGGCCACAGTGGAAAGAAAGGGGTGGGCTGCCCTGGCCCCCAGGTAGTAAGCTTCCCACTGGGGCAGAGGCAGCCCTGTCCTCTGGCCTCTGCCAGCACCCATCCCATCTTTTTTGGGAAATGGGAGCCATGGAAGGTTTCTGAGCAGGGGAGTGGGGCCTGGGGCACCATATGCATGCACACCCGTGTGTGTGTATGCATGCGTGTGTGTGTGTGTATGCACGTGGGTGTGTAAGTGGGGCAGCTGAGCCTCTGCAGACCCCAGCAGCCCCCCCCCATCTTCCTCTCCCTTCTCTGCGTCCTGACACCCCTCGCCCCCTCCCCATGCCGCTCCCCTCCGACTCCCCCTGCGGCTGCCAGCTGCCAGCCACTGACATCTCCTTTCATGTTTGGGGCTGAGCGGGCTTTGAATGTTCGTTTGATTCCGTTAAGATAATAGCTGGTTCACTGTCAGATGCGGGCTGATCAGTTAAAGCCTTAATCACTGCCTGTCTCCTGCACCGCACTTATTTTTTAAGAGATTAATCCCTGCAGCCCTGCTCTGGCTCACATTTGGCTTGGAAAAAAAAGAAAGGCAAGTTTTGTGTTCTCCGTGTTTTTGTTATTGTTATTATCGTCACCCTTGTTATTCTGCTTACGAACTCCATCCTTCTGGCCTTTCTCTTCTGTCCCTCTGGTTTCCCAGGCCCTCGACTCACTTGTACGTTTGTGAGTCTCTCTCTCCCTCTCTCACTCACACGCACACGTGCGCGCACACACACACACATTCATACTCACCGACATGGCTCTCCACAGTGCGTGATCTATGCAGATACAGTTACAGTATGAGCAACATGAGTGCCCATACCCTCTCTGCCCCCTCAGGCCACTTGGGTGCCCTACATACTGTGGGGTTTAGGACACAGGGCCAGGCACGTGTGGCCTGGAGAAGCAGAGACAGGCAGCGCTGTGCTCTGGGCAGGGGTGTCCTTTGGAGTCAGACTCACCTGCCCCTCCCTGCAAATATTCATATGGTGCCCCAAGGAAGCAGCCTCAGTTTCTGCATCTGTGAAATGGTCTGAGGAGGTGACCTGGAAGGTGCTGGCCAACCATGGACTGAACCCTTGGAAACCATGAGCCAAAGAAACATCTCCTCCTGTAAGTTTTGGGTATTGGGTATTTTGTCCCAGTAACCAAAAACTGAGTAATATAAATACCTCTGAGTCAGGAACAGATCTGTGCCACCCCTGGTGACATCCAGTTTGGTACAGCCTGGCCCGGTCTTTGAAGTGTAGGGAAGGGCCTTAGTAAATGCTGAGGCAGTGTTGGGCAGAAGTCAGCTCTGGCTGTGCTGTGCCTGACTGTGTGGCCCAGACTGAGTCCACACCTTCTCAGAGCCCTGGCCTAGTTGTGTGCTTCAAGGGGCTGGACTCAGTCTCTGGGCTGCTTCCTACTGTCAAACTTGACCTCTGACTGCAAACTGCAGACGCAAATCTTCACAGTCGGTGTCAGGCAGAGTCTCTGTCACCACCCGGACAAGGCTTGTATGCTGAACAGCGCTCACCCAATGGTGGCCAGGAAGCAGAGAGAGGGGGAGAAGTTGGGGGCAAGGGTCCACCCTTTCAGGTGATGTCCTCAGTGACCCACCTCCAACCAGGCCCCGCCTCCCAACAGGAAGTCAGCCATGAACTCGTCATGGAGGAGCCCCTAATGAACCCATGATGCAGTCACCAACAGGCCCGCCTCTGAGTACCTGACACTTGGAGGGACATTCCAGATCTCAGTCCCAACATTGCTGTGGGACCAGGAAGGTTCTCTGCAGGGGTGGTGCTGGCAGAACGTGGCCTGCAAGGACTCCCAGGCAGGCCACTGGAGATGCTGGTTTTGCTTCCAGGCTGAGGGCAGGCAGCGTGGCCTGGGTTCAGTGAGAGGCCATCCAGGGGCTGGAGCTGCCTGCATGCTGGGTCTTCATGGAGGAAACAGAGATGCTTGAGAAGGAGGTCACAGTGGCAGGGACAGATGTGCATGAGAGGAGGGAGGGCTTTCTGTTTTGGGGCATGGGAGCTTGAATTTGTAGCCTTCCTGCCTCAGTCTTACAGAGTGCAGGGCTTACAGGTGTGCACCATCATACCTGACCATTAAGAGCTCTGCCGGTTGGAAATGTTGGATGTCCTGTAGCTTCTGGGGCTCGGTTTCCTCCGTACACTAGGACTGACCACAGCAGGTTTAGCACTTGGCGTTGGCCATGGCCATCCAGCTCAGATGCCTCAATGTGTCCTGCCCTGAGCTTAGTGCTGGAGACATAGAGCTGGACCAGATGAGATCCCTGCTGCAGTGGGAACTCAGGGAGTGCAGGGCCAGACAAGGGCTCCAGCCTCAGGGAGGAGGGCCGGCCTTCCGAAAGAGGTGGCTTGCGAGGTGGCACTTGTCTGTTCTGCTCACTGCCGATCCCCATGCCCAGTGAAGGCCAGCGCAGGCAGGCAGGGGCTCTACCAGTCCTTGCTGCGATAGCGAAGAATCAGTTGAGCTCGTTCCTAAACCAGGAATGGGGATGGAAATCCCCTTCTGGGGCCTCAGGGTTTAGATGGGAGCTGAGGGCTCACTGGCTATTCTAGGAATCTAGGCAACAGACAAGGGCACGTGTGGGGCTGGGGAGGAGGAGGACGGTTCAGGCTGGGTGGATCCCATGTCTTCCTGGAGCAGGGGCTGGGAAGGGCCTGAGGGGCTGAGACATCCAACCCCCAGGAGGCATCTGGGGTTAATGGTGTGACATCCCATCCCGGGGCAGTCTACCCGTGGGTTTCTAATGCCTTTTCTAATTTGGTGAGGCTGAAGATTAGAAGGCAGGGAGAAGAGTTTTTCCTCTCGAAGGTTATTATCCTGCCAACTCCCCCGGTGCCCAGGGGAGGGAGTCCGTGTGCTCCAGAAGGGAAAGAAGCAAAGCCTGACATTCTGGATGGGGGGCCCCCAGGGAGCGGGGCGGGAGCCTGGCTGGAGCAAATAAAATTGATGCTATTAATGGATCCCGTGCTGGTAAAACGGGAGCAGCAACTCGCGGGAGGAGGGGCATCCTAGAAGTAGGACTCACGGGGCTGAGAGCAGAGATTGCTCCCTCCAAGGGCCCCAGAATTGCTGTTTCCTGGAAAAGAGGAGCAGAGGCCTCGAATTCGGGTCACCCCTGCTCAGCTCCGGGCCCAGGCCTTTGATTGGAATCTCAGCTCCTCAGGGAGAGCTCGGCACCCATGGCTGCCAGTCCCCAGAACCCAGCTCAGGAGAATTCTGTCTCCTACCTGGCCTTGCAAAAAGTGTACCCTGGGGAATGATGAGAGAGAGAGAGAGAGAGAGAGAGAGAGAGAGAGAGAGAGAGAGAACAAGGCAGAGCAGAGAAGAGATGAGCAAGGGAAGGAAGCACAGGGGAGGAGGAGAGGGTGGATAGGAGAGGCCTTTGAGCTCAGGTCCGACTGCACTGAGCTGGGGGTGGGCAGGAAGTGACTCAAGTGCTGGTCCCCAGGCCTTAGGAAGGGGACGGAGCACAACCAGGTGCCCGGAAGTCCAGGCCTGTTGTGAAGGTCCGCACAGGCTCCAAGAGGCGCCGGTTCCTCTTCACCCTTCCTGCAGCAGCCAGCAATTAGTCCCTTCTGTCTCACGCACTGCCTCCCCACGGACACCCTCCGAGGCCCCCAGCCTGCTTGCTGCAGGAGATCTTTTCCCTCCAGTACTGAGGATTGAACTCAGGGCCTTTGCACTGAGCTGCATCCCTAGGTCTTTTATTATCTTTCATTTTGAGACAGGGTCTTGCTAAGTTGCCCAGAGTGGGCTTGAACTTGCAATCCTCCTGTCTCAGCCCCCCAGAGTGCTGGGATTATAGACATGCACCACCATGCCAGTAAGCCTGGCTTGTTTTCTTTTGAAGGCAGCAACCCTGACTTCTGCAGCCACAGGATCTAGCACAAGGCCAGGCATATAGTAGGGGTCAGTATGTGTTTGCTGAGTGGCTGACATTTTAGAGATGCCACCCATCGCTTCCTTAGTGCAGAGACCAGCACTGACTGCTCAGAGTCACAGGGGGGCCTAGTGGTGCCCCCCCACCCACCTTGATTAGCTTGTCTTGTGGGGTCATGGAAAGCCATGGCTCAGAGGCCAGGAAAGCTGAGTCCTAGCCCTCCCTGACCCCGAACTAGCTCGGGACCTTGGGGGAGAGGGTGCTACTTCCCTTTGGGCCTCAGTTTCCCCAGTATGCAGAAGTGCTGACCAAGATGAGATCCCAGATCCTGCTGAGGGCTGTGGCCTCTGTTCCAGCGGGACTCACTGTGGTCACCGTGGCTCCTGGGCAGTCACAGCTGCAGCTGGACAGGGAAAAGAGGAGTGGGGGCAGACAGGGCTGCTGAGGAAGGGCCCTAGGAGTGAAGGGGCCTGGGCAGGGTGGTGGGGAGGGAAGCACAGGCCCACGACGCCCACTGGGTGGTCCGGCCACCCCAGGGGAGGAAGGGGCCAGGCCTAGTGAGCAGCCACAAGGCCTTGGCAGTGGCGGGCTCTAGGGCATTCTAGACTGCATTCCCTGTCTGTACCAGCAGGCACCGAATGTGTGGCCACCTCCAGGGAGTCACTTTTTTTTTTTGGTACCGGGATCAAACTCGGGTCCTTGAACTTGTGCAGCAGGCGGCGAAACCACTGAGCTAAATCTCCGGCCCCAGGGAGTCATTTTTAACAGCCCTGAAATGGGCCAGGTGTGGAGGTACACATCTGTAATCCCAGCACACAGGAGGCTGAGGCAGGAGGATTGTCACAAATTTGAGGCTAGTCCCCGCTACATAGTAAGTTCAAGGCCAGCCCGAACTACATAGTGAGACCCTGTCTCAAAACAAACTAAAACAAAAACAAAAACCAAGCAAAAAAAGCCATGGTGTCTCTTCACAGTACCCCAACCTACACTGTAGAGTTTACTTTTCCTCTCCCTTTTTCCTACTTTTACTCGGCCCAAACTGCCTCTTCAGAGCCTGTTTTTTTCTGCCTTTAATAAATGTGAAACATGGAAAAACAAAGCAAAACAAAACAAAAACACAAAACAAAATATAGCCCCCAAATGATTACCACAGTAATAAATAACAACTAAATAATAACGGTGGTTAGAAAAGAGAGAGACAGTGAAATGGTTCTTTTACTCAACTCTGTGTAATCATCTCAATAGATAATTCAATAAAAGACTGCAGTATACAAAAGGGCAAAAGAAGGTGGGATGGTGACCTTCACCTATAATCCCAGCACTCTGGTAGGCTGAAGCAGGAGGATTGCAAGCTCAACCCCAACCTGGGCAATTTAGTGATTATTGTGTGACACTGTTTGGAACCCAATGGACAGAAGTTGATGCATGGCTAACAGAGCCAGCTTCAGGATCGAGGACTTGCTCCTGAACTGAACTTGGCCTTGTGCCTCCCGTGTTCTGGGTGTTGATTCCCAAGAGTTCTTCACGTGGACCGTGTATTGGGTAGGGCACACTCTTCCCTTCGGGGCAAGTCACTGGGATGCGCCAATGTGCAGCTCAGCTGGATTCTTCTTTTTAGACACAGGCTCTCCCTGTGTAAATTCAGGCTGGTCTCGAACTCTCAGTGATCCTCCTGCCTCAGCCTCCTGAGTGCTGGGATTACAGGTATGCACTGCCACAGCTGGCTTAGCATTTTTCTTATTCATGGCAGGTGATGTGGACATTTCTCTTTGACAGTGTCGGACCCAGCTCGCTCTCCAGGCCTTGGACATCTGGCTCCCACAGGGACACAGTGTGACAGGGCTACTCCCTGCAGGTGGCTGCCCCCCCCCCGTGGGAATTCCTGAGGGTATTTTTGGGTATCACTACCTGGAAGAGGCGTGCCTGAATGTGGCCCTGGTGTCCAGTGGCTGGAGGTCAGGAGTGCTGCTAGCTGCCCTTTCACGCACGGTGCAGTCCCTGCAGTCCAGCCCGAATTCAGCATCTCGCTCTGGCCCTGCCTCCCTGGTCTCCAGCACCCACTCAGGGCCCTGGCATGGGCTTGGAGCTCTGCCTGGCTCTTCTGTTAC
Source organism: Heterocephalus glaber (assembly GCF_000247695.1). The sequence continues at coordinate 17,535,010 of NW_004624754.1, forward strand.
AGGGACGTGGCAGGGAGCATGTGCCCCTCCACCCCTTCCTTTCTTATCTGTACAGGGGGAGTTAATAAAACTCGGGCTGTGGTGAGGCCAGCAGAGATGAAGGCTGAGGAGGTGACCTTGATCCTGACGCTGACCGTGATGGGCTAGGAAGTGTGGGATGGGAAACCCTCAGGCCCAAGCCAGAGGCTCCCTAAGATTCCATGTTGCTGGGGAGGGGCTGGACCTGCTGCTCCTCTCATTCCTCCCTGGAAGTCAGGGAAAGGGAGGGACGAGGGGAACCCACAGAGCCCGGGAGCAGTAGGCAGACAGCCCTGAGTCCGGGAAGCCCTAGGGGTGAATTGTGGCTCCTTCCCACCCTGGGTGCCACCTCCCCAGACAGCAGCAATTATGGCAATCAGAGTTGACACCAATTACAGCAGGTGGAGAGGGCACAGGCTGCCCGGTGTCTCCGCTTTGCATATCTTAATGGGGACTGGCAGATGCTGACCCCCAGGGGCACCGGCCTCGCCAGCTCTCAGCTGTCCCTGTGGCACCAATTTTCACAGCCAAATTACTGCCAGGGCCAGCCCGTGTGTAGGTGGACCTGGGTCCCCAAGGCAGAGCTGTTTAAGCCTCCAGGGCGCGAGAGGATAGCTAGGTGGCCCTTGCCGGGGTGGCTGAGGGTGCATGGGACCCTGGTCTCGGGGAGCTCCGGTCGATCCGCACAGCCTGCTTGGGGACTGTGCATGCATAGGCGTGTGTGTGTGTGTGTGTGTGTGTGTGTGTGTGTGTGTAAGGCGCTCAAGTGCAGCCTCTGCCCTGCAGGTGCAAGGTCTCACCCTGTCCCCCAGCCCTGGGTGGTGTAACAGACAGCAGGAGGAGACTGTGAAGGGTAAAGCTCCCATTAGAGGGAAAGCTTTCTTCCTTCCTTCCTTCCCTCCTTCCCTCCCTCCTTCCCTCCCTCCTTCCCTCCCTCCTTCCTTCCTTCCCTCCCTCCTTCCTTCGTTCCTTGAGACAGGGCCTCTTCATGTACTTCAGGCTGGCCAAGTCTTGATCCTCTTGCCTCAGCCTCCTGTGTGCTGGGCTTGCAGGCTTGCATGCCCAGCTGGACCTGGAAGCTCTTGCAGAGTGAAGTCCTGAGGTGGCCAGAGCCAAGTTCAGGTCATAGCACAGTTGGGATTGGATCTTCAGGCAATGGGATACCAACTTCCGGGAACCCACATGGCCCTTCCTCCCTTGGCACAGTGCCATGGGGCCTCTTGTGTCCCCTTGTTGACCCTAGACCTTCCCCGGGGCTTGTGCCAGCTACACCTGGGTCCCCAGAAAGTCCTTCAGAGCCGGGGGCCCTGCCATGTGCAGACACTTCCTCGAGTCCCCCAGGAGATGGATGAGTTTAGGGAGGCTCTTTCCCAGGGGCTCCCAGGCACAGTCACCCCTCACCCTGTCACCCCGACCCAGGCCCCTTGGGACATGGGAAGCCTCCCTTGCAACCTCGTGAAAAAGAACTCTTTGTGGGAAGCTCCTTCCCCAGGGAGAGGGGGTTCCCATATCCAGTGCAAAATCAGATGGTACAGGGGCAGGGAAGCTGGCGGAGTGGTGTGGGGTGGTTCTGCCGGGTCACCCCAAACCCAAAGTTCTGGACACCACTGCGTACCCGGGTGGGGCTCCATCCGGGGGATGCCAGGGCGCTGGTGCTGGCAGAGTCAGACCCATGCCAAGGCGACCGTCCGACTCTCAAGCCATGGTCCCTGAAAGTCCACACTCTGCTCCCAGCCTGGGCATCTCCTTCAAAAGCACAGCTCCTTTGAGGAGATCCTGGGCTGGTTCTGGCTCAGACCTCTTGATCCTAAATCTGGGTGCCAGGCTCATCCTTTGAGCTTTTGGGCGCTGCTGCTGGTCACTGGGGTACTTGGTCCTGAGGTCCGGGACCAAGGGGCAGCAGGCATCCTGTCCCCAAAAGCAGGGCAGCTGTGTTAGTCACTGTCCTGCCTAGCAGGGCGCCCGGCCCAGCAGACACAGCCGGAAGTCAAGGGAGGTAGGTGCGATTTGGCCTCAAGGGCGGAGGTTAGGCGGGGCCCCTGTGTCCCGTGGTCTGCTGGCTGCTGTGCCCTGCCCAGTCCCAGGGTGACGCTTCCTGCAGACTGAGGGAGGCGGAGAATGTGCATTGTGTCAGCAAGGGTTCCTGGGGATTCCTAGGGATTAACAATCAGACACAGGCAGCCCTGTTCTCTCCTCTGCCCTCTTCCTCACCCAGGCCTGAGAAAAAGAAAATCTGTTGGAAATGCACCCTCCACCCCCGCTGTCCCGCCCCCTTCTCCTCCTGCTTTCAGCAATTTAAAAGAAAAATAAAATACATTCCAGGAACCAGGATGGCTACGGAGCAACTCCAACCCGAAAATGCTTAAAGATGTTTTAATGACTTAAACACAGGGGCTGGTTTGTGCCTAAGTTTCCACATTAAAAGGTGTGGGGGAGCAGATTCAATATTAAATATCCTGCCGGCCCTTTCCCCAGCCCCTTCCCGGCCCCGCCTGGTTCTTGGAGCCTCTGGCCCGGCACCCACCCCCCCACCACCGCCCCACACCCCGTTTTCCCCTGCACCCCGGCCTTCAGCTGTGGGTTATTAGCACCCGGTGTGAACAGAGACCAGGCCCCTCCATAAAGTTTATATTCACATTCCAAAAAAGAAAAAACAAGGACGGGGAGAAAAACAACACCGGAGGTACAGGCCCCACCACTTGGCAGGCAGAGACCTGCCCCCAAGCCCAGGGCAGAGGAGCTGTTAACTAGCAGCTGACAGATGTTTACAACGGGAATTAGACCCTCATTTGGCTTGGGATTAGCCCAGATCTTCCATCTCGGTACTCCGGGCTTTCCTTCCTAGAGTTGGGGTGCTGGGGGGGGTTCTGTCTTTGGGGTCCTGGTCGGCAGGCTCACTCTACGCAGGGGTTGGAAGGCGCGAGGAGACAAGCAGGACTCAGGAAACTGGGGATTTGGGGCTCTGGGCATGGCAGGGAGTGGCCAGCGGGAGGACCCCGTGAGTTTCTCAGGCGTTAGTTGGAGCGACGTGGACAGTATGCAGTCATGGAGTACAGAGGCAGGTGATACCTTAGGTGCCAGGGTGCCAAGCCCTGGGGTCGACAAAGTCCAGCTCTGGACTGAGCCCTTTTGGATCTGATCCTCCTAGAAAGCCCTAGGGTTTACAGATGAGGATGGTGAGCTTAGAGAGAGAGCATAACTTCCCAAGAACCCCGCTGATGAGTACGAGAGCTGGAGTCGGGACGCAGGATGAGGAACTCCAGGCTCTGAACCTGTAGGTCACAGTGGCTCTCTTGCTGACCCCACAATGAGTTCCCTCTAGGAAATCGCTTGCCGTCGGGGTCCACCCAAGTTCAAGTGCTGTGGCTGCACCCCCTGTGTGGGCCCTGTAGGGGTGATGAGACCATGAGGGGAGAGCACTCACGAGGTCAGCGCCTTACAAAGAGGCTGAGGGGGGTGCTTGTCCCTTCTGCCCCTCAGCCATGGGAGGACCCAGCAGGAAGGCGCCATGTCTGCTGTGGAGAACGAGCCCTTGCTGGACCCTGCACCTGCAGGGGCCTTGATGTTGGGCTTGTGGCCTCCGGGCCTGTGAGCAATGGGACACAGGAGGGTCCTTCACTGGCAGGGTGCTTGGCTGGGTGTGGTCTCCCCAGAAGGCAGCTGGGTGTGTGCCAGGAGCCCTTCGGAGAGGGAGCTGTCAGCATCCGTCTGGAGTGCAGGGTGGGGCCTTGCAGCTGCCCAGATGTTAGGCCTCCTGGGAGCTCGGCTCTGCAGAGGTGCCTCCAGCTGTTTATGGGCTCTTCTCCTCCAGAGGGGCTGGCAGAGATGGCTCTGATAGAGGCTCCTGTGTGCCAGGCGAGCGCTCTACCTCTGGGCTACACCCCAGGGCTTTTATTTTTTATTTTGAGACAGAGTATCGCTAAGTCACCAAATTGCCCAAGCTGGGCTTGAACTTGCCATCTCCTGTCTCAGCCTCCCAGGGTGCTGGGATCACAGGTATGTCCCACCATGCCTAGCAATCCCGATGGAAAGGTGAGGAAAATTTGAGGCAGGTGTAATACTTAGACTCGAAGCACCCTTTCCAAGTTAAATTGCTCTGTCCGTTTGGGAATGTGAGAGCTTGCCATAGAACTTGATTTGCTCATAAGATCTTCACTTGGGTGTATTTCAAAGCTGGAGGTCAGAGAAAGGGAGGTTGGAACTGGAAGGTGAACCTCTAGCCCCTCTGCTTGGAGAGACAAATACAAGGTATATGTTGCCAACCTTTTGTCTCCTCGTGTGGGTTGGCACAGGTGTGGCATTAGAGGTCGTGGGTCAGAGCTGCCCCTCACAGAAGGGACCCCCAGGGGACAAGGCAGCAGAGCCAGGGAGGCCTGGGTGGGTTTCTCTAGGGATTTGGAAGGAGGAGGAGCCAGGCTTTGTGCAAAGGGCGACCCGTTTTCCTTAAGGCCGCGTCACTCACTGGCTGAGACAGGTCTCAGTGTCTCCTTTTTCTATTCATCCACCCTCCAACTTCTGGGGCTTTCATCCTGGAGCAGGGGGTCTCCCTAAAGTTCTCCAAGACACCCCGCCCCCCAAAGCTCAGCTTATTCCAGCCAACACTCAGGAGCCCCTAGGAACACAGGTGCCTCAGAACCAGGCTCGGCCCTCAGGGAGCCAGATGCAGGCCAGCACTCAAGACGACAACTGCCCCGAGGATGTCGCAGGAGGTTAATAACTTAAGCATCGTCAAGTCCAAATGAGAAAGAGGAAGCTCTGCCTTCTGACTGTGGAGGATGAAATTCTAGTGAAATTTGATGCCAGTCCGGGGCCCGGGGGTGGGCTGCAGGGGAACACAGGCTGGGGAGGCAGGGTGATCGGGTCTGTGGAGCCCCAGAGATGAGGTTGAGATGCAGAACTGTGGGTGTCGGTGCTCGAGGAGCAGTGAAACCCCTACTCTGGGGCTCTATTGAATGACCTGCCATCCATGCACCAGGGCAGGGCTTCTCCATGGGCACCTGTCCTGCTCTGGGCCTTCCGGGGCTCCTTGCCAACCAATCCCCAGGCTCTGCTGCCTTCGCACCTTTCACTTCTGCTCTTTGCTTGTGACCTGGACTCCCAGGGCCCCCAAGCCACCCCTGCCTGGGGATGCTGTCTGGGCAATGGGCAGTGTGTGGTCTCTGTCCTCCCCAGCATCCTCCTTCTCTGGGCAGTGGCCTGGAGGGAAGAAGTGACCCACCTTTTGGACATTTCAGGGGACCAGTGCTCCCAAGTCTCCCCAAGGAAGGCTCCACAATGTGGAGACTTGTCCAGATTTGGCCTTGTTCTCTTTTCCTGGGGGAAAAGTAGGGCCTGTGTGTGTGTGTGTGTGTGTGTGTGTGTGTGTGTGTGTGTATGTGTTTGCGCCAGGCAGAGTCCTAGGCGTTGGAGATTTGGAAAGAAAGGGGATATGGCTCTGTTCTTCCAAATGACAATTTGGTACTGTAGGCTGACAAAAGACAACATTACAATGCCTTTAAGGGTCTTCATTGGTTTGCACTTGTGATTCTAGAATCATGAATCACTTCTTTCTCCCAGAGAGAGTATGCAGCCCAGGGGCTGAGCAGGGCAGGTTGGTTGGGTAGCAGAGAAGGGCTAAAAAAGCAGGAACACAGGGTAGCAGGTGGCTTCAGTGTTTCAGAGTTGCTTCCCTGTAAGGCAGAGATGGGAAGCAGCTGAGTGGAAACATCAGGTTATGTGTTCTCTGGTAAAGACTGAAGCTGGGCGAGGTGGAGCTCAATGGTGGGGCTCTTGCCTGGCATGCACAAGGCCTGGTTCAATGACCAGCACTGAAACAGAAAGAAAGGAAGGGAAAAAAAAGCTCTTTAGGAAAATTGGCTGCTGTCTTTTGCTTGGGATTTTATTTCTTTGGAAAGTTGGATAACAACTTAGTTATGCTTTGGTACTGGGGAAATTTAGTATGAGTGACTGCATGTTGGTTTTTGTTCTCATTTTGGGGGACTTGTGTAGAAGCTTAGCCCAAAATAGTGGCCTCCTATGATTTTCATTTAATAAGACCAAGGATGCTAACATACACTTCTGAGAGCTGACAGAGTGCGTTACATATATGCTCGCTCGTGTAGACGTGTAATACTGCATATGAATCATGCAATCCTCCAGCAGCCCTGAGGGGCAATGACTGCCTCCTGTGAAGTGCCCAGGACCCGAGCCTCAGAGGCTCTGTCACTTGCCCAAGGGCAGACAACCAGTAAGTGGTGGAGCTGGGATTTGAACCCAGGCTACTTGGCTGGAGCTGCAGAATCTGTGTTTTTAAAAATTAACTTACTGGGCCGGGGATTTAGCTCAGTGGTTCCAGCGCCTGCCTTGCAAGTGCAAGGTCCTGAGTTCAATCCCTGGTACCAAAAAAAAAAAAAAATTAACTTACAGTGTAGACTGGTGCAACCACTGTGGAAATCAGTGCAGAGAGTTCTCAAAAAACTAAAACTAGGCCGGGGATTTAGCTCAGGGGTTTTGCCGCCTGCTGCGCAAGCTCAAGAACCCGAGTTCGATCCCCGGTACCAAAAAAAAAAAAACAACAAAAAACTAAAACTAGAGGCTCCATTTGACCCAGCTATACCTCTTCTTGGTATCTTCCCGAAAGAATTAAAAGCATCATACCACAGTGATATAAGCACACCCATGTATATAACGGCACAGTTTGTAATAGCTAAAGCTTGGAAACAGCCCAAAGAAGATGTGGTTTTTTATACAATGGAGTATTATTCTGCCATAAAGAAGGATAAGCTTCAGACATTTATAGCTAACTCAATGCTCTTAAGTGAAATAAATCGGACACACATGTTCAAATACCGCATTGTTTCTCTGGTGTGAGAAACCGAAAGTGGAGATAAGGCCTGAAATGTATAATGGATGTTGGGAAATGGGAAGAAAGTGTTTAAATGGGAAGGGGAACAGGGAGGAGGGAGGGAGAAAGGAAAGGACAAGAAAAAAAGTGAAAATAGAAGGAAAAAATGAAAACAAAGCTTTTGTACATAGGGAGGTAGGGGGTTGAAGGGGGTAATGGAATAAAATAAAATAAATAAAGTAAAATAAAAAAATTAATTTGCTCTCACAGCCATTGCAGTACATTGAGCTCCATAGAGACAGCGCTGGGGCAAGTGAGAGCCGGAGGGCCCTGGGCGACTCTGTGCCTCGCAGACAGAAGCAAGTAAACCTGGGCAAAGGAGATCCAAAGGAGCCGGGAGGCAGGACGTCATCACGGGCATTCTTGGTGCAGACCTGCCGAGAGGAGCACAAGAAGAAGCACCCAGACGCTTCCGCTAACTTCTCTGAGCTTTCTAAGAAGTGCTCGGAGAGGTGGAAGACCATGTCTGCTAAAGAGAAAGGAACACTTGAAGACATGGCAAAGGCAGACAAGGCCCATTAGGGAAGAGACATGCAAATCTGAATCCCTCCTAAAGGAGAGACAAGGGAAGTTCAAGGGTCCCAATGCGCCCACGAGGCCTCCTTCGGCCTTCTTCTTGTTCTGTTCTGAGTATCGCCCCAAAATCAAAGGAGAACATCCTGGCCTTTCCATTGGTGATGTTGCAAAGAAACTGGGAGAAATGTGGAATAATACTGCAGCAGGTGACAAGCAGCCTTACGAGAAGAAGGCTGCCGAGCTGAAGGAAAAGTATGAAAAGGACATCGCTGCCTACCGAGCTAAAGGAAAACCTGATGCAGCAAAAAAGGGAGTTGTCAAGGCTGAGAAAAGCAAGAAAAAGAAGGAAGAGGAAGAAGATGAAGAGGGTGAGGAAGAGGAAGAAGATGAAGAGGATGAAGATGAAGAATAAGAAGATGATGATGAATACGTTGGTTCTAGCAGTTTTTTCTTGTCTATAAAGCATTTACCCCCCTATATACAACTCACTCCTTTTAAAGAAAAAAATTGAAATGTAAGGCTGTGTAAGATTTGTTTTTAAACCATACAGTGTCTTTTTTTGTATAGTTAACACACTACTGAATGTGATAGCCCTGTGCCGGTGGTATTTCAATAGCCACTAACCTTGCCTGGTACAGAATGGGGGTTGTAAATTGGCATGGAAATTTAAAGTAGATTCTTGTTGGCGCACAGCACAAATTAGTTATCTATGGGGACGGTAGCTTTTCATCTTCAGTTGTCTCTGACACAGCTTATACGAAATGTTGTTCTGTTAACTAAATATCACTCTGTATTTACAAAAAAAAAAGTTGCAGCTGCTTTGTTGACATTCTGAATGCTTCTAAGTAAATACAATTTTTTAAATTAAAAAATTAATTTGCAGTCTAGCTGGGTGTGGTGGTGCACATCCATTATCACAGCACTCCAGGAGGCTGAGGCAGAAGGATTGCAAGTTGAAGCAATCCAACTTCAATTCCTAGTAAATAAAAAGAAAAGAAAAAGCCATTCATGGGGTAAGGGAGGTGGCAAGAAGAGCGTGTGTGACCCAGATGCAAAGAGGGGAATAGAAGGTACTTTATAAGACAGAATCCTAAACCTAACTTTTTCCAGAAAGAAAGAGAAGAAATACCCAGAACAAGCTGGGAAATCTCAGATCAAGAGGGTCTCGCTAGAAGTCACAGTGAGGAGGGGGACATTTCGCTGATGTCCTGCACCGGTCACCACAGGGGGAGAATCTTGAGGTCCAGGAGGACAAGGTGGACATGAGTGAGAGACAACCGAGTCTGGAGAGAGACAACGAGGCTGTGGAAAGCACCCAGTGTCTTTGTGTGACACCCAGGGAAGTGGCCCTCCAAGCAGTTGAGGACGATGACGGTGATTCTCCACAAAGTAGGCTTTGGTTGTGGACCTCACTCACCATCCAGATGGGGTGACTGAGAATGTGTTTGTCATAGGCTTCCGGGCTCCAGTCTGTATGTTTTGAGCAACTTAAGAAATAAATTATATATAATTTAATAAAAACAAAACTTGTTGTTTCAAAAGTCAAATAATGGTAGAAAGCTTACAGCAAGCCTGCTTGGACTCCTGTCTTGCGATCATTATCATGGCCCACACTGGTTACCTGCCTGGTGCATTAGAAGCAAGCTTTTCAACATTTGTTGCTTTTGCTTTAGCTTTTCAATGTGCTCTAGAATTTGCCTTCACATTTTAAAACAACATGTGTGTAATGTTGTCTCTTGGTCCATTCATTCTACACCATTTAAAAAACCACTCCTAGGTAAATATTACCAATTCCTCAAGGTTTCAGAGCTTTACTAGCCCACTTCCGGTAGACAAGGTCATGTGACTCTTTCTGGCCAATGGTATTGTAAGAGGAAGTGATGTGTGTCACAGGAAGACAAGATGGCACAGGAAGACAAGAGCTCCTGCCTGTTTCTCTAGTCTCTCTGTCCTGACACTTTCTGCCCATGTTCAGATGGTATAGCTATTACACAGATTCCCTGAAATACCATAGGCAGCAGAACCTCTGAGGACCCAGATGAGGACTACTGGATTAGTAAGACAAAAGCTTTTCTTATATTATGCCATTTCAAGTCACTATTGAATAACTTAGTCCATCCTGATGAATATGTAACTAATTATGAGGAGTTTAGCTGTTTACACCCTTTCTTCAAACCTCTCTTAATGATATCTCAGCTTTTTGTTAAGCACGTCAACACTGCTTCCAATTTAACGATTAAGTAAGATTTGTCACTGGAAGCTACATGGTGTTTTATGATGAAATCTTTTATTGTAAAATGGTTTATATTTCTAGATTTAGTAATTGTCTCATTTTAAAATTTGATTAGTTCTCTTTAATGTTCTAACAAAATTCTCATCAAATGACTATGCAAAATGTATCTTATTGCAATTTTTACTCTGTCACACTGTCATATAATTTATCAGTTCTACTCTTTTGCATTTCTTGGAGAGCACTCCAAACTTCTGCTGTAAAATGGACCGAAATCTCTCTAGACCTATACAATTGTTGTTCCCCATTTTCTGGATCTCATGTTGACCTCTTCTTCTTCTCCTTCTTCTCTCTTCTTCTTCTTTTTTGTTTGTTTGTTTAATTTCTTTCTGGTGGAGCACATCCTATAGTACCTTTCTGAGAAAAGGTCAATGGAAGATATACATTTTAGATTTTGCATGGCTGAAAATGTCTTTTCATTGTCTTCTCATATAATTGATAAATTAGCTGGGTACAGAAGCCTACACTGAAAATAACCATGAGAGAGACTATTAGGGTGGTCGCCCAGCATCTTGGGCACATGGACTACATTTCCCAGCTTCCCCTGCAATAAATTTTGGCCATGGCACTACATTCTCTTTAATGGATATTTAAAAATTCCAGGCCTGGCCCATTAAACCCCATGGTGCTCCTCCATCCTTTCCCTTTCTGGTAATATGAATGGAGGCAGTGAAAACAAAATCCTAGAAGTGTGCAGAGGCATGAGACGAAGGGAGCATCAGTTCTTGAATGGTCACATGGGGACAAATCACCACCAGGAATGTTATGTGAGCTAAAGACAAACAGCTGTCGTCTTGGGCCAGTGAATTGGGGTCTGTGTTTGCAGCCTGACCTACTCTAACTAGTATACAAAATGAGTCTAGGAGTGGGCAGTGCCATCAGGAAAATTTAAAGAAGTGGTATTGGCTGGGGACGGGGGGAGAGGACACAGCCTGAGTGGGCTGGGAGCTGGAGATGCCTGCTAAGCCGGGACCAGCACAGCAGATGCCAGAGATCACGTAGTTTCCTTCTGCAATTGTACCTAGAACTGGAGAGGATGGGTTTCTGGAGCCCCCAGAGGATGGGATAAGGCTGAGTGGGGATTTGAGCCACAAAGACTGATTAAGTTGTCTCCATGAAACCAGGGGGCTCACCCCTCCTGGGAAGATCAGACTGAGGAGATCGTCTCTCTACTAAGCCTCTCGCTACAGATGGCCTGAGAGGAGCTGAGGTTTGACAGGTAGAGATCGACACGGAGCCAAAGGAGCAAAAAGCAAACAAATTTAAGAACCATGTCCAGGAAACTTGGGGTGCGGTTCCTGGTATGTGTAACCTAGGGGAAGCAGAGATCAGACATACTTGGAGGAAGACGTTGAATTCCCAAGGAAACCACAACCATGGCCCTGAAAAACTTAAAGACAGCATCTGGACCGAAAGCTCCCAAGAACAACATGTGTTCTGTGTAGAGGCGTCCACAGGCCCCGAGTTCAGGGGAGTCTATGCGTGTCGACAGCAAAAGGACATTGTGCTTTTCCTTGGCTTTGAAATGGAATCCAGCATTTCTTCCTGCTAAGGTTGTAGACAAACAAGCCACAGTGGCATCAGGAGTCCCTGCGACTTTGTCACCGGTAGAAGTCACACATATTTTCATATCACATTACGGTTGTTGCAGATATCTCAAAATATCATTACATTCATCACCGCTTGGAAATTACGGCAGTCATTAGACCCGCCACCAGCCTGTGCATAATTGCAGCCTCACTGTTGACAGACAGCCATGCACGCGACTGGCCGGCGCTGTGCAGGGAGGCACCTGCCACCGGAAGGGGAGCTCATGCGTGCTCACGTGGGATAGCTAGGCAGCTCTGTCACTTTCCCACAGTCCCTGCCTCAGTTGTTACTCAGTTAATATGAATGAAGCCTTAGCTCCATGCTGGGTGAGTGTGGGATAGCAGGAGGAAAGAACTGGGGCATGTAGTGCAAGGAAACAAAAACTGCCATTGTCCTGGATTTTAGTTTAGTTTAGTTTAGTTTTTGCCCTTGATTTTATAGTCTGCAAAAAAGCAAATAAGAATTTTCTCTTGCAACAACCCTCTAAGTCTGGTGGTGTTACTTATAGAAAGGAAAACTGAGGCTCGGAGCTATGAAATGATTCATCCTAGGCCCCTTTCTGATAGGAAATATAGGACCCCAGATATTTAGAGATAAAATCCACACTCTTTCCCTATTTCCAAGTGGCTGTTGATTTGATGAATAGATCCTGAAGAGGCTTAAGAAAAACAATTGGTTGTCTGTACCCAAATCTGGCAAGGGACCTCCCAGGAAGTAACTCCACGTAGAAGAAGTGTTTGCGTGGCTCATCCCCGATCCCCACAGCAAGTCCTAAGGGGCCAGCTGGTCTGTATCCTCGTCACCCCACCTCCTTACGTAGGGGTTGGAAGCACACACCCACAGCAGCTGGGCAGGTTAACATCCGGGACCAAGACGGGCCTGGGACTGGATGATGAGAAATGAACGAGTCTGGGGGTGAACTTGAACCTGAAGGTGTTCAAGTGTTAAGGGGGGGTCGGCACACCGTGGCTGGTGAAAATGTGTGTACAGGAACACTCACCCATCGCTGGTGGGAGTGCTAAAAATCTAGCCACTTTGGAAGATATTGGCAGATTCTTACAGATCCAACACGTTCTCCCCGTGGGCCCCAGGAACACGCCCCTGGGTGTTGATCCAAATGAGATGAAAACTTCTGTCCACACAAAACCCTGCACATGGATGTTGATAGCGGCTTATTGACCACTGCCCAAATGGGGAGGCTACCCGGCTGCCCCTCCACAGGCGAGTGGAGAAAGAAACAGTGCTGCATCTACACAGTGGAATATGAATCACGGGTAAGACAAGCTACAAAGCCATGAAAACACACGGAGGAACCCTAAGCACATATCACACAAAAATGCCAGTGCGAAAAGGCCACATGCTGTAGGATTCCACCAGCTACATCGCATCTCCAAAAACTCGATGGCACAGAGACATGAGAGATGAGCAGAGCACGGTGAGCGAGGGGAGGTGACCCACAGAGGGTTGTGAGGGCAGTGAAACCGCTCATTTGGACTTTTATTTTGTTTTTGGTACCAAACTCGGGACCTTGCGCTTGTGAGGCGGGTGGTGGCGCCACTGAGCTACATCCCCCCGCCCTCCATTTTGACTTTTGGGAAGACTAGAAGTCTCACAGTGCCGGCTCTGGTGAACGAGGTGGATAGAACACGCCCTGATGTTTTTATTTGTCAGAAATTGACATAAATATTTTGTATTAATTCAGGACACCGAGGCAGTCACAAAAATACTTGGAGGACTTGTGGAAGTGCTTCAGAAAGTTGCAAGGATGATGGAATGAGTGCGTTGGAAGTGAGGGATCACATTTTGAGAGGGATTTATGGCAATGTGTCATACTTTTTTTTTTTTTTTGAAACAGGGTGTTACTATGTAGTTCAGGCTGGCCTCAAACTCATGGCTATCCTCTTGCCTCAGCCTCCTGTGTGCTGGGATTACAGGTGTGCACCACCACGCCCAGCTCAACATTTTTAAATCTCAGCATTCACTGTGGCTTTGGATCACCTCTGTATCCCTAGCCATGAGCTCCCATGCCAGCTCTCAACATCCCTCAACCCCTTCTCTCCGTAGCGAAAATGAGGAGCCTTCCTGTTGTAGAATCCACTTCTTTGTCTCCACCACAGGTGGGAGAGACAGGGGTGAGACGCGGGCAGGCAGCATCTCCTCCTCACCCCTCAGAACTTCCTCTCAGGAAATGGGGCCAGAGCCAGAGCTGAGGGAATCTGCTCTCTCACAGTGGATGAATCTGTCCTGGTGCGATGCTGGCTGAGGGAGAGGGTGCTGCTGCCTCCCTGCCCTCCCAGCTCCCCACCATGCCACTCCTCTTGGGTACACCCCAACTTGTCAGGGAGGAAGAAGCAGTCCCCTCCCATGATTGTCTTGGGGCTCAGCTGTCCCACAGGCTCCGAAGTCCACAGTGAAGGCCAGGTGTTCGCTGCTGTCCCACAGTGCTGTGCGAGCAGGCATTGCTGCCATGGGCATGCGGTCTGAGGACCCAGCGACCCGCCGTCCACGTCCCCCCGAGGAGTCCTGCAGGCCTGTCCACGTGGAAGCCACGTGCCCACCCAGAGCCACTTTCCCAGTGAGGGCACCTGGAAAGGTGACATGACTCCCCACCTCCCTCACTGAGATGAAAGTGTATCTACTCAGCTGTGGTTCTCTCATCTGCTTAAAGCAGAAGCGACCATCTCAAGTGACACTTGATCTGCCCAGACTCCTGCCATTTAGGGGTCCCAGGGTCCTCGACTTTATGACTGAGGGTCTCAGTTATGGCTCCCTTACCCATAGGGGACAATGTGACCCTGGGATCTTTTTCTCCAGTGTCAGGATTCTGGTGGAGTCAGATCCACTGGAGTTCAATCCCCACAAATCAACTTCCTAGGATTTGGCTGGGAATCACATCAAGGGCTGGGAGAATTGGGCTCATCACAATATGTGCCCTCCTATTTAAGAACACAGCATGACCCCTCATCTTCGGGGATATGTTCCAGGATCCCAGAGGGTCCCCAGAACCATGGATATAATTATAAAATGCAATTTACAATAGCTGCAAAACCTGTCAAATGCTTACGAATAAATCTAGTGCAAAATGTTCAAGACTTTCACATGGAAACTATAGAACACTACTGAGAGAATTTAAAGACCTAAATACAATAGTCCCCCTTGGGTTGTTCAGTTCCACATAGACAACCATGGTCCAAAAATATTACATGGAGAATCTGAGAAATAAGCAATTTATGAGTTTTGCAGGCCTGTAATCCCAGCACTCGGGAGGAGGAGGCTGAGGCAGGAGGATCGCTGTGAGTTCAAGCCTAGCCCAGGCTATGTAGTGAGTTCAAGACCAGTGTGAACTACAGAGCGAGACCCTGTCTCAAAAAAACAGAGAAAAGAAAAAATAAACGAGTTTTAAATTGTGTTCCGTTCTGAGGAGCTTGATGATGTCTTATACTCCTAAAATTGTACTGTTCAACCCAATGTATGCTCTGTTTTTCCTTTACATACATGCCTGTGATAAATTTAAATCTATTTCTTACATAATTAAGGGATGAATGGGCCAGAGATTTAGCTCAGTATTTCCACTGCCTGCCTCAAAAGTGCACGGTCCCAAGAAACAAAAAAAAGAGAGAGAGATGAACGATAACAAGGAATCCTAAAAGAAACGACGACAATGATATTTTGTAACAAAGGTTAATACGTAAATCTGCCCCCCACCACTGTCTCTCTCACAGTTGCAAAATACCTTATGGTAATTTCACCTTTTCCCTCACATGAAGCACTTTCGGGCCTCTCTGTAGCGGGTCCGAGTCATCAGCATCACTACTCTCGCTCTTTGGGACCATTAGTAAATGAAATGAGGGTTTCTTTTCTTTTCTTTTTCTTTTTTGGTACCGGGGATCGAACTCAGGTCCTTGCGCTTGCGCAGCAGGCGATGAAACCACTGAGCTAAATCCCCAGCAAAATGAGCAAAATGAGGGTTTCTTGAACACAGGCAGCATGGCCCATAGTCGATCTGATAATGCGGTTGCTAAGTGACTAGCGGGCAGGCGGTGTAGACAGTGTGGATGATTCATGTCCAGGCTGATGGAGCAGAGAGGCCAACTGGTCCTGCTGCTCAGAATGGTGTCCTCCTCCTCCTCCTCCTCCTCCTCCTCCTCCTCCTCCTCTTCTTCTTCCTGGGCTTGAACTCGGGGCCCAGGGCCTTCACACTGAGCTCCATCCCAGCCTTTCTCCTTTTTTTTTGGCGGTAAACCCTTTATCGGTACATTTTAGGTAGACGTAATGATAACGCTCATCGTAGGGAATGTGTACCTGTACGTGATAGATCTTGCTGCTTTTTTCCCATTCCTTTCCCCTCCCTCTGATCCCTCTTCCCCTTCTTATTTATAAAAGCTTTGCTTCCATGTTTTTCTTTCTATTCTTTTTTTTTTTTTTGGTACCAGGGATCTAACATGGGACCTTGCACTTCCGAGGCGGGCGCAGTGCTGCCTCGCTGAGCTAAATCCCCAGCTGCTTTCCTTCTATTCTTTTGTCCCTTGTGCCTTCTTTCCTTTCCCCCTCCCCCTCCCTTGTTCCCCTTCCATTTCCCAGTGTCTGTTATACATTTTGGTCCTTATTTCCACTTTTGGTTTCTCACACTAGAGAAACAGTGCGGTATTTAAACATGTGTGTCCGACTTATCTCACTTAAGACTATGGTCTCAAGGTGCAGCCATTTAGCTAGAAATATCTGCAGCTCATCCTTCTTTCCGGCAGAGTAGTGCTCCATTGTATAAAAAACTCCCATCTTTATCCTCCAGGCCTTCATTTTATCTTTCATTTTGAGTCAGGGTCTCACTAAGCCACTAAGCTGCCCAGGCTGGGTCTGAACTTGCAGTCCTCTTGCCTCAGCCTCCAGAGTGCTGGGATGCAGGCCTGTGCCACCATGCCTGGCTTTGATTTTTCTTTTTGACTTTTAGAAAGTGTCCTGTTTTTCCCTTCTAAGTGATTTACATCAGTATCTGCAGTCCCTTGGCCCCTAGCTTGCTGTCCCTCCAGAAAAGAGCCCTAGGGAGGAGTATTCCTCTGTTTTGTTTGTTTTGTTTATTTGAGACAGGGTCTCCCTATGTAGTTCAGGCTGGCCTTCCTCTTGTGGAGATCCTCCGGCCTCAGCCTCCTGAATGCTGGGATTACAGGCGTGTACCACTCCGACCAGGTGAGTTTTTTGGGTTTTTTGGGGTGAAGTATTCCTGCTGCTGGACCTTTCTGAGCCCCTGGGCGTGGTCAGGCTCCAACACTTGGGGGGTGTGTGTTTGGGGTGTTCTAGTTGTGGTTCCAGTGTGGCTGAGGCTGGTGCTTTGTACATCTCCTGAGAATGAGCTTGGTCCAGTGCCCCCGGAGCAGGCCCAGGGGAGCTGTCTAAGCCCCTCAAGGTTCTGGAGTCAGGGAAGGGGAGGCAGAGCTGGTGGCAGGGGATGAAGACCAGCAGGGGACTCCTCTGGCTGCCACCTCAGTTCCAGTCACAGCCTCCCCAGCACACCCTGCTCCCCGCCCAGAGTCCCCACCTTGACCACCAAGCCCTGGCCACTTCCAGGACCAGGACAAGGTTCTCAGCACTGCTGACATCTGGGGCTGGACAGTCCCTTGTGTGGCACTGTCCGTGCATTATGGGATGTTAAAGCATCGCTGACTCCACCCATGAGATGCCCGCAGCAACCCCCACCTGCCCAAGGGCCACAGCAGAGCAGGGCAGATTGTCCCTGGCTGAGAACCACTGCTCACTGATCTCCCTGAAGCCCCTCCACCCACCCCTCCCTCTCCCGGCTCCAGCTGTCCCTCACCTGGCAGCCCTTTCCTTCCTCCCCATGTCACACCATCACCCTTTACTCTGAACTCTGAGCAGCCTGAGCCAGCCTGACCTGCAGGCAGGAGAGTGACCGGCATTTCCTCTGCGTTTCCCTGCAGTTTGGGGAGGCTGAAGACTGGGAGAAGAAATTCCCAGCTTGAGTTCGGCTTAAACAGCTTGCCATTGCTGAGATGAAATCCCTGAGAGCAATAGCTTAAGGAGGAAAGGTTCATGTCGGCTCACGTGATAGTCCAGGGTGAGCTGGCTCCTTTGCTTGGTCCCGAGGTGTCACAGAGCAGAGCAAGGCAGGAGTTTGTGGCAGAGGGGGCTTCTCTCCTCGAGGCAGCCAGAGAGCAGAGAGAGAGAACAAGACAGGAAGGTGTCAGGGACAAGACCCGGAGCTACGTCCTTCAACCAGGCCCCACCTCCTCACTTCCTGTCACTTCCTAATAATGCCATAAATTAGGACTCTGTCAATGGATCAATCCCCTGAGCCTCAATGGTCCAATCACTGTCACAAAACCCTGCAAACACAGGAGCCTTCTGGGGGACACTTTAGAGCCAATCCATGAGATGTATATTCACACACTGCATTAATACAAGTGCACACCTCAACAAACATGGACAAACTGTGCATACTCATGGAACCGGGCCATCAGTCAGATCACCCCCAAATCTCCTTCACAATTCCTTCCAACCATGTCCTCTCTAGGCAGCCCCATCCTGCCTTCTAGCAGTGTGGACTCATTTTGCCTGCTTTCATATTTTTAACTAATGGAACCATGGAACATGGACGCCATTGAGAGCCATCTATGTTGTTGCTTGTAGCAATAGTTCATTCTTTCTCCTTGCTGTATAGTGTTTCATTGTGTAACTATGTTACAATTTATCCATTTTCCTGCTAGAGGGCATTTGGTAGTTTACAGTTTAGACCTAAAATGCTTCCTCAGTCTCATATGTTCAGAGCAGGGGCTTTTGGAAGGTGATTGGATCATGAGGAGCCATACTCAGTGGATTCACCCATTGAGAGTTCAAAGCTGGATGTACTGTTAGGAGGTGCCTGATGGGAAGAGGTGGGTCACTGGGGGTGTGACCTGGAAGGGTGGATTCTTGTCCTTGTCCCCAGTTCTCTCTCCCTTCTCTCTTCTCTCCTTCCTGGCTGCCATGGGTGAACAGCTTCTCTCTGCCAGGCCCTTCTGCCATGATGTTTCTGCCTTGAAGCCAGACGACCATGGACTGAACCCTTTGAAACTGTGAGCCAAATGAACATCTGTGGATTGCAGGTGTTGAGTATTTTGTTCCAGAGTTGGGGAAATGACTAATTCAGGGCTCTGGTATAGGACACAGCTGTGGACATTGTTGCAAAATTCCCCAAAGCTTGTGTAGAAGGAGGCTTCAAAACCTACAATTGGTTACCACTGCCTCCTAGCTTGGGGCTGTTCTCCTGAAGACAAGAGAAGACCACTCATGTACTAAGAACATTTGTTATAGGAGGATGATGCTGGAGCTTAAAGGGACCACACAGACCTTAAGTCCAGGCCTCTCATTCTGCACAGCAAGACGCTGAGGCTCAGACACAACGGTTGACTCGCGGGAGACGGTTGGCTCTAGCCTGCTTCCAAGCCAAGGTCCTGGACTCCAGGTCCACGCTGCTTTTTGAGAGCTCGAGGAGAGCTGGGGAGGACGGCAGGGGAACTGGGGGCTGGTCGGGCCCACCAGGTTGACAGAGCGTCTGGGAGAGCAGAGGGCCCCGCACTGGTGGCTGTCTTGCTCCTACATTTTCCATGCGTTTGGGCTGAAGCCAAGGAAAACACAAGCTCCACTCCTCCTCCCGCCAGAGAAGTCAAAGGGAGAGCTTTACAATTAGTCTGGAAAATCTTCCACCCCTCGTCCTCCCGCTGTGTGTGTGGGGCTCTGTTGGCAGGAGGGACAGGGGTTCCAGGGTCTGGAACGAGATGGGCTTCCCCCTCGGGGGGCTCACAATCTTTGCTAAAACCAGACAGACCTTAGCGCAAAACGCTATTTATTGCGCACTGAAATTCCATCCGCCGGGAACCAGGAAGGCGCATGAAGCCAGCCTTGGCAGAAACAGCCAAGCTGGGGACCCCCAGCTCCTGCCTGTTCCTACCGGGTGCCCCAGACCCACCTCTCTCCCTGCTACCTTCCAATTTCGCAGTCTGGTGTCCGCCCCAGCGTCCAGGGCCCCCTGCCAGTAAGTCTCGCTCCATTCATAAAGAGCTGGTTGAGGCCGGGGCTCGAAGAGTCCCACGCCCCCTGCCTAGGCCCAGCGATGCCCACCGGGTGGCTGTGACCTAGAAGAAGAATCAGAGGGGTTGCTTTTCTTCGCCAGTCTTGCGCTATCCCTCGACCCTCCCCAGGCAGCCGTCTTCCCACCCCAACTCCCGCGCCAGGCTGGGGCGCCAAGCAAAAACTGATCACAATGCAATTGCCAAGTCGTTAAGGTATTTGAATTAAAAAAAAAAAAAAAAAACTCCCGAGAAAGAAAGTATTTGATGGCTAATAATCTCATTTCAATATAATGGGACCTTCTTCTACAGAGAGCAAGACAGGTTAAGAGATATAATTATGACTTTGCAAACTCTCTCCAAGCGCTGGAGACGCTGACAGGTCTGCGCGCGGCTGCGCCCGGCTCCGGGCTCCGAGGGGAGACGCTTTGTCTCAGGGCCAGTTAAAGAGACACGGTCCCTTTCCCCCGCTCGGCCTACACTGCAATTTAACTGTCAGCGCGTGGCCGCTCTGGGCTGGGCGTCTGAGTCCCGCGCGCGAGTGGGGGTGGGCAGGGTGGGGGGGCGACCTGGGGGAGGGGTGCGAGCCCTGGACTCCAGCTGGGCTCTCCAGCCCTGCCCCTCGGGGCTTCTCCTAGGTCTCCTCTACACCGTCTACACCGCAGGCTCCGGGAGGAGCAAGGATGGGAAGGACATGGGCAAGCACATGCCCATTTTCGAAGTGGTGTGTTCTCAAAGGATACAGAAGGAGTCGGATCGCTAGAATTGTTGGGTGTCAGCCGCGGAAGGGAACCCATTTAGGAAGCTCGGGTTAAGAGACAGTGGTACCTAGCAGCGGAGATGTCTGTTTCCCCTACTCTCTGGGCAAACTTTTTTTCTATTTTCTTTCACTACAACGGGAGAGAATTTCCCATCTAAAGCCCAGTTAGGGAAAGTTCCAGGAAAGAGGAATTCTCCCAGGCTCACTGAAGTGGAAGGGAAGGAATCCCTAATGTGGTGTAGACTGTGCGCGGGGAGGGCGCACGGAGGCCAGCGAGCGCGCTGCGTGCTTAGCGAGGTCGAGGGCCGGCGAAAAGTCAAGGCCCGGAGCTCCGGGTGTTTGGGCCCGGCGGCCTAAGAGCTACGCAGCAAAGAGGCGCGCGGGGACCCGGGCGCGGGCTCAGAAGGGCGCGAGGACGCACGGTGTGCACAGCGCTCCGGGACGGCGCGGGGCTCCCAACCCCGAGAAATAGTCGGGAGCGGGTGAGCGCAGGCTTGGGCACAGGGAGACTGCGCGGGAGACAGTCCGCAGATACTCCTGTCGGGCGTGTCCACGTCTCCGTGCGTCCTCGACTGTCTCACGAAGCCTTCCGGAGCTTTACACTGGACAGCTGTCGCCGCTCTTGGCGCGGTCCACCTTTGCAGTGAAGGAATTCGGAGGAAGCGGGTGCGCCCCCGCGCCCCCAACACTATGGGCCCCGCGAAAGGCGGCCTGGCAGGAGGTGGCCCCCTCTCCGTGTCTCCGCGGCTTCTCCCGCTGGAGTTCCAGGCCTTCCGCTGCGCGGCGCTCGGGGACGTTTCCACCCCTTCCCGCTGCCTCCGCGCTCTGTAGAGCCCCTAGACAGCAATAAACCAGGGGTGGCGCTGACGCGTCCTGCGTGGCCGCACGTCCCGCTGCGTCTCCTCGCAGTGGAGTCTTAGCCCAGCTGGGTCACCCTCCCTCGCGGGGCCGCTCCCCCTTCTGGTCCCCGCCGCCGCCCGCAGCGCTGCTCGCCGAGTGGGTCTCGGTGGCAGCCCCTCCCCCACGCGCCTTCGCCTCTCGGGCCCACGGTGGCCGACAGTGCCAGGCCACTCCCGGTGGCCCCCTCGCTGCCCCTGGGGCTCCCAGCAGGATGGGGGGGGCCTGGGAGTAGCCCGGTCTGGTGCACCAGGCAATAGTTTGCCACGGTGGCCCTCTGTCCATGTCCCCCTCGGTGTCTAAAGTGTCCCCAGGGGACCGTGCCGAGGCAGCCACGTGGCCGCGAGGGCGCGTTGCGGGGTGATCGTGGGGATGTGGCCGAGCCGAGCGCGCCGAGGGCGGAAGGGGCCGCTCGGGGAGCCGCGTGAGGCTGGCCAGGGTTCTGGCCCGGTGGGGGGCGCCGCAGCGTGCGCCGGCGGGGTCACGGGTGAAGGGCCAGGCGGAGGGCAGCGCACGGGGAGCCGGCGCGGCGGCTCGGGTTACCGCGGCCCGGGCGCGGGGGCCGGGGCGGGCTCGGGCCGCCCCCCGCTGTTTGCATTTCTCTGGCAGGCGGCGGGGCTCGGCTTGAAAGGAATCGCCTTCATTTGGAACGCTGTTTATTTTCCTTAACTACCCAGCGCCGACAGACGACCCCCGAGCCCCCGAGGCCGGCGGCCGGACCTCAAGCCCGTTCTGGGAAAGGGTCAGGACGGGGCGAGCTGGCAGAGGGGCCCCCTCCCGGGAAGGCGCCTTCGTCCCCGGCTGCCGGCAAGGGGGAAGGGTCAAGGACGGGCCCGCAGTGGGCGCTCTCAAGCTTAGGCGACCCTTCTCGACTGTTGGCTCCGGGACCTGGGCCAAGACACCCTTGTGACTCAGTTTCCCCCACCCCCCTGGAGTGTAACGCAGAGCTTCGCTGCAGGTTGCAAAGATGCAATGAGTTAACGCAGCGTGGGCACAAGGCCAGGACTTTGCCAGGCGCTCAGGTGGCCATGGCGCTTTTTTGTGGGCGCGATAGTCTTTTTTATAGGTGGGGTGGGGCCAGCCAGCAGGTGTGGGTCCACGGGAGGGGACTAGAGAGGAAGGCTCGTGCGTGACTCCCCAGCTCCGGGAAGAGGCGCGGGCTGGGGCGAGTTCTGAGCATTTTGACATGAAATGAATAAAATGCAAATGATATTCAAAGCAAGATGCTAATGAGGATCTATTCTGTGAGCGCCCACGGCCCGCAGTGCCCGGGACGGGAGGCTCCCGCCGTCCTGGGCCGGGCCGTGGGAAGCTCCTCCGGCGTGCGCGGCCGGCTGGGCGCGCTCACGCCGACTTGAAAATGAGGTCAGGGAAGGTCGTTCCACCCCGAAGCATAAAGCAAGGAGGAAAGGAGAATAGCTGTGCGCGGCAGTCCCCGGAGGCCGCCGAGAGAGGCAGAGCAGCGAGGGGGCGGGAGGGAGAAAAGTTCTGGGTGGAAGTGTGTGGGGGAAACGGACAAGACCGCCGACCCCCAGCCTCCTCCCGGCGCCCCAGGCTTCTTCGGTCCCCGCCTTGGGTGTTCGGCGCTCAGCTCCCGGCGCAGTCGCGTCCCGGCCGGGCTGCCGCGTCCCAGCCTCTCTGGCTCTTTGCCCACGGGCTGGTACTGTCCCGAGCGAGGTCCCGGGACCCGGCCAGGGACCCCGACATGCTCAGGCCGCCCTGGGGCCCGAACAGAGACGCAAGTCCCTGGTGACCCAGCTCCCCGGGGAGGCCGAACCAGACCGGGAGCCCTCGGTGGCTTCCCGGCTTCCCCGCGCTCCCTGACCCCGGGAAGCGCACCTGACGATGGGCCGCGCCTCCATCCGTCTGCTCCCGATTACGTCCAACTTTATCTTCCTTATGACAGCGAATAACGCCAAGAAGCCTAAAGCCTGTGTCGGGGGTGCACAATCGTCCCCCTCGGGTTACATTTGCAAAACGCTGGCCCCGACAAGATTCTTCCCAAGCCGCCACATTTTGCAAATCAGTTTATTAAGTCAAACATCCAGTCAACAAACATTTAAGTAAATTCCTATCAAGTGTTGGAGCAACTGAAGGACAAAACCCTGGTGTTTCTCCGGGGTCACAAAGACAACAAACAAACACAGGAACAAACAACACGGTGTCTGCGGAGGCGGCCGCTCCCCAGGGAGCAGGCAGAGCCCAGGACGAGCGGAGTTTCCCGAGTGGGACCGAGGTCAGGTCTTCCCACCGGCCCCCTCCGGAATCCGGGACCCCAGCCTGTACGTCTGTGGAGTATCCACTCCATGCTCTGCCAACCCCGGGCCTGTGCCCGGCTGCAGAGGCGGGGAGGTGGGGTCCACCCCTGCCGACTCCCATCCGCGCTCGGGGAATTTCTCTCCGGCTCACGCACGGGAGGCTCCGGCTGCGCGAAAAGCCGGCGCCGCGGTCCCACACCGCCTTCCGGTGGCCCCAGGCAGCATTGCAGCCGGAATCACAACCAGTTGCAGAGCTGGGCCTGGGACGGCAGAGGGCGCGGGAACAGGTTTCTCGATCGCCTGCCAGGTGCCAGGTGTTGGCAAGGCGCTCCTCTGACTCCTTAACGAATGACTTCAGGAGATGCTGGTTCCTGGGGCCACCTCATCCCTGCAGTGAAGATGCTCGCGATCTGTAACCTCAAGGTCCCGAGGCCCCTGCTCGGCCCAGGGACGCCCTCGGTACCGTAGGGCACTGGGGCTGGCTTTGCACCTGCAGCGCCCGGGCTGGGCACAGCGCCGCCTCTGCCCGGCAGCGCGGGGCCGGGAGCCATTCGCCATCCTCTGCTGCCCTCTAGTGGTTCAGGTAGACACTGCTGCCAGGCTCCTTCCCTGCCACCTAGCAGGACAAGGCCCTGGGAGAGGGGCAGGAAACTCCGGGGAGATTTGGCCGCGGGGCTGTGCCACGTGACCCGGGTCGCTCCCTCCGGCAGGCAGGCCCTGAATGAGCCCTACCTAGGCTCAGCCCTGAGAAGCGGCCAGAGACCCCTGCTGCTTCAGAGCATCATGAAGAGCAGGCGCCAAGTGGCTCCCGCGATGGTCCATGATATGTCAGAGGAGTAAAAACTTAGGTCCACATAAAAACCTGCCAACACCTGCCAACGAGCACTCACAGCGGTTTTATTTGTCATGGTAAAAAACAAACAAACAAACAAACTCAAAAAGCAAAACCAGAAACAACCCAGATGTCAAAGACATTCTTTTTTTCAAATAAAGATAGATTCACAGGAAGTTCAGAGATTGTGCAGAGAGGCCTCGAGCCTCTTCCTCATTCACCCATATGTATGTTTCCTTCCTTCCTTCTTTTCTTTCTTTCTTTCTTTTCTTTCTTTCTTTCTTTCTTTCTTTCTTTCTTTCTTTCTTTCTTTCTTTCTTTCTTCCTTTCTTTCTTCCTTTCTTTCTTTCCTTCTCTCTTTCTTGCAGTACTAAGGCTCAAACCCAGAGCCGGCTCACAGGCAGGTGGCTACCACGGATCCACACCCCAGCCCCTGAGTGTGAATTCTGCAACCAAGACACGATGATTTCACCGCTGCAAAGGGCTCCCCCTGCCGCCTCTTTATGCTCCCACCCTCCCAGCTCTCTCAGCCCCTGCCAGCTGTTAATGCACCCCCCTCCCCAGCCCTGTCATTCTAAGCTGTAATATAAACAGAACCATACAGTGTGGGAGCTTTTGGAGTTGTTTTCTCATGCCATGCACATTCCGTAAGCTCCACCCCAAGTATTTCATGTATCTGTAGTTGGCATTTTTCATGGCTGAGTAATATTCTACAGATGTGCCCTGGTTTGTCTACCACTCCTCTGTTGAGGAACTTCTGTGTTCTTTCCAGTTTCTGGCTCTCACAAATAAAGCTTCTATGAACACTCTGTTTTAGGATTTTATGCAGACATAGATTTATGTGTCTCTGGGGTAGATGTGGACAGCGTGGAGGTCATTATGCTCTGAAATAAGCCAGGTGAGGATGCGGCACACTCTCACTTATGGGTGGAATGGGAAGAAACCCTTTTTATTTTTTACTTTGAAACAGTGTCTCACTACATCACTAAGTGGCCCATGCTGGGGATGTAGCTCAGTGGGAAGGCCCTGGTTTCAATCCCTAGTACTACAAAAAAAATAACAAGTGAGAACCAGTGACAAAATATCATCACTGTGACAAAATACCTGAGATAATCAACTTAAAAAGATGAAAAGTTTATTTTGGCTGTGATTCCAGAGCTGCCAGACCCTGGTTGTTCGGCTCTGTGGCTTTGGGTGTGTGGTCACACAGTGCAGTGTCAGGGCCACATGCAGAGGAGGCCTGGGAACTACACTTAGAGCCACATAGAGCCACAGGTGGGGACAAGCCTTCCATGGACACTGGCCACCGTCCCTCCCTAGATGTGACCCCTGGTGAGCCACATCTTGCAGTGAGTCTTTTTTTGTTATGTATTTGTTTGTTTTTATTCTATTGAAGATTGAGCCCAGGGCCTTCAGCCTGAGCTCCACCCCCAGACCTTTTAAAATTATCTATTTTGAGACAGGGTCTCACTGAATCATTAAGTCTTCCAGAGTGGTCTTGAACTTATGATCCTCCTGCCTCAGCCTCCTGAGTGCTGGGATCACAGGCATGCACCACCATGCCCAGCTCAAATAAAGTTTTATAGACACTTTTGTGTGCATACACGAGCTATGCGCTCACACGGACACTAGAGATGGAATCTGCCTGCAGGAAGTGGCTGACGTCTACTATCTTGATACCCCTGGACTGACCTCCTACGTGTGCCCCAATGTCTATTTCCACCAGCAGCATTAGAGACCACAATTTTCTTACAACCTCGTCACTACTGGGAATAACCAGTCTTTAAATTTTTATTAATTTGCTGGGTACAAAATGATCTTCTCATTATTGCTTTTAATTTGCTTTCTCCCAGTTGCCGATGAAATTGATCTTGTCTTCCATGTATTACTTTTCCCTGGGCTTTTCTTTGAATGGCAGCTTCTGACTTTTCTGTTTCTTCTGCTGAGTCATTGCCCTTTACTTATTGATTACACAATTGTGCCCTTGGTGGGACATAGGTACTGGTTTGTTTATCTCTTCGAATTTCTAAAATGCCTTGTCTTGGGTGTGGTTTGTCGTGCACAGGACTGTGGTCTCAGCAGAGCCCTCTGTCAGTCCCTCCCGGTGAGGGCGTGGGGACGCAGTCACACCTTGTGGTAGGTCACAGCGATTTGCCGAGAGCCCACCCTGGCCTGTCTTTCCCGGATGGGCCCGACCCTGGCCACAGCTCCTTCCCACCCCCCATTCCTCAGGCCCCACTTTTCTCCCCAGGAGTCTGGAACTCAAGGCCTCCAGGGCCGCAGTGTCTCCCAAGTGCTGCACCCGGAGTAAGCCAGATGCACCTGCCTGCTGCCCCCTCTGCCTGCTCCCTGCCTCCCATCTGAAGCCAGGCCCATGTGGGCCAGGTGGGGTCGCAGGAAAGGAAAGGGGTCCTCGACCAGGCTTTCAGGGTGAGGGGTGAGGGGCTAGGGCCTACCATGGTCCCTGGGTAGTGGGATTCACTTTGGGGCTCCCCTGCACCTCTGAGGAGGAAGAATGGAGAAGAACCCAGGCATTGAGAAAGTGGGGAGGCCCGAGGATTTAGCTCAGTAGCTTCGCTGCCTGCTGTGCAAGTGCAAGGACCCAAGTTCGATCCCCGGTACCAAAAAAAAAAAAGAATCTGCTGAGAAAGTGGAGAGCCCAGGAGGATGGTCTCCCAGGAGTCCCCAGTGTCCCTGGAGCCCCATCCTCCAGGTGCACAGGGCATCTCTGGACCCTGAAAAGCCTCAGCTCTGCCCCTCCTTGGCAGCCACGGGGTGCTCTGGGGGGCTGTGCCCAGCCTGGTTTCCCCTCCTACCCTGGGTGAGCCTCAGCAGAAGGGGAGGGGGAGGAGGAGACTGTGGCCTCTGGAATTTGGTCCTACCTCCTCCTGACACCCGCCGCATTTCCTGGGCCCTGCTTTTTTGGTTCCCCTGGAAGGGTAGCTGAAGACAGTTGACAGGGTCACAGGCCCATAGGCCCATGACCTTATCCCCCCAGGGCCCTAGGCCTCATACCCACACCTACTTGGTGGGTCAGTAGTGTCCCCATGGGGGTGGGGTGGTTAATGGGGGTCAACAGGGTGGGGAAGGAGCAGGAAGGCATGAGGCAAAAGTGGGGAAGCAAAGCGGATGGGGGCAGAGAGGAAGGGACAGGAATGGGGGATTGGTTCAGGATGGGGGGGGAGGAGAGAGAAATCTGCAGCCCGGGAAGCCAGGCTGCACCCCATCTTCCCACAGCCTCCCCCGATGGTGCTTGAGAAATGTTGGTTGGAAAAGAAAGCAGGTGAGAGAATGGAACATAGTGTCTTTTATTAAAATTTATACATAGTTTACCAGAAAAGAAGGGACAAAAACCAAACAGGAAACGATTTGTGAGGTGTGCAGTTCCAGATGCGCTGCTGAACAGGTCTGCTGTCCAGTGCCGAGTGCAGGCCACTTTGCTGGGACCACGGGGTGGGCTTTGGAGGTGGCTGTTGTCTGATGACCACCAGGAGTCCTGGTGTGTTGGTCACCAGGGCAGCCTTGGGGGGTGAGAGGGGTGGATTTTCTAGTAGTTCTCAGTCTTTTCAAGGTCAGGTCACCTGTCTAATTTCTTTAGAGGAGCAGGAGGTCCCTGACACAGACATTGCCCACATGCTCCATTCCACGTCTGTATTTTTAACTCACTGTATTTTTTATGCAGAAGTATTTTTAAAATAAATTGCAGATATCCTGACATTTCACCCTTAAATAGTTCATCATGCATCTCTCTCTCTAAAAAAAGAGCTTCTTGCTATATAGCAAATTAACATCACCGCAGCCAATGCAATTAAGAAGCATTTCTTAACAGCCTTCTCGACCCTGTCCACACTCACAGTTTCCAAGGAAGTCCTGCTCTTCAGCTGTGAGCAGAGATCTGGGCCTGCCTGAGACCCAAGCTGTCCCCAGACTGCCCTGCCCTGTGCCTGGTGTGGAGCTCGGGCCCTGGGGAGACCAGGAGGAAAGTTGGGAACTGGGAAGGGAGGCGGGAGACAGGGCTGTAAGGGAAAGACCCCCAGGCTCTGGAAGTCCAAACTATAGCTGGACACCAGGGTGCTCCCATAGCCTCAGGTGTGAGAGGAAGCAGGGAGGGCCTCCGGTGTCTACTCGCTCTGTTGGCGGCGGTCACCCTGACTAATGTGGTTCACCCTTTCCCGCACTGCCTGTGGGCTGTCCGTGTTCCACATCTTCCGACCCTCTTTACCCGCCTCTTTTCCAACCTTGCTTCTTGCCATTGTCCCTTTTCTCTGTGTGTCCCAGAATCTTCCATGGGCCTTCCACATGCCAGCCCCCTGCTGTATTCTTGGGCTGGCTCCTTTTGTTTCTTTGGGGCCTTCCGTTCACTGTCACTGTGCTGGTATCTGGGCGTGGCCTGTTCCACAGAGATTCTTGCGTGGAAACTTGGTCCTCAGCGGTGGCCTTTGAAAAGTGGGGCCTGGAGTCCACACTGGTCTTGTGGAGCAAGTTCTGTGAGGATGAATTGCATTCAAATGAGCGAGGTTGTCCGCCTCCTCTGGCTTTCTCTGTCACACACGTTCCCACCTAATGACACCCGCCAAGACGTGACACAACCAGGGGCTGAGGAGATGAGGGTGTGCCATCGTGACTCACAGCCTCCAGTGCTCTCCAAACAGACTCATACACCTGGGCGCCTCACCTCATGTGGCAGGGGCTCCAGAACCTTCTCCACCTTCATTTTCTAGAGAAATAATGGAGGTTCAGCGAGGGACATGGCCTGCCCAAGCCCACCAGGGCCGAGCCAGGAAAACCAGCCCAGGCCTAGGACGCATCTGTCACCACTTCCGAAACTGGGAAGGTCTGAGGAGGTTGGAGTCAGGAACAGCGGCGGTCAAAGCCTTATCATTTCAGTGCCTCATACAAAGGCCTCCAAGGAGGTTAAGGGTGTGGGCCTCATAGATTTTTTAAATTAAAAAACTAGCAGGTCTAAGAAGCCTCAAGGCATCATTTTCAGCCTCTTTGCCGAAGCCCCAGGCAAAGAAGGAGCTCAGGTTTTGTGGATGTGGCTTTTGTTTAATGCTGGGAATCACAAGAGGGGTTGAAAGGGACTAACTTGTTTTTTCGTGGTAGCACTGGGGATTGAACCCAGGGTCTTCCCATTGAGCCACGTCCCCAGCTTTTATTTTTATTTTGAGGTAATGTCTCCGTGAATCACTAAATTGCCCAACCTGGCCTTGAATTTTTGATCCTCCTGCCTCAGCCTCCCAGAGTGCTGGGATCCCAGCTGTGTGCACCTCACCTGGCTGAGACCCACACAGTTTTGAAGAGAATGACATTCACAAAACACCGCTGTCTCAGACTAAAAGGAATAGAGATGATTCAAAGCACAACCAAAAACAAAGACAAAAATCCCCAAATCTTTGCACCCCTCAAGTTCTACTCAGAAAGCAACCTGAGGGAACTAGGTTGCCACCTCCCATGTGGCCGCCACAGGGTGGGTGTCTGTGGGTAGATGACTGTCCGTGGGCTCCATGGTCTTCATGTCTCATGCCTGAGACTCATCCCAGGGGAAGGACACGCGCCCGGGCCACATGCTGATGCTCTCACTGAAGAGGCTTTTGGAGGCTCTGGAGGAGGTGAGCATATTTACACACTGGAGGGATATAGATCATTTCTGGCCAGAGTGTGTCTGGTGGGGATTTAAAAATAGGAGGGGTTGGGCCGGGGATTCAGCTCAGTGGTTTCGCTGCCTGCTGCGCAAGCGCAAGGACCAGAGTTGGATCCCCGGTACCAAAAAAAAAAAGGAGGGGTGGATCAAAAATACAGTGAATGTTTAAATTAAAAAGAAAAAAGTTACAGTAAAAGATTCACTGCTAGCTGGGAGTGGCAGCATAGGCCTGTTATCCCAGTGCTCGGGAGGCTGAGGCAGGAGGATCAACTGTGAGTTTGGGGACAGTTGGGGCTATGTAGTAAGACCTGTCTCAAAACTAAAAAAATTTTTACACAAAGGGCTGGGGGATGAAAAACCAAAATAACAAAGGACTGGGGATATAGCTCAGTGTGAACACCTGGGTTCTGCCCTGAATACCATACACACACACACACACACACACACAGAGGAATAGAGGGATCTAACCATTGTTGGACTTCACAGACCAGAAAAGCCAAAGGCTTGGGAGGAAGCTGTAGGGCCGAGGGTTAGAAATGGGTCACTTTGACCCAAGGGGCTGAGGAAGTCAGCAGCCCACTTCCTCCCCCGCTGCCCTTTGGGGATCTGAGAGGCTGAGGAGGGTCACAGAGGTGCTGGGCACCGCCGAGACAGCACTGTTGGGGCGGAGGGAGGGCAGACCCTGGTGAGAGGCCTGGGAAGGGAAGCAAAGATGCATCGAGGGGTTGGCATCTGGGGACAGCGTCTGGACGAGAGGAAGCTCCGTGGAGTGTCAGGGGCTGACGGGGCAGAGCAGGGGCCCTGGTAGTGACACTGGGCTCACGTCTAGGCAGTCAGTGGTTTGGACTGGGCTCCTGGTCTCGGCCCGACAACCAACCCCAACCAACATGGAGTCACTCATGCTAACGTTCTGCGCCACCACGCCCAAGCTAAATTGTTCTATGTTTTTGTGGATTGAGCCCAGGGCCTTTGCATGGAGCTACATTTTCAACTCTTAAAAAAAAAAATAAAAAAAAAAATCTGAGCAAGTTCTCACTAAGTTGCTAAATTGTACCTGGCTTGGACTTGAACTCGCCACCCTCCTGCCTCAGCCTCCCGGCACTGGAATTACAGGTGTACACCAACCACCATGCCTGACTGCAAACTAAATTCTTTTTTTTAGGTACTGGGGATCGAACTCTGGCCCTTGCGCTTGTGCAGCAGGCGGTGAAACCACTAAGCTAAATCCCCGAACTCAAACTAAATTCTTTATGTGACCTTCTGGGAAATCAGGGAGAGATAAGAGCCAAACCCTTTCCCAGGCAGAGTTCAACCAGCATGATAAAGTAGTCCCCTCTTTGGCCACCTTTATAAGAGAAGTCACTTTGGATGAAGGAACTGGCTTTTTGGTTCCACTCTCCCCAGTCTGTTTTTGTCTTACATCCGAGGTACAGAGCTGAGCATCCAGAACCTCTGTTAGTTCCAAAGGCCCCAGAATCCTGACTGGTTTTTGCTCTTATAAACTCCGTTATGTGTATTTTGCCTGAGTTTTTTCTTCTCCCAGGGGCTACACGTGGAAGGGTGGTGGTGATGTCACCAGATCAGGGGTCTTGTCCACGTTCTTGACATCCTGAGAAAAGAATTGAGCAGCACACTCAAGGGAGCAGCAGAATGGAAGATTTATTTGGAAGTGAAAGTCCACTCCACTGGGTGGAATCAGCCAGGGAGAAGAGTTTGGTGCTGAGGGTCTTCAGCCTTAGGGTTTGGGGTGGGATTGAAGCTTTGGTCTGCGGTGTGACTCTTGCCAATGAGTGGCTTGGCTTGGCCCCTCTGTTGGGCAGTGGAATTTTTGACCTTTTGTGGCCTCAGTGGAACTGTCATGGGGTCCAAAGCCCACAGGGGGCAGGGCCAAATCTGCATAGTCAATGACATGATAATCAGGGCTGGGGTCACCAAAGGTTTCTGAAGACCACCTGGCTAGTGCAGGGACTTATTGTACATTGGCCAATTTAGCTGGTTACTGTCTCCCATCGTGTTTATACCTGGGCATCTGGTCCTGGGCTAGCGTTGAACTCAGAAGGTGGTACTGGGTCCTGGTGGGGTCACTTTCCCCTCAGCTACTTCTGGTCTCAGAGGTGGTGGGGGAAGAATGGTCCCCAGGGCCTCAGGAGCTGCTGAGATGTCACG
Source organism: Heterocephalus glaber (assembly GCF_000247695.1). The sequence continues at coordinate 17,566,924 of NW_004624754.1, forward strand.
CTGGGCTTTGCTGCCATGAGAAGAGGACCCTCAGGGTTGGCTCGAGGGGTGCTGTCTAGCTCTGGGCTTGTCTCTGCAGGGCTGCAGGGTTCAGAAGTCAAGGAGCAGCTCCTGGGGGCCCAGGTCTGGGGACCCTGGGCGTCTGCTTCAGGTTTTGTGGCTCAGGGGAGCCCTGTGGGCCTGGGGCTAGGGCCAGCTGCTCCTCAAGGCCCTGCAATGCCAGGAGGGGAGAGAGGTGAAGTGACTTTTGTTTTGAATGGAAGTCTCACTAAATTGCCTTGGCTGGCCTCAAATTCCCGGGCTCAAGTGATCCTCCTGCTTCAGTCTCCTGAGTGTTGGTACCACAGGCATGTGGCTACCTAGATGAAGTGGCTTGAACTATTCTTGGACCCTGCTCCCTTCTCCCCACAGCCCCTTCCCCCAGCAAGCCTGCTCAGGGCCTGGCCTGACCTTTCCCAGACCTTCCACCCACACTTTTCTGTCAGCCCTGACTCAGTTTCCCCACCTTCCCAGGGTGGGCAGCAGTCTTTGTCCTGTGTCTGCCCTCCCTCCCTCAGGACTTGGGATGGTTGGAGGCCTGGAACTGGTGGCTCTGGGAGGTTCCTGGATGGGAGCGGGTGGGCAGTAGGGGGACCCCAGGCTGTGCAGGTCAGTGTTCCTGAAAAAGCAGGGTGGGGGGTTGCAACACAGAGAAAGAGGAGGCCGAGAGAGGGGGTGTGGGAAACAGGGCGGGGAGGGAGAAGACAGAGGCGGAGGCCTGGGATGGCCACCGGAGCTGGGATCTTGACTTGGACTTCCCTGCCGTCACTTTGCCGCCATTGTCTGCTGGTGGACACCCCTGTGGCCCTCTGTCCCGGGGCAGGAGCTGTCCCCGCTCCCTCAGCCTCAAGCCCAGCCCAGCCCTTTCACCACAGCAGGACCAACAGTGCCAGGCTCTTGGTGACAAGGAGTCCACAGAGCCCAGGGACCAGGGCACAGGGGGCCGCAGGGCCAGGGCAGAGGGTGACATTCTGGGGCCTGGAGGGTGGAGGGAGAAGAAGGGGTGGTTGGTCAGGTCTGCTGCCCCGGTGCTGGGCAGGAGTGGACAGGGCCCTGTGCCAGGCTCACCGTGCTGGCGTGGTGAAGGCAGATGAAGCCCCAAGATGGGTTTTGGGCTCAACATGTGGGCAGAGCACAGACAGAAGTCCTGGTACTGGCGGAGGGCATGGGCACTGTGGGGCTGACAGAGTCCCTCAGGGAGCTCAGAGCCTCAGTGACTTCCCCTCCCAAGGGACCCGCAGAAGGCACTAGGAGAGAAGAAGGCGGTGGTCTCAGGGGACCCTGGCCTGGTCCTTCCTTCTCTCATCCCTCCCCTCCTTTCCATCCAGCAGGCCAAGCTCTCCCCACCCCCAATACCTGTGTGTCTGTCCCTAACCGTCCCCACCTCCCAGAGGCTCCCGGGCAGAGCCACAGCCCTCTAGCAGGGTTCCGAGACGCCTTCTCTGCCACCTCCAGTTCAAAAGGGGCCTCTGCAAACCAAGAGGAAGCCACCCCAAATAGAAAAGGCAGGAGCAAGGGCTTCCTCCTGTGCTGGTTTAATACTGAGTTGCAGGGAACGCAGGGTCAACGTGGCCCCCAGCCGCTAGGCTTTCCAAAGAGATTTTAAAAGAAAGTAAATCCAGGGCAAACCCGAAAAGTGGCTAGCAGCAAGTTAAGTTTCCGAGGTTAAACATAAGATCAGGAAAATCAGAATGTAGAATGTAGGAGTAGAAGACTCCACGGCTCTAAATTCTACCAGGAGCAGAGTCCCTCGATTCTTCCATTCATTAACTCTGTTTGCCAATCAAGAATTTGAGGAAGATTAACAGTAGAAGGGTCAAGAACACAAATCCGCACAACCACTGGATTTAGAATTAATGTCAATAATTCACGGATAGGATAAGGAACTTTAAATAACTGACATAAATATTCTCAGGGATATTTAAAAGAACATTGTACTTCCGTAGCTGGCAGACATTTACAAGGTAAAACAAACTGCAGTATTGTTTTTATTCATTAAGGTGACAAATATTTTAAAAAAATTATTCATACTCGGTTGCGGAGGGTGTGGAGAAGCTGGTGTTATCATACCATTATGCTTTGTGTCTAGATGTCCTCCCCAAGCCTCATGTGGTCATAAACTATGTTGGAAGTGGCTGAATCTAGAGTGTGTGATGGATTCATAGTGGGGGTAGGCCCGAGGGCACTAGGATTAAGGGCGTGAGTGCTACCTGCCCTAAGTAGTCTGAATAAGATAAAAGGGGCAGAAAGAGGCATTCAAAGTTTCTTGCTGCTTTTGCAGTCTTTCGCCACCATGAACTGTTGTCCCTCTGGCACCCCGCCTTGGAGCCAGTTGATTATGGACTGAAACCTCTACAAACTGTAAGCCAAATAAACCTTTCCCCCTTTAACTTTGGGTGTTGGGTATTTTGTCTCAGCAACAAGAGAAAAGAGACTAAGACACATATGTTCAAAGTGGAAATATAAATTGCTTAGCATTTTCAAATGTAAATGAGAGGGATCTATGAAGTTTAAGGTATGCATTCTTTGACTTACAAGTTCTACTTCTAGGTCTCCATCCCTGAGATTGCCTGGCTGTGTGGATGTGTGTGCATGGCTCCTGCCTGGGGAGTGGTAGGAGACACAGGAGAAAAGGGGCTAAAAGCCACGCAGTCCCAGACCCCTGCCTGGCCGTGAGCATTCTCCTGGGCTGAGGGAGCCTCTGTAGTGGACCCAGGGCCAGGGACCTGGGAGAAAGCAACTCAGGGGTGTTTTGAACTAACCAGAGTTATTCACTTCCAAGATGTGAAGGAAGAGAGGATGCAATGCTGTACAGACAGAGGAACTGAGTCCCTGGTGGTAATGTTCCAAAATTCCCATGTTGATGTGTATTGATGTGGGTCCTTTGTCATTTACTGTGCTGGGAACCCAGGGGACCTTTGCAATCCAGAAAAATGTGTCCCCAATTCTAAGGCATAAATGTATATGTATATATTTTTTCTTTTGTAATGCTCTCTCTTTTTTTCTGTTTTTAATTTGTTTGCTTGTTTCTCTATGGAATTTTTCCTATGTTAATTTAGGCTTTATGACTCTATCCTACAAATTCCTCATCTTTTCTCTCTTACTTTTCATCTTCTTTAAAACCCTTTTTATTGAAATATAATTGATATATAGTGACACGCACAGGTCTTAAATGTGTAATCTGATGAGTTCTGGCAAATGCTATAACCCATTCCCATATCGTGATGGAAAATATTTTCATCACCACTTTGATCCCAAAGGCAAACATTACTCTGATTTATTTCACACAGATTGGCTTTGTCTCTTCTGGAAATCCTTATAAGCAAAACCATAGAATATGTACGCTTCTGAACCTGCCATTTTCCACTCATCGTCATGTTTTTGAGGTTCATCCGTGCTGTCCTGTATATACCAGTAGGAAGTTTTTGTTGCTGGTAACATTCCATTGTAGGACTACAACACAATTCATCTATGTACCAGTTGACATTTGGCTGTCTTCTGGCCTGGTCTATTAGGAATACAGCTTCTGTGATCATTTAAATCCTTTTATGGACACACAGTGTGTTGGTGTGCTGGGGCTGCAGACGTGCATTTTCTATCGATTCTGGATGGTGACAGACTGAGATCAGTGTGTCAGCATGGTTGGTGTCTTCTGAGAATCCTCTCCTTGGCCTGCAGATGATTGTCATCTCCACAGCTGTCCACAGCTGGCCTTTCCATGTGAATGTCTCTGTATCTTAATCTCTTCTTATAAGGACACAAGACATAATGGATTAGGGCTCATTTTAACGCAGTTTCCTAAGGTGTTCAGTTACATGTGTTTCTTATTCTTCTTATTTTTCTGTATATCTGCCATGTTTTAAAAATGAAAAGTGAAAGAAAGACTAAAATGTAAAACTAGTATGAAACTCATGTGTGTGTGTGTGTGTGTGTGTGTGTGTGTGTGTGTGTGTGGTTTGCTATTAGATCTTACTCCAGAACAGAGTGACTTTGGCACTGTTGACATTCTCAGCCAGAATCATCATGGCTCTAGGGGCTGTCATGTGCACTGCAGGATATTTAGAAGCATCCCTGGCCTCTGCCCATGGGATTCCAGGAATACTGTTCCCTCATTTATGTTGACAAAACATTTCTCTAGACATCGACAAATTTCTCCCGGGTTGGGGTGCAAATCACCTCCAGTTGAGGACCATAGATCTGGAATAATTGGAAAGAATGTCCACTTTTTGAAAGACCCCTTACTCTGAGCATCTGTAGTACTTTTGTCATGAATTCGTCGTTTCCTCCTAGAATATTTTATCATTCCTATCTGGGACAAGGAAGGGGTATAAGCCTGGCTGCCGGTATTTTGAGCCACATTATTTGTATGGTAATAATAATCACAATAGAATAAGAACTTTAGAATATTTTCCAAAATGTAGAGAGAAAGAGAATTGAATTATAAAATGATCTATAATACAATAAAGAATAGACAGCAAAAGTATAGGTGGTGCGCCTGAAAGACAGGCCAGAAGAATAAGAGAAGAAGCAAAGACTTAAGATGTAGTAGAAGAAAACTTCACTTGAACTGAAGAAAGAAAAGTGTGCTGATTTAAAGAGCTTACTGCAAAATTAGTAAGATCAAAATCACTGTAAACAGACAAAATCAATGGAAGCAGAGGTATGCTCTATCAGCTAAGAAGGGCTAGTTTATGATTAAGTCATACACAGCCTCTAAGCTTCAGTGTCTTCATATTCATGCAAAAAAAAGTTTCTTTCTTTCTTGCATGACGTCTGCTGCTGGTCCAGGCAAACCTCCAGGGAGCTGCCTTGTAGATACCTGTGGATCCCCCAAACTAACAAGGACTTCAGCAGGGGAAAAGACTGAGTGCTGGGAGTTCAAGCAATTAAATGCTCCCATTTGAAAGTGACACATGCGTTTATATTTCTTTGGACAAAACAAGGAATATTGCCCACCCAATGTCTAGAACACAGAGGGATGTGATAGTGCCAGTGTTTAGAAACAAAGATAACTGAATCCTGTTGAATAGAAGTAATGTCAACCATGTACCTCGAGGTACATTGGGCAAACCAAAAATTTTTTTCTATGACAACAAAAGGAAGGAAAATTCTGCAAGCATCCATGCTGGAGGGAAGAAAGAACTTACAGAATCTTGTTGATTTCAGAGTTCTCTGGCACCACACTAAATGCAAGAAGACAACACATTATCTTCTTTTGAGAATGGAAAATATTATGACCCAGTGATTTTCTGCTTCATTAAATTGTCCTAATTTGTGAGGCAACCGAAAGAATTTCCATATGAAAGAAATCGAGGTATCTCTCTTTAAAAATATAAATTGAACATTTACTTCAAGTCACTGAAGTAAAAAGTAAAAACAAAATCCACAAATGAGGAAGTTGTGGTTTAAAAATAGAGTTAATCAGAAATCATACTAAAGCTCAACTATCAGCTGCTACTTTGTTATAAAGATAAGCAAAACATATTTGTGGTTGTCTCTTGCCAGGGCATAGAAATGTAACTAAGCCTTGTGTTTGATCTTATCTTCTAATGGCATTTATCATTTTGGAATTTGTACCTGGATCACACATCATCTGCAAACAACACTCTATGACACTCTATGACATCCTTCAGGTCCTTCACTGTGGCTTTTCCTTCTTTTTTTTTTTTTTTTCTCTCAAGACAAGGTCTCACTTGTAGCTCAGGCTGGCCTTGAACTAACTGTGTAGCCCAGTCTGGCCTCAAACTCCTAGTGATCCTCCTGCCTCAGCCCCCCAAGTGCTGGGATTACAGGCATGCACTACCATGTCTGTCTGTCTTCTTGCTCTAAGGGATTGTTGTAAATTTTCAGTACTTCAGGCCTAGAAGAGACTTTATAATGAGGATACTCATGCATTGCTCCAGGCAAGAAGAAAGGTCTTCAGCTACTGGCTCTGCAAGATCTTTGGAAATGTGGTTTTATGCATTTATTTTTGCACATTAATATCTATTTTTCAAATTAGTCTATGTTTATGATACATAATAATTACATTGCTTCTGGGGATATATATATATGAGAAAACCTTCCCTGCTTTCATATCCCCCTGAAAATGTGATTTTAACTTTGTTTTATTTATTTTTTGTAGTACAGGGGAACAAACCCAGGGCCTTCCCACTGAGCTTCTCCCCAGGGTCTCACTAAGTTGAATTTGCAATCCTCCTGTTTCAGATTCCCAGAGTGCTAGGATTACAGGTGTACATCACCACATCCAGCAAGGCTGGTTTTAATTTTTCTGAATAACTATTTTTTGGTATGTTTTTATTACTTATTCCTATTTTATTTTATTTATTTATTTTTTTTGGTACTGGGGATCGAACTTGGGTCCTTGTGCTTGTGCAGCAGGCGGCGAAACCACTGAGCCAAATCCCCGCCCCACTTATTCCTATTTTAATTTAATTGTGGTTGCCAACGATGGACTATATTCTAGAATACAATGTGCCCCATCTATGATTCTCAAGTTCTTGTGTTCCAGTTTGGGTTTGGGTTTGGAATGTCTTCCCAAAGGCCAATATGTTAAAGGCTTGGTCCTCAGCTTGGTGCCATCAGGTGGTATTGGAACCTTTAAGAGGTGAGGCCTAGTGAAAGGTCTTAGGTCATTGGGGGAGTGGCCCCTCTCTCTTTTTCTTTTACTTCCTGGACTCCATGAAGTGAACAGGGTCAAACACAGCAGGGACTGAAGCCTCCCAAAACTGGGAGCCTTCATAAAACTGTCAGGACTGGGGATTTAGCTCAGTGCTGCTGCATCTGCCTTGCAAGCACAAGGTCCTGAGTTTGATCCCCAGTACCAGAAAAAAAAAAAAGCATAAACCAATCAGTCTTAGATATTTTGTTGCAGTCATGGAATACTGACCCACACACCTATAGACAAAATTAGTCATTTAACTAGGCTCTGATCAATACAATAGAAGCTTGGACTATAGAGTGTGTCTTAGTTACTTTTCCTGGTGCCAAGATAACATAGCAGACCCCCAAAGTTAAAGGAGGAAAGGTTTATTGTAGCTCACAGTTTGTAGAGGCTGCAGTTTATGGTCGGCTGGCTCCAACGTAGGGTGATATGACAGAGGGCCATCATAGAGGAGAAACAGCTCATGGCAGGCAGAAGGGAACAAGGCAGCAAATGACAAGTGGCAAGCAACAAGGGAAGACCATAGCAGCTCTCTTTCTGTCTCTTATATTTTACTCAGGCTACCCAAGGGCAGGTAGCACTCACAGCCTTAACCTAGCATTGCACAATGAATCAATCCCAGCATCACATACCTTAGACCCAGCCACCTATGAGCACATGACGCTTTGGGGGAACATCTAGATATGAGCCATAACTGCGTGTTCTAGACTTATCCTTAAGAAACAGTTCTTGCTCTTTTTCCCCCTAGCTAGCAAACCACTATAGGTTGAGCATTCCTAACCCAAAAATCTGAAACTTTTTGAGCACTGACATGGTGCTACAAGTGGAAAATTCCATGCTGTGTATTTTTTTTCATGCACAAAATTATTAAAAATACTGTATGAATTTACTAAAAATACTGTATGAAGTTATTAAAAATACTGTATGAAGTTACCTTCAGGTCATGTGTATAAGTAAGATTTATATGAGGTTCCCATGGTTTGAATATGGGTGTCTCTCCTGGAACTCATGCAGGAGTTTAAATCCCAAGGTCATATGCTAAAGGTAGTGAAGAGCTTTGGTATGGTCTATACCTAGACATCACCCCAAATTTCATGTGTTTATAGGTGGGGGTTTTGGGAGGTGACTGGATCATAGATGTGTGATATTCATCACTTTGGAGGCAATGAACTGGGATGCTGGAGTAGAAGAAGGAGCCAAATTTCCTGATGATGCAAACCACCACACCAGCTCCGAGTGCCTGTCTCTGAACTTTTGAGTGAGAGGTAATGAACTATTTTGCTCAAGCCACTTTTACTGGAGTTTTCTCTTATGTGCAGCCAGTCAGTTTTAACTGAATCAGAACCAGATCTGCCAGCCTTGTAGAGAGGGGCCTGATCTCCCCACCCCTCCCTAGATCATAAATCCTGCATGTCCACAAGATAAGCCGGGTAGAAAGGCAACCTTGTGCTTCCTCTGGAAGAGCTCTTTGCAGGCTCCACCTATTAAAAAAAGAAAGAAAAGAATATTCTTCTAGCTTACATTACTTTAGTGTGGCAGACTTTTTGGGTTTTGTGGTCTGAGCATAAAGTGTTTAATCACTACTGTCTCCCTGAAATTCTCCCCTTTAATTAAGCCATAGAAAATAGAAGTGAACCCAATAAACCAGGTACTGTCATTGCTCTCGCTAATGTGACTTTAGTTTATATTGACCTGAGGGGTTTGTTGTTTGGTTTAAGGATAAAAAAGTGGCTTGATTTTGGAAAAATTTTAGGAGATAAAGAATAAAAACTTTTTATTCTTTAAAAAGTAACATTTTACTCCTTCTCCTTGGTAATAATAGTGCAGTTACTATGGAATGAATGACATTTCCCTCCTGCTCAAATTAATTAGGGGTTTATGAGATATTTATTTTATAAGCATTTTGAAAGTTACCACTATCAAATTGGTTATTATACAAGTAGAGGATGTCTATATAGCTTGGGGATTTTTGTTTTGTTTTGTTTTTTGTTTTTTGAGACAGGATCTTGCCATGTAATTCAGGCTGGCCTTGAATTTACTAGTAGCCTAGAACCTAGACTGGCCTTGAACTCATGGCGATCCTCCTGCCTCAGCCTCCTGAGTGCTGGGATTACAGGCATGTGCCACATGCCCAGTTTATAGCTTGGGTCTTGTAATCTGTATGAAATAGAAAATTGTGTGGCCCTACTGTAGTCACTCTACCCAATATTTCTATAGTAATTCTTAATACAATTGAATAGATTGCCTGTAATAATCTAGTAATAGTTGAGATTGTTAAAAAAATTTGGGCACTTTGGACTAATATACTGGGACAATGAATATTTTTGAGAAATTGAAGTTTATTAAAAAGGAAAATGGTTAGCTGGGCGTGGTGGTGCATGCCTGTAATCCCAGCACTTTGGAGGCTGAGGCAAGAGAGTGGCTACAAGTTCAAGCCCAGCCTGGGCTACATAGTGAGTTCAAGGCCAGCCCAAACTACATAGCAAGACCCTGTCTCAAAAAAACAAAAAGGCAGTGGTCAAAGAAAGCAATACTAGCCTATACTAGAGATGGAATCCAATGTAAAGATGTAACATATATCACACATGCATGTATATATGTGTTCTATGTAAATCATATACATACTCTCAAACACATGCACATATAATTTTGATATAGATAGACTATGGAACTGAGACAATTTTAGATAAAAACTAAAAAATTTGGTTTTGCCTGCCCTTTCCCTTTCATTTATATGTGATTCTACCTCATTTCCACTGGAGGCCTGGTGTTTGGATGATATTAATGGGGCAACAATCCAGCCAAATACAATGTAAAAGAAATACCAAGATATTTGGCCTAAGAATTGTCAGGAACAAGAGATATCTTTACATTTATTTAGGTCTTTAAAAAAATCTTTTAACAATGTTTTGTAGTTTTCCTTTGTGCGGCTTGTATTTGCTTTGAAAAATTAATTCCTAAGTATTTCTTCTCTGGGATGCTATCTTACTTTCTATTTGTTTTTACACTGTCCACTGCTCGTGTATAGAAATATACTTGCTTTTAATGTATTCATCCTTTCAATCCCCGGTACCAAAAAAATAAATTAATTAATGTATTCATCTTGTGTCCTACAACTTTACTCAACTTGTGCATTAGCTTTAACAGTTCTTTTTAGATTTCTTAGAATTATGTTACCTGTGAGATAGTTTTCCTTCTTGCCTTCTAACGTGGAAGCCTCTTGTTTAGGTGGAAGGCTGGTGTGATGGCTGGTAGCAACACTCCTAAAAGATTTCCTGTCCTTGTTTATCAGTTGTGTGAGTGAGCTGGTTATTCAGCCATCATCTCTCTGGTGAGTACTTCCCACTGACTTGAACTGAGGTTTTTTTTAGACAAGGTCTCTCTATGTAGTTCAGGCTGGTCTTGAACTCACTGTGAAGCCCAGGCTGGCCTTGAACTTGTGGCGATCTTCCTGCCTCCATCTCCTGAGTGCTGGGATTATAGACATGTGCCACCACACCTGGCAAACTAAGATTCTTATAAATTTTTTTTATTAGTACATGTTTGCAGAACATAGTTATTACATTCCTTGTGGGGAGTTGGTATGTGTACATTATACATCTTAATTCTTTTTTTTTTTTTGGTACCGGGGATCCAACTTGGGTCCTTGCGATTGCGAGGAAGGTGGTGGAACCACTGAGCTAAATCCCCGGCACATCTTAATTCTTTTCCTTTCTTCTTCCTCTCTCAACTCCTTTCATCTCTTTGTCCCCTTCCCATTTGCAAAAGATCTATCTCTTGCCAGGGATTTAGCTCAGTGGTTCCGCCACCTGCCTTGCAAGCGAAAGGACCCAAGTTGGATCCCTGGTACCAAAAAAAAAAAAAAAAAAAAAAAATCTATCTCTTTATTTCCTATTATCTTTTATTTTGCTCTTTATTTATAATTTAGGTTTCTCATGTAAGAGAAACCATGTGATCTTTAAGCTTGTGTGTCTGATTTATTTCACTTAGCATTATTGTCTCAAAGTACATCCATTTTCCCACAAATGACTCAAGTTTATCTTTCTTTATGGCACAGTAGTACTCCATGGTGCATAGGTAACACATTTTCTTTATGTATTTTTGTGTTGGTGGATATGTAGGCTGCTTCCAAAATTTAACTATTATGAGTTCTGCTAGTATAAAAATGGATATGCATGTATCACTAAAATATGATGTTTTTAACTTTCTATTTTTAGTTTTTTGAGAAATTTCCATGGTAGTTATACTAATTTACATTCCCACCAACAGTGTAGAGGGTTTCTTTATCCCACATATCCTCGTCAGCATTAGTTGTATTTGCGTTCTTGATGATAGATAGCCATTCTTTCTTTTGAAGAACCAGCTCTTTGATTAATTGATTCTTTGTATTTTTCTGGTCTCAATTTCATTAATTTCTGCTCTCATCTTTTTTTTTTTTTTGTACTGGGTATGGAACTCGGGACCTTGTGCTTGCAAGGCAGGCAGTGGAACCACTGAGCTAAATCCCTGGCCCTGCTTTCATCTTTATAATTTCCTTCCTTGTGCTAGCTTTGGATTTGGATTGTTCTTGATTTTCTAGGACCTTGAGGTGCATCATTGGGTTATTTATTTGGGTTCACTCTGTTTTTCTGGTGTGGTCATTAACAGGTAGAAACTTCTCTCCTAGGACTGCTTTAATTGTGTCTCATAGTTCTGGTATGTTGTACTGCCATTATCATTTGATTCTAGGAACTAATTTTTTCTGTTATTCATTATTCAAGAGTGTATTGTTTAATATCCATGTGTTTGCATTATTTCTGTAGTTTCTTTTGCCATTGATTTGTAGTTTTATTGCACTATGATCTAATAATGTGTGTGGGATAATTTCAATTCTTTTATACTTATATAACCAGGCTTTATGGGCTAGCATGTAGTCTATTTTGGAGAAAGTTCTATATGCTACTGAGAAGAATGTGTATTCTGTTATTGTTGGGTAGAACTTCTATAGATATCTAACATGTGGGTTTGTTCAAAAGTGTGGTTCCCCAGGTGTAGTGGTGCACATCTGTAATCCCAGTACTTGAGAGGCTGAGTCAGGAGGATTGTTGCAAGTTTGAGGCCAGCCTGGGCCACCTAGTGAGTTCAAGGCCAGCCTAAGCTACATAGTGGGACTCTGTCTAAAAACCAAACCAAACCAAACCAAACCACCAAAGGTGTGGTTCAACTGTGATATTTCTCTATTGATTTTTTGATCTAGTAGATATATTTGTGAAAGTGGGGTATTGAAGTCCCCCATAATGATTGTGTTGATATTTATCTGGACTTTTATATCCCATGGTGTTTGTTTTATGAAGCTGGGTGCATTAGTGTTTGGTGCATATATATTTATAATTGTTAATGACTCTCTTCCTGTTGAATCATTCCATTAACCAATGTTATATAGTGACTTTCTTTCCCTCTTTGATCAGTTTTGGTTCGAAGTCTACTTTGCCTGAAAATAAGATAGCTACTCCTGCTTGCTTTTGGACTCCTGTTGCATGGAATATTGTTTTCTTTTCTTTGATTTTTAGTCTATGAATTTCTTTTTGGATTTCATGTATTTCTTTTATATAGGATACCATTGGGTTTTGTGTTTTGAGCCAATCTGCTAATCTGTGACCTTTGATTGGGAGTTGAGACCTGGAACACTGAGAGCTATTTCTGGATGTATTGTCTTATTCTTGTCATTGCATTATTTTCCTGCTGCTGATTCCTTCCTTCCTTCTTCTTTTTTTTCCCTTCCTTCTTCTTAATTACTCACCCTATCTCATGTATTCATTCCTCTAGACTTTTGGGCATCCTTGGCTTCATTGTCTCTTTCTAGGATATCCTTGAGACTATTTTGGAGTGCTGATTTGGTGGTCATGAATTTCTTAAGGTGCTCTTAGTCATGGGAAGACCTGAAAGATGCTTTTGGAAGGTATATTAGTGTGGGTTAAAAGTTGTTTTCTTTTAGAGGTTGAGACACATCATTCCAAACTCTTCTGGCCTTTAAGGACTGTGTTGAGAAGTGTGCTACAATTCTAATGGATTTACATTTATAAGTGATTTGTTGCATTTCTGTGCTTGGATTTAACTTCTAGGATTTTGACTGTGATGTGGTGTGGAGGAGTTCTTTTTTAATCATGGCTATTTGGTATTCTATACACCTTGCTTACCTCTATGTTAAATTCTTTCCCTATACTTTTTTTGGGGGGGGGGTGATGAAGAGGTTTGAAACAGAGTCTCACTAAGTAGTTCAGGCTCTCCTTAAACTCACTGTAGAGCCCAGACTGGCCTTGAACTTGCAACAATCCTATTGCCTCAGTTTCCTGAATACTGGGATTACAGGCATGTGCTACTACATTTGGCCTTCTTTCCCCTTACTTGGAAAATTTTGTGCTATTATCTCTGTAACCAGGTTCTTATGCTATTTGTTCTGTCTTCTGATTTTTCACTAATTCCAGTTAATCTTCTATTAGTCTTTTTTGCATCATCTAAAAGCTACTACTATATCGCCTTTAGCAATAGAAAGATCTGCAACAATAATATGACATAAAGACAAATCAAATACTGACACAGAGTAAATATCTGCTAAATGAAATGACTATATCACCATTAACAATAGAAAGAATTCAACCATAATAGCACAGAGTCACCTAGATATCTAAAGATATAATTTTTTCCAGATAGGGTCTCTCTATGCAGTTCAGGCTGGCCTTGAACTCACTATGCAACCTAGGCTGCCCTTGAACTAGTGGCAATCCTCCTGCCTCAGCCTCCCAAGTGTTGGGATTATAGGCATGCACTACCACTCCTGGCAATATCTAAAGATTAATAAAGCTTAATAGTAACAGTAGTAAAAGTGGAGGAGGTGAGGAAAGGGGAAAATAAGAGAAATAAAATTCAAAAAATAAAGAAGAGGAAGATGAAAAGAAGGAAGGAAAGAGATAAATGATCCTATTAAGGAGTGATAGAAAATTAATAGAATTAGATAAAATCAGCAGAAAGGAATAATAAAGAAAAGGATGGGAAAAAAACCCAGGGAGCAAAGAAAGGAAAAAAGAAAGAAAAAAATTCCCAATCCCCCAAAACCCAGTGAGGAAAATGAGTCAAAAAATTCGGGCTGGGGATTTAGCTCAGAGGGCCAGGGATTTAGCTCAGTGGTTCCGCTGCCTGCTTTGCAAGCACAGCAAGGTCCAGAGTTCAATCCCTGGTATTAAAAAAAAAATTCCTCTGTGTTTTTGAATAAGTGGTTTCTTTTCAGGTCCACAGTATTGGAATCCACCAGATATGGGGAGGGATAGTAAGTCACTGCTAAGTCTTATTGTTTTCCACACTTGTATTTTTGCGTGCTATGCTGAGTCTTGCATTGCCTTTCCTGCTGAGTGTGTTTGGTCAATGGTGTCCACCATAGGACTCTACTCACTTCAGCTGCTCCCGCTTTCCATGTCTCTGTGTGCCCCAAATCACTGCTTTCTCTGCCTAGCTTTACATCCTGTAGGTTTGTGAGATGCCTCCTGTACTCAAGAGACCCCTCTGTCTGTGCACCCCAGGCTGTGGCAATGAACCAAGCCAAATTGCATTCCTGATCTTGTTGGCAGGTGGGGACAGCAAATAGAGCACACATTTCTGTGCTGAGTGTAGGTAGTAGGGTGGGGTGGAGGTCAAGCAATCTGCGGGACTTACTGCCAGCCTTTTGGACCTAACCCCCTCCAAAAACCACACTTGACCCGATTTCCTCCAAAAACCACACTTGGAGAAAGTGAGACACCCATGTCCTCTCCAGGCTGAGCTTGAACTTCTCAATGGGTCTGTGTCTAGGCTGCACCGACTCTGTGTCTGTCTCCTGTGGCTGTCTCTCACCCACTCAGCCTGGGGTAGGATGACTTCAGAAACCTTAAGTGTACTTGATCTTTAGCTCAGTCTTAAACAATCAACACCTTCCAAAAATAGCTTCTGATTATCTCTCTCAATATGGTGGGTGCTGCAGTGGATTTCTTCTCCAACATTGCCTGCTGTGAGGAATGATTTATTTTCAGAGTAAAACCCCACATTGCTTTGCAGTTTACAATAATGGTGGGGTATTCTTGGGGATAGAGCTTCTGGCCTGGTCCACTATTTCTCTCTAAAGTTTATTTTCTGTTAACAGAGACAGGTCCCTCTCTGGGAGCTGGGGTTAGCAATTCAGACTGCTTTGTTCCTTTCTCTGTAATGTGTTCAGCTCCCCCAGTTCCTGCCTTGAAGGCAGCTGGTCATGGACTGAACCCCCTGAAGATATAAACCAAGAGATGGACGTAGGGGAGGAGAAGGGAAGTAAAAAGAATGAAGATGTATTATGTGCATGCATTAACTTCCCAAGTGAATGTGACCATTATGTAATGCAAATAGGTGCTAATAGAAAATTTAAAAATTAAAATATAAAGGACATAAACCCAAATTAAAACACTTCATCTTTCACTTCTGGGTATTGGGTGCACTGTGTCCAAGCAACAGGAAGGTGACTAATAAATTTTCTGATGAGGGGAATGGTTTCAGGTATTTCAGGAAGCAGTGGTCAGGGCCCGTGACAGCAATGGCTTGGAGACCAGGGGCGGTGGGAGGGGCCAGGCTTTCTATGTCCCAGAATGGGGAGGCAGCAAGTGTTTCTCAACAGGACTGTGACATAAGGAAGGCAGGAAGGAAGCTGGCCTGGGCAGTGCCCTCTCTTCTCTTCAGTTTCTGTGTTTCCCAAGCTGTCCCTGGCGTCACGTTTCCCTTGGGATTTCTCATCAAAATCAGAGCCAAAAAAAAAAAAAACAAAAGACAGCAGAGCCTCAGGGAGAAACCGGTGGATACTGTTCTGTTCTGGGCAGTGCAATCCAGCAGCTGAGGAGGCCGGGCACTGGCAGGCAGCAGACCCCAGAGGAGCAAACATGGAGAAGACAGGGGTGCAGAAGTGGCCACTGAGGGAGCTGCTCCTGCTGCTGCTGCTCTGCGTCTCAGGTGAGCAGAGGCAGGTGAGGAGGCTGGGGAGGGCACAGGAGGGAGGAACTGGGAACAGCCCAGGGTGGCCGCCTCTGTTCTCTCATTTCCTTAGGATGGACTGGAATGCGACCGGGGTGTGTGTTACAGACAGGCAAGAACAAGGAAGGGACAGACACACTCTTTTTGTTTTTTGTCAATACTGGGAATTGAACCCAGGGCTTTTGGACTGAGCTCCATTCCCAGGCCTCTTATATAGTTTTTTTTCTCTTTCAGCCATTTATTTCTTTATTTACAGTTTGTGTCCAATGCAAATCAATTCCATAACATGAGGAGTTACTATGAATCAAAGCATAAATACACAAACAATATATAATCCGAACACATGTGCAGCATTCAGATATGAAGAAAAAGGGAGTGTTCATTCACATGCACAGTAGCTTCAGATCTGTTCAGTCTGGTTGTTCCCCTGTAGATTTCCAAAGATGGGAAAGCAATGACTTGGATTATCAAGACTATTATGGTCCTATTAGATACTGGAACATGTAAGCATCAGCGTGTGACCATGCAAACAAGAGTTTAGGGTGTGTCTCTTTCTTTTTAAAGGTTTCTGTGTATCAAGGCAGTTGTAAAAGACAGCAAAAATCAAGGCTTAGGACAATTCTAACTATCTAAAAATATTGACTGATAACAGAATGGGTTCCAACTGTGGCTATTGTGATCCATAGTTTTTTTTTAAAAAAGTATTTACAGAAAAAGTATAAAGTTTTTTGCAAATTTATGCAAATTAGCTTCTAGTCCTAGCTTCCCAAATGCTTGATTTAGTTTTGGCTCCTTCACATACTTACCTTTTTAAATTCAAGATTTGTAATTTTATCTTCAAAACAGACTGTATTTTTAATTGTGAGGAGTATTCAACATATACAGAAATAAAAAGGCAGCATTTTCAAATTAGTTGAGGTCAATACAATTCTACTCTTTGGAATCAGTTTAGCTAGATGAATCTGGTACTTGTGTTGAATGAAAGTGGGTGGTGGGGAATGCCTACCATTTCACTTTGGAAAGATAAGATTTCCTGGAGATACTTAGACTTGGGGGTGGGTTCCTGTCTACTATTGCCCTGGCACATGTCAATTACCACGTAAAAAGTCAAACGTAAGGTCAAATCCAAAGCCACAGCCAAAGCCACAGAGGGTGGGGGAAAGAGTTCCGTTTCCAAGAAAACAGTGATAGCTTAACAATGTGAAACTACCTAGAGGATATCAGCGTTAAATGAGTACTGTAGAAACGACACATTGAGGAATTAAGGTAACACCTGGTAGTTCCTTCTAATGTACATATAAATAGCATCATGGAAGCTTTTTATATTATGTTTTATGGCCTTATAGATTTAATGAACCTAATGAAAACTGAATCTCTGTTCCACATCCCATCTTTTATTTCTAAATAAAATCTATTCTTGTTTTCAAGGTACAGTTTTAAGTGTCCATATTTCTTAAGCCATATTTGAGGAAATCATGGGTAATCTTGGATGTTGTTATCTCTCTTCATCTTGTAAAAAAAAAAACTCCAGCAGATTTAATACTGGCATTCATCGTCTGTCAGTCCCTTCACACGTCCTTCAAATGAATCAAATTTGGAATTCTCAGCATTTTCTGCATCGCTAAAATAAGGTGTGGAATTAGATTTCTTCCTTGCCACACTGAACTTCTAGTCATTTGGATTGGGTTTACAAGATGGGGAAGTAGAGACGCTCTTGCCCAGAGTCTCTAACAGTGCAGATGTAGAAGAGAGATCGAGACCAGAAGGAGACTGGCTGTCAACTGCAGGGCACCGCTGCCTGCCTTGGTGGTGGCGTTAGTTGGATTTAGGGTAGTAGAGGTGCTCTGGGAGGTGTTACTTGAAGGTTGCACAACAGCTGTTTGGTTTGAGTAAATCTGTGTGGGTAGGAGCAGTGTCAAGAGCAGCAGCCCCAGCCCCAGCCTGGCCACCATCGCTCTGCCCATGTCCGCTCCTTGGGTGCGTGGCGCGGCTCGCTGCAGGCCAGGTGCATGGAGATCAGTAGGCCCAGGCGGGCGCAGGGGAGGTCCTCTTATATAGTTTATCTTGAGACAGCGTCTTGCTGAGTCACTAAGTGGCCTAACTGGGCTTGAACTTGAGATCCTCTTGCCTCAGCCTTCCAGAGTGCTGGGATCACAGGGGTGACCACCTTGCCAGCTGCCTGAGGCTTGCAGTGAGACAGCAATCTTCCCGCATACGCCGATCTCCCAGGAGACCCGAGAGAGAGGAAAGCAAAGCTCCCTCCAGAGAAACATGCAGCCAGGGCAGGGGAGGCATTAGCAGAGGAAAGGTAAATAGCAACACAGGGTCAGGCTGTGACCGGAAGAGGAAGGTGCAAGGCAAGTCAGTGTTGCAGGGTGCTGAGGAGGAGTGGGGCAAAGGGGCAAGGGCGCTGGAATCAGACAGAGCTGGGTTCAAGTCCCGTCTGTTCCTTTGTTTAGATGTGCAGCCCTTAGAAAGTCCCCTAACCTCTTGGAGCCTCAGTTTCCTCATTTGTGGGTTGTTGTTGTTGTTGTTGTGGCCGAGATGCTCGAGAGTGTGTTTGTTCCAGAACATTCTGTATTGGCACGTGTTGGCAGTACCTGATGATCTCACTCACCGTGGGGCGTCGGTACATGCACAGCACACGTCCTCCTTCCCTTTTCACTCCCCCCTTCCCCTCTGTCCTTCCTCTCCCTCCCTCTCTTTTGTCTATTTAGTTTTTGGTACCAGGGATTGAACTGGGGGCCCTGCACTTGCGAGGCAGGTGGGGGCACCACTGAGCGAAATCCCGGGCCCTCACTCTCCACCTCTCCGTCCTCTTCTCCTTTGAGAAGGATCTGTCTCCTGACTTTCTATTATCTATCCTTTATTTTCCTCTTTACCCTTTCGGTTTCCCATGTAAGGAAAACCATGTGCAATTGAAGCTTGTGGGTCTAATTTATTTCACTGAGGATTATCTCAACGTGCATCCATTTTTCTACAAAAGACTCAAGAGTATCTTTCCCTATGAAGGAGTAGTGCTCCTTTCTGTCTAAATACATTTTATTTTTTCATTTATGCCTTGGTGGGACATAAGGCTGCTTCCAAGATTTAGGTCGTTGAATTGTGCTGCTGTAACCATGTGTATGCACGAGTCACTGCCATGTGATGTCTTTGCCTCTTTTGGGAAGATCCCTAGAAGGGGATAGCTGGTGTCCAATGGGATTGGTAGTTTTTGTGTATTGAGGAATCTCAACCCTGATTTCCATAGTAGTTTTACCAGTTTACCTTCCCACCAACAGCACTGAAGGCTTCCCTTCTCCCTGAAGCTTTGCCAGCATCTGTTATTATTTGATTTCTTAACGACAGCCATTCTTTCAGGGATAAGTTGGAATCTAGTGTGGTTTCATTGGCATTTCTTCATGTATTTGTTGAGTATTTGTACTTCTGTTGTGAAGTGTCTACACATTTCACTTGCCTATTTTTCACTGGGTCTTATATTTGAAGGGCATCTAATTATTTGAGTTCTTTACGTGGCGTAAGGTTGGGTGAAATGCACCCAGACCTCAAATTATGTTCCTTGGCATGAAATTTAGCTTCAATTAGTCTAAGTATGAGTTCTCTGTCTGAGGAATAGTTGGAAACATTTTTTTCCCAATCTGTAGGTTGCCTTTTCACTCTGTGAATTGTTTCTCTTGTTGTGCAGAATTTAAACAATTTGATACAATCCCATTTATTGATTCTCACAAGTATTTCCTGTGCAACCTGAGTTTCGTTCAGAATGTCCTTGCCTAAGCCTGTGACTTCAAGAGGGTTACCTCTTTTGTCTTCCAGTAGGTCTAGTGTTTTTCTGTTCTAGTATTTAGGTCTTTGATCCATTTTGATTTTAGTTTAGTGCACAGTGAGAGATGTGGGTCTAGATTCAGTCTTCTGGAAGTGGATAGCCAGTTTCCCCACATCATTTATTAAAGAGGCTCTTTCCTCTAGCTGTGGTTTTGGTCCCTTTGTCAAAGATCAAACACTTAAACATGCTTGGGATTGTTTCTGTATCCTATATTCTGTTCCATTGGTCCTCATGTCTGTTTGTGTGCCAGTACCATGCTGTTTTTATCACAGTAGCATTGTCAATAACTGCAGGTCCAAATGCCTCACATTTTTTCCCCTCAGGATTTCTTTTGCTCTTCTGGGTCACTTCTGGTTCCATAAGAATTTTAGGATTTGTTTTCTCCAGTTCTGTGAAGAGTCCTGTTGGAATTGTGATTGCGATTGCAGTAAATGTGATATCAGTTTTGGAGTCATGGACACCCTGATAATATTAGTTCTGGCTATCAAGAAACAGGGGATTTCCATTTTCTGATGTCTTCTTCCATTTCCTTTTTCAGATTGATGTAGTTTTCTTTATAGGGGTCTTTCACTTCCTGTGTTAGGTTTATTCCTATGTATTTAATTTTTCTTAATGCTCCTGTGAATGATATTTTTTCTATTTTCTTCCTCTGTCGGTTCATTGTTAGTATATAGGAATGCTATTGATTTCTGGGTGTTGATTTTGTACCTTGCTACATCATTGAATTTGGTTATTAATGCTGAAGAGTCTTTCGGTGGATTTTTCTGGGTCTTCTATGAAAAGGATCATGTCATCTGCAACTGATGAAAATTTGACTTCCTCCTTTTCTAGAAATATTCCTTTTATTACTTTTTCTTGCCTAATTGCTCTTGCTAATGTTTCAAGTACTATGTTGAACAGGACTGGTGATAGTGAACATCCTGCCTTATTCCCGATTTCAGAAGGAAAGCTTTATGTTTTGCATTTAGTATGATGTTGTCAGTAGGTTTGTTCTAAATGGCTTTTACGGGAGTGAGAAAATTTCCTTGTATATCTATTTTCTTCATTGCTTTTATCATGAAATTATGTTGAACTTTGTCAAAGGCTTTTCCTGCATCTATTGAAATGACCGTTTGATTTTTGTCCTTGCTCCTGCTTATATAGTGTATTACATGTATTGATTTGCATCTATTGAACCATGCTTGCATCCCTGGGATGATGCCTACTTGATCATGATGTGTGATCCTTTTGATGATTTGTTGCATTCTGTTTGCCTGTATCTTGTTGAGGGTTTTTACATCTATGTTTGTTAAAGAAATTGGTCCATAGTTGTTTGTTTTGGTTGGATTCTTGTCTGGTTTTGGAATCAGGGTGATGGTAGCTTCCAGGAGTGACTTTATGAGTCTTTCATTAAAGAGATTGGGAAGTACTGGTGTTACGACATCCCTGAAGTTTTTCTAGAATACAGCAGTGAACTCATCAAGACGTGGGCTTTTTGTAGTTGGTAGGTGTTTTTTTTTTCTTTTTCTGCTTCAATTTTATTGCCTGTTATTGGGTTATTCTGAGCTTTTAAATCTTTTTGACTTAGTGTTGGTAATTCATATGTGCCTATGAATCTACCCACTTCTCCTGGATTCTCAAATCTATTGGTGTAAGTAGTTGTTAAAATCGTTTTGATTTTGGCAGTGTTTGTTGTGGTTGCACCTTTTTCTTTTATAATTGCATTGATTTGGGTTTTCTCTCTCTCTCTCTCTCTCTCTGTTAGATTGCTAAGACTAAGTCTTTTTGTTTATTCTTTTGACGAAAAACTATTCAATTCATTAATTCTTTGTATTTTTTGCCTCACTTTCATTGACTTCTGCTCTGATGTTTATCATCTCTTTCCTTGTACTACCTCTTTTGGATTTGGATTGTTCTTCTTTTTCCAGGACCTTGAAGTCCATCATTAATTATTTATTTGGGATCTTTCTTCTTTTGTGATGTGGGCATTCACAGCTATAAACTTCGCTGTTAGGAAACTTTCATTGTGTTTCATAAGTTCTGACTTGTTGTACTGGCATTATTGTTTAGTTCTAGAGATGACCGTGTCTAGAGATGTCTGTCTAGAGATGACTGTCTTATATCTTCCTCGATTACTACTGTGACCCATTGTTTACTTCATAGTGTACTGTTTAGTTTCTGTGCATTTGCATAATTTCTGTGTTTTCTTTTGTCATTGATTTCTAACTTCAGTGCATTATAATCTGATAATATGCATGATATGATTTAAATCATTTTACACTTATTTAAGCTTATTTTATGGGCTAGTATGTGCCTTATTTTAGAGAAAGTCCCATGTGCTGCTGAAAAGAGTATATATTCTTTTTTTGGGTAGAACAAGGCAGATATCTATTAAGAACATTTGTTCAAATGTTTTGTTGAACTCTAATATGTCCTTGTTGATTTTTTTTGTCTCATTGACCTGTCAGTGTTTGTGTGGGTATTGAGGTTCCTCACTAAAATTGTGTTTATGTTTATCTGATCTTTTATGTCCACTAGTACTTCTTTTATAAAGTTGTGTGCACCATTATTTGGTGCATGTGTTTGTTATCTCTTCCTGTTGGATTGTTTCCTCCTAATATGTAGTGCCCTTCTTTGCCTCTTTTGATCAGTTTTGGCTTGAAGTCCAGTTTGTCTGAATATGGGATCAAACACAGGATCCTCTGCTTGCAAGGCAGGCATGGTGCCACTGAGCTAAATCCCTGGCCCTATACATCCTTTGATTTTTAATCTTTAAGGTTTTTTTGGTATCAAATGTGTTTCTTTTTCTTTTTCTCATCTTTTTAAAAAAATTCGTTTTAGTTTTTTAAGAGAAGGTCTTGCTATATTGTTCAAGCTGGCTTTGTACTCACTAAGCAGTCCAGGTTGGCCTCACACTCATGGCAATCTTCCTGCCTCAGTTTTCTAAGTGCTCTGATTACGGGCATGCACCACAAAACCTGGCCAAATGTGTTTCTTGTAAACAGCATGCCCTTGGATTTTGGGTCTTGATTCACTCTGCCAGTCTGTGTCTTTTGACTGAGGAATTGAGACCATTCAGCTTGAGAGTTATTACTGACAGGTACTGACTTATTGTCTTATTTTCCTATTGTAGATTCCCTCTCTTTCCCTTCTATTTAACTTTTTACTTTACCTGTGTATTCATTCTATTAGGTCTTTAGTCATTGTTGGCTTCAGTATCTCTTCCTAGGTTATCCTTGAGACATTTTGGGAGGGCCAGATTGGAGTGTAAATAGCACCTGTTCACAGGTATTCATTTTGTGGCTGGCACATACATCAGAAAGTTGTCCTAAGAATTAACTAATAGACTGATGGCTCAGTACTTGGCTCAGTATTTAGGACACAGGAAGGACTTCATAAAAATTATGTGGATGATGATGCTAATGATCATGATCCCTGGTACTGAGGGCCAAGAGGAGATGAGATTAGTGCCAGCTGGAGATGTTCAGGTGGGCTTCCCTTGGGATGAATGGGGTTGATGCAGGTGGAGAAGAGTATGAGGAGAATTCCATGTAGGGACACCAGGAGCTAAAAGAAGGGATTGTGTGCCACACAGCAAGGGGGCACAGCACGACAACCATGGGCAGAATGGAAAATAGAGGGTGAGGTTGTTGATGTTGTTGTTAATTTTTATTTGTTTGTCTAATTTTGTTTTGCTGTAATGAGGTTGAATCTGGGGCCTTCACATTGATCTGTATCTCAGCCCCCATTTTATTTTACTTTTTATTTGGAGACAGGCTTTTGCTAAGTTGCTAAGTTGCCCAGTTGCCCATACTTTCCTGGAGGCTCATCCTGCCTCAGCTCCCCAGAGTGCTGAGATAACAGTTGTGTGTCAACAGGCAGGACTCTTCAGTTCCTTTTTCAAATTGAAGTTTTCATTTTTCTAAAATGGAGATGGTGGGGTAAGTGAAGGGGGATCAGAAAGAGTCAAGGTACTATCATAGATGTATCAGTTTGCCAAAATGAATGCAGTTATTCTACCATTTAACAAAAGAACCAAAATGGAGACAGAAGAGCTACCATAATACCTAGATTCAAGCCCTTAACCAGGATTTTGCTGTGCCTTACTCACTCCATATTTGAGTGTCTGTTCCTGCCCCTACAATAAACTGCCTAGTGCCATCCAGTACTGACAGGAGCCCAGTCGCTCCTGCTCCCTTGCCCAAGCCACTAAGGTCCTTCGTCTTTGGCCTTGGGCTGTGGCCAAGGCTGGAGTCAGCCCAGGGCTCAGTGACTGCTTGCTCTTCCCCTAGGACTCCATGCTGAAGGCAGGGAGGAGGGGCACAGCCTGACAGTGGTGCATCATTACAACAGGCAATACAGGTACACCATCAAGGCCTGGCAGCGGGTGGAGAGCCCTGGCCTCCCCTGGGACTGGTGAAGACAGACAGAAATGATGACCTGAATTGGGCCCAGGTGGTGAGCTTCCTGCTGGAGGATGACCTCACTACTGGCTTCATCACCATCACCATGATGGGGCTCCAGAGGCAGGACGTGGGGCTGTACCAGTGCGTCGTCCCCGACTCCTTGTTGCCTTGCAGGATTGGACTCAGCTGGTAGGTGAGCACTGGGGACCAGGGTGGGGAAGGAGTCTCCTCAGCAAAGCAGGTGAGGGAGGGCCCCGCCTGCCATCTGGGGCCACTGTGGAGTGACAGCTTGGAACAGCAGGGACAATTCTAGACCTGAAGCCAGGGCACTGGGGCGCCCACTCTGTCACCGTGCAACACGAATATGTCACTGGTATTCTCTGGGCTGAAGTTTTCTTCCCTGTTAGGCAGGGGTGGGGGGTGAGGTGAACTCAGATCTCCCCTGACTCTGGCAAAGAATCTTCTAGAGAAACTGACAGCTGACAGCCTCCTATGTGCCAAGTTTGTCACTGGTTCCTGTCCCCACTGGAAGCACAGGTGAGAGGTTAATTACTCACTGTGCCTCTCAGCAGGTGAGTGGAGGCCCCTGAGGTAGCTCAGATACCTCCTGACTTCAGGGTCCCTGGGCCCTGTTTGGTCAACAGGATGCTGTTCCCTTTCTCAAGGGATTTAAAATGGAGTCAACAAGGAATAGGTCTGGTGAGGGTGGACTTCCCTTGCCCCTGGTTGGTGAGGGCACTGGCGTCCCCTCCTCCTTTGTTCCTAAGCCTCTCTTCCTGCACAGGGAGGCAGCACCGGGAAGGTGGGGCTCCATTGTCCCTCAACCTTCTCCTCTCGGGCTGTGAGTTTGGGAGGCCTCCACCACCAAGGGCTTTGCTGCCCTGCTGACCCCCAAATGTGACAGTCTGGACAGTCATGGGCTCTGGTTGTCCCTCCTAGGGTCTGGAACAGCATTGACCACACAAAAGGTACAGGCTGCATGCAGGGCAGCAGGAACATGTTGACCCTGGAATAGAATAAAATATTCCTCAGCCCGGGGAGCAGGCTGGCTGCAGCTGTTTGTACAGTGACCCGGGAACTTGGTATTTACCTGGCCATGGTGTCTGAGCTGCAGAAGAACTAAAAGCACAGACTTTGCAGATGACGGTGACCAGTGTGCCCAAACAGAAGGTGCTGGATCCTCTGTCCCTCTCCCTCTGGATGGGGCTTCTCCTCTGGGACATTCAGTGGCTCCAAGGTTTTAGGTTCCTCTGGGCACAGGTGGGTAGCTTCGGCCCACTGCTGGAATCTCTCATCTGATTTCCACCCCGACCTTTAGCCAAAGTGTTAAAAAGACAAGAGGAGCAATGGGGAGTGGCTGAGCTGGTGCATCCAATGAGAACCACATGAAGTTTAATACAGGGTAAACTTGAGCATGATCATTTCCCCCAAACCGCACATGATACGAAGTGGCATTTGGTAGCAGCTTCACCGTCCTCCCCTGCAGGAACGGAGGACCTTTGAGCTGCTGTATATGGCCAGGGAGCTGGTGTTTTGCATGGATTGTCCCCACCTAGAGGAATTGCAGGAGAAACTGGGACAAAGCCTTCACCAGGATGCCTGTGACAGGACTGAAGTTGCTTGGAGAGGAAACCCTCCTCCCCCAAGGACTGTCTTTAGCGAGATTTAAACAAGTAGACACAGCAGGCTCTTTGTGGGGTGGTATGGGGTGGCCTAGAAGACTTTCCCTTCTCAGATTGTGGGGAATCCTCCTCTATCTTTTCCTTCTCTGTCTTTTCTTCACCTGTCAGGTGGAGAGGGCGCTGAGAGCAGAAAACCAGGCCAGGCTGAGTGGGCAGGTCCTGAAGGCTGACATCAGCATGATGTCACCACCAGACACACACACTGGGTCTCCGGACCTGGGTCCCTTTGCTGACTCTGCTGCTGTCCACAGTGTGACCGTAGGCTTCTGTCAGCCTGCTACTCGGGAGGTTGGACTGGGGACATTGAATGCTTCTATGTTTGACCTTCTAGGACCTGGCACACCTTTCTCCCAACCAGAGTACAACCCCAGGGCAAGAGAGAGCCGGCTTAGCCTGTGGGAGATTTTATCTCTGATGAATCTCAGGTTGTCAGCCAGGTTGGACAGAAGCGAGCTCAGGGCACGCTGTCCCGTCTCTACCAAGGATTACTGGATGCCAGAGAGCCGGACTGGGTGGAACAGGGACCATCTCCTGCTCCAGATAGGCCCAGAGGTCCCAGCCCCAGCCCAAGCCTTGCACATTAGCAGGCCAAGGCAACAAAAGTCCATCCTCCAGCCTCAGAGCTGGAAGGAAACCCAGGGCTGGGGAACAAGCATTGCACCTCTGAATCACAGAGATCAGCAGCCCCTGCCCTGGAGCTAAGCAGGGGCTGGACAGATGTCCTTCCCCACAGAGCAGTTCCCCCCAGGAGCTGAGAGACACCCTGGAGCTTGGGCAGTTGGTGATCCAGAGGCAGTGTCAGAGACTCGGAGCGGAGTAGGGTTAGGGCAGAGGGTAGGGTGGTATTCGTGCCTGGCAGAAGTAGGAGCAGGCAGTGGAGACACATGCGGTGTGTGTCGTCTACAAAGCCAGACAGCTGGCCAAGTAGAGAGAGGAGATGGCCAGGTCACAGCAGGACAACAGGACACTGTGGTTCTGCCCTTTGTGCTGCAGGCAGTGGGGAATATGGGGGCCTCCCCAAGCCCTTGGAAGAAGTGGGTGAGCTCAGGGTAACCAGTGGCTGTACTCAGGAGGCTGAGGCAGGCAGGTCCCAGGCAGGGGACCAAGTAGATCCCTCCAGGGTAATGGGAAAGGTCGAGACCTCATCTACAAACGGTGCAACCTCCGGTCCCTGCTGGCAGCTGACACTACCCTCTCATATTCAGGAGCTTCGACCCATGGAGTCACCCTACACCGACTTTATCCTCAGACCTGGGCTGCTGGCCGGCGTTCTGATGTGCAGGTTCACCCTGAACAAGGGCGTGGTGGACTCTGTCCTATTTATCCTTCTGCAGAAGCCTTGGCCTTGGGTGAGTGGGGCCGGCGTGAACCTGGAGACTGAAACAGGGGAGGGGACAGAGACACCCACCCTGTGTGCTGGCGTAGAGGAACTGTCTCCCAGGGGTTCCCAGAGCCTGTCCTCTGCTGCCCCTTTCTTCCCTCCTCAGGAGGGCAGGGGCAGGACCGGGCCCTGGGACAGTGCCAGGCAGCCAGGCATGAGTCAGGATGCTGGGGACGAGGTGAAGATGGCGGAGCCGGCAGGGAAGTGGGAGGTCAGACAGGCAGTGACCATGGGGGCAGCACAAGGAGCCCCTGGGACATAGCAGCCCCCCTGCAGTGGCTGGCACAAACCGGCCACCACTCAAGGGACAATGCACAAGGCTTCCTGAGCCCCCCTGTGAGCTTTCTGCTTGGTCCCTGAGCTCTCTTCCACCAAGGGAGAGGAAACACTGGGGCTGGGTGGAGGGAGCCCAGGAGATGTAGCCAGAGGCCATGGAACTGAGGGATCTGGGTCTTAAATAGAGCAACTGGGACTCAAAAGAATTCCCCAAAAGTTCCTATGTCGGTTCCCTGACTGAAGCCCAGATGTGAACATTCCTGGGGACTTGTCTGGAACTTGGTGGAACTTATGCCGAGGCCCACCAGTCCTGCACATTTTTTAAAAGAAAAGCTTATTTTTAGGGCAGTTTCAGGTTCCCAGCAACATTGAGGAGAAAGTGCAGAGGGACATCCCACCCAGAGTGGGGCATTTGTCACAGTGGATGAGTTCCCCTGATTCATTCTTCCCTTCCGGTTGTTTTTGAGTAGGGTTATTCTTAAAAAAAAAAAAAAAAGAAAAGAAAAGAAAAGAAAGAAAGAAAAAAAGAGCTGCCATTCAGCAATTCAGGTAGGGAAGGAGGCTCTATTTAAAACAAAAGCCTCTGCCCATGCCTCTGGATCGGGGTTCCCCAGGGACAGGTGGGCTTGACTTTCTTTGCTCTGCCATCTCCACAAGATTCCAGCTGCAGCTGGGGGGGGTCCAGCCTGTAGTGGTGGAAGGAAGAAGAGGAGGGAGCAGGAAGCCTTTGACAGCCCTGGGCCCCAGCTGGCATTGCTCCGTGGGGCACTGCTGGGGCTCTTCCGCAGTCCCTGTCACCTGCAGCTTCCTGTTGCAAGTCAACACTGCCTCTTTCCTGGCTCTGAGCACTTGTCCACTTCCGGCTTCTTCCCACCAAGGTCCTGCACCTCCTTTGGACAGGATCAGTGACAACCCAAGTGCATGCGTGAGCCCACATTGGGCCCATGGGGAGTACTCTCCCACTGCATGCACCCCAAAAACACCTGGTGGCTCCTCATCAGCACCACTTCTACATCCTGCCCCCCACCAACAGCTGGCTGTCTGCAGTCTCTGCCCAAATTGCGGGACACTGGACAAGTTCTCCCAGTTCTGACCTCAGAAACCCCTCTCCAAGCCGTGGTAAAGTTAGCAGAGAGGTTCTGATGTCTTTTCACAGGTGCTATGCTCTGGCCTCCCCCTAATTCTGGAACATGACATTCATCTCCTTAGGATTTGCACCAGCCAACGCTCACTTGCAGACAGCAAAATCCAAACTACCTATTTTAAGTAGAAGGAGGTTTTAAAAATAGAGTGTTAAGCCAGTCGTAGTGGTGCCCACCTATAATTTTAGCACTCTGGGAGGCTGAGGCAGGAGGATTCCAAGTTTGAGTCCAGCCTGGGCAATTTAGCAACTTAGTGAGACCATGTCTCAAAATGAATTTTTAAAAAGTGGAGATATAGCTCAGAGCAAAGGCCCTGGGTTCAACCCCTAGTACCAATAAATACATAAATTTTGAAACAATTTTACAGAGTCAGATCCTAACAGCTTCTGGGAATGACCCTCAAAGCCATGTTGCAGCACAGGCGTATGAAGGGCCATTGCTCTTACCCAGTTGGGAGAACTATGATAGCCCCGGAGAACCCCGAAACTTCCCCAGTCAGGAAGCTGCCAGTGCAGACAGCTTAGCTGGTGAAATGGACGCCTGCCTTCCAGTGTAGCCTGGCTTGGATTTTAAATCTCACAGAAATGTGTTTGATGGGTGGCGCTCACAATACTTGGAAGCATGGCTGGCAGTGAATGTGAGACAGCCTTTTCCAACCTTTTACTGTTAAAAGGCCCATGAGAGGAGCCAGGCACGAAAGTCAAGTCCTGGGACCCACCCAGAGGGCTCCATGGAACCTGACACAGAAATAGTTCCAATGTGAAAGTTTTGTTGCTTTGTTTACTGTCAATGAAAGAAAAATATAGTAAGTGGAAAATAAACATTCACTCTTTGTCTGGTTATGCCAAATACCTCTGGTGTCTCTGATGCCAAAAACAGCCCATTGCATGCTATGTGTTATAAACTGCCCTCAAGGCAGAAAAAGGTGCAGACAATAGCTTCAATTTTAGCATCCCGTAAACAAAGTTTTCAAGAATCTGTGCAATCAGAAATGAGTACTTTTGGAGCCAAGGAGGTGTTTTGGGTAGGGGCCAGGCAGCTGCCTCAGTTTACCTTCTTGGTCTGCCTATTGTCCCGAGTCCCCCTAGCTCAGGACTATCGGTCTCCGCTGGAGCGGGAGGTCCCCGTGGCCTCCGATTCCAAGCTCTCCCTGTCGGGTTATTCCTGAGAGTTGCCTTTGCTAGGGAACAGCAGGACATCTGGCATGGGGTGGCCAGGAATGGAAACCTAACCTGCTTCTTACATACCATGGTTTCTCATATTGGCCACTTCCTCTCCCAAGCTGGACCTCAGTCTTCTCCTTCATGTAATAAAAGGGACACATATTCCCAGGTTAACTGCAAACATGTTCTGTTTTTATTGTACCTTTTTTTCCTTTTCTTTTTGAGATGCAGTGTTGCCGTGTTGCCTAGGCTGACCCTGAACTCCTGAGCTCAGGCAATCCTCCTGCCTCAGCCTCCCAAATAGCTGAGACTACAGGCACATACTACTGTGCTTCATGTTGAAGCACCTGCCTCACACCAGAGCCCTCACTAAGCTCTGACCTTGCTGTTCCCTCTACCACTGTTGCACAGCTTTGTGTTGTCCCAGGTAGTGAGATCAGCTTGGTGCTGACAACGCCTGGGACACAGCATTTGACAGTGTGGTTAAATTTATCTGTGTCCCCTCTATGATTTGTATCATTGGAGTCTTACCTAAGATCTTCCTGATCTGAGCTGCAGTGACATTTTGAGTATTGTCTTTTAAATAATGTACAAAGATATCCCCATGCGTTGTCTTCTATTAGGCTCCCTCCTCCCCCTCCCCTCCCCCTCCCCTCCCCCT
>NW_004624754.1:17604980-17636492 GCF_000247695.1 Heterocephalus glaber
TTGATTCATGTTTTATGCAGGATTTTGCACAAATAGAAAAGAAGCAAAAGCTATTGTCTTAGTTACTTTTCTTGTTGCTAAGACAAAATACCCAACACCCAAAATTAAAGGAGGAAAGGTTTATTTGGCTCACAGTTTGTAGAGGTTTCAGTCCGTAGCTGGCTGGCTCCAAGGTGGGGTGCCCTGGCAAAGGGGCATCACAGAGAAAGGGTTCTTGGCAGGCAGAAGGCAGCAAGCAGTGCACTAGTGAAGCAGCAAGCAGTAAGCAACAAGTGATGGCAGCAGCCCTCTTTCTGGCCCTTATAGTCTGTCCAAGGTACACGCCTTTGGGGCAGGTAGCACTCATGCCCAGGGAGGGACACCCATTATTAACACCTAAACTATGCCAAACCAATCCAGTGGACTAATTAAGTATAATTAAGTAATCACACACCCTTGATCCTAGCATCACACACTGTACATCCAGCAACCTCTGAAAAGCCCCACTTATGACCGCATGAGGCTTTGCGGGGATGTCTAGACACAGACATAACAGCTGTCAGTGCATTTGGAGAGGCTAGTGCCTCAAAACTGGCTATAGATAACACAAGAAAATTAAATTACAGGTTCATGCTGGGCATGAAGTCAAAAGCAAAAATGAATGCCAGCTGACTGAGCTCAAAGTGTATCAGAAAAGAGGGAGCCACGATCAGTGTGATTTGGTGGGGTGTATTTCAGGACTGAAAGGGTCATTCAGCCATAGAAAACCTATCAAAGTAAATGGAGTAAATCTAATAATTAATTAATAAGTAATAAAAATGTACAGGAAAAATTCAACTGCTGTAGAAAATGCATTTGGAAAAGTTCAATACATCTATATTATAAGGGGAAAACGCCATAAAATAGAAATAGGAAGATAAAACTTGGTAAAGATTGTATGTCAATGATTACAATAAATTATTACTAAGTGGAAAAATATAAATACAAATTAAGGATTCTTACAGCTACTACTAATGGTTAGTATAGAGGTCCTGGCCAGTGCTAGAAGAAAGTAGATACGAGGAAAGAAGACAAGAATTGTAAAAACTACACTTGCAGATGACAGGATCATCCATATTAAAAAAAGAAAAAGCAGAATCAATGAATATTAGATCTCATGAAAGAGCTTAGCAAGGCTGACAGATTCAGGATCAACTGGCAAACATTTAAAAAAGATGGGTATGGTGACTCACACCTGTAATCCTAGCTACTCGGGAGGCTGAGGCAGGCAGATTGTGAGTTCAAGGCCAACCTGGGCAACACAGTGAGACATCATCCACCTGTTCCCCCAAAACAAAAGTGATTTTCCACTTAAGAGTAATCGTTTAGCAAAATGTAAATAAAATAAAATTCCATTCACTAAAAAAAAAAACCCAAGAGTTTCTAGAAAGAAGTAATTTAACCAAAATCTCTTTGTAGAAAACCTTAAAATGCTAATAAATGACACAGGTGATCTGAATAAATAGAAATAATCCATGATCTTTGATGAGACAATAATATTATAAAGACTTCAATTTCCCCCAAATCAAAGGCTCTAAATGTAATTCCAATCACAACTTGAGTTCAATTTTTTTTTTTTTTTTTGGTACACGGCATCGAACTCTGGACCTTGCGCTTGCGCAGCAGGCGGTGAAACCACTGAGCGAAATCATCCCTGGCCCTTGAGTTCAATTTTTTAAAAGAATTTGATCAATTTACTCTAAAAGTATGTGGAAAAATAAAGATGCATGAGTAGCTACCACGAAAAAGTAAAACTATAAGCAAGGACTTGTCCTACTAAATATTAAGCAATACAACTGATACCGGTGTAGGCTGGTGTGCAAATGAATGCAGGGATTGGTAGGCCATGCTGAAGGTTCCTGACAGACCAGTATAAACCCAGAAATGTGCCTTAGAATAAGGCAGCCCCAGGAATCAGTGAGGTAAGGAACCTATTATTTGGAAGACATTCTTGAGCTAACAAGCACAACATGTTTTAAAAAATGAAAAATGAATCACAAAATTGGATCCCTATCTAATTATCTAATTACAGACAAAGATGGACTCCAGCTAGATTCAGGGTGTGTGTGTGTGTGTGTGTGTGTGTGTGTGTGTGTGAAACATAAAATGAAGTCCTTAGAAAAAAATATTGCAGAAGCTCTATCTCCCTACATCCCATCATCTGTTATTTTGCTCTTTATTTATACCTGGGGTTTCTTAGATAAGAGAAACCATGCTCTATTAAGCTCAAAAGTCTGACTTACTTGACTTCACATTATGGTCTCAAGGTACTAATACAAAATGAAAATTGGAAAAAAACAATACAAAAGAAAAAAATACTGCAGGTGAATATCTGGTGGCCTAAGGCTGAGGAAGGACTTCTTACACAAAACTTTCAAGACACCAACCCTAGGGACAAAAACAATCAAAGCAAATCAGTTACATCAGGAACAAGAAATTTTATCCAATGAATAACACTACTGGAAAAGTTCTCAAGCAGGTAACAGAGTGGGGAAAATGAATTGCAAATGTCTAAAACAAGCACAGCAGTACTACCTAGAGTCTCCACAGGAAAAAGGCTGGAATCCTGCAGAGATGGGCAAAGCCCGCTACAGGCAGTTAGAGGAGAGGAAATCTGAAAGGCATAGGAGTTAAGGCTCACACCTGTTAATAATACAACCATGAAATGCTCCCTTCTCCTTTTCCACTGGCAGAGCAAGGATGCTGGTGGGACCCAGGCAGGCTGATGGCTCTTGGGGAGGGTGTCGGGGAGGGTGCTGGCTGCCCCTCCCTGCCCAGGGGAGAGAGGAACAGGTGACACCCCCGCCCTCCTCTCTCTCCCCACTTCCAGTAACTCCAGTGGCCCCTTCCCCCCAGATGCTGCTTCCCCCGAGCTCCTGTTCCTCCTGCAGGGTGGACTCCTGGCGGTCAAGGGTCTGTTGCTGTCAGCCCTGTGCACGGTTCTGTGTTGCAGGTGCTGCTGCAGGGTGAATGGCTGCGCTGGGTCTGGGGTCCATGCAGCTGGGCCAGCTTCCAAGCCAGGAAAGATGGCGGGAGGAAGGTAGTTCAGAACGTCGCAGCCAGATGTAATTGAAATGGTCATTATGTCCTGGAATCTCTTCTGGTTTTCCTTAAGAAACAGACCTCAGGGAAAGAGGGGCTTTCCCGGGCCCTCATCCTCAGGGGGCAGGAGGAGAAAGCAGAGAGTAGCAGGGTGGCGTCTGGAAGAAGGGGCAGGTTGGAAGCAGGGGGAGGGGAGAAGGAAGTGGGAGAGGAGATTAGGAAATGGGCCAGGGTAAGACAAGAGGCAGGGAAGAGGAGCAGAGAAAAGGGCTCACTTTAATTTACGAGTTTCCTACTCATCCCCCTTCCCCAGGGTCACAGAATTGCTGCAGGTTTCTGATTACACCAGCTTCATCCAGGCCCCAAAGCCCTTGGGTGCATTCGGCCATCTCCCTGGACACAGAAGGAACACCTATTCTCCTGCCCCTGATGAAAGGCAGTACCCAAACCCGGGGAGATAACTCCCAGCCCCCCATCATCAGTGATATAGAGCACTCTAAGATCCACTTATCCTGTATAGAGCAGTGTAAGATCCAATTCCGCTGCCCTGCCCTCAAACTGACCGCCCATGGCTGCGATTATCTACATCCGGGTCAGCGCTTTCCACTGTGACCCAGTGCCCTGCCCAGCATCTTCCCCCTACTGCACGCATGCTCCTTCCTTCCCAGGGATCTTGCATCCTTCCACTTGCCTCAACCCGACACCAGGATTCCTGCCTTTGCCTGACTCTGCAATACTGTACCTCTATGTATTCCTTCTTGTGCTTAAACTCTACGCCTTGCACTGAACTTTGTCAGGGGCAGCTGAGTAAGATCTGTGAGTGGATCCCCTTGGGTTCCAGTCCTCCCATCCCAGGTATCTTAACCTGAGATAAAAATGGCTTTAAAATAAATGATGAAATTGAAATTAAGAAAGGCAGTGATCAGCAGACTGAAAAATGAATTCTTAGAAGTTCAAGAAAGACTCAGATGCAATTAAAATCGGTCATCCACAAGTAAGATCTGACAACCAAGATCCAATTTTCTGTTTGTTCAACATATAAGTAGATTCATAGCCTAAAGGCGAAAATTAAGTTGAATAAAACAAAATAATTGGGTAGAAGTGAAAGGGAAATGTTTTAGGGAGTAGAAGAAGATATTACATCCATAAAACAAAAACAGCCTAGGGTCACATTCAGAACATTTAATGTCCAGTGAGGCCCGGGCATTTGCCACTGAGAACAGTGACCCCCTGGAGGGACCAGTGTGTGCCAGCTGGATGCCAGCCATGAAAAGGCCACCACCAAGAGCACAGCCTGGACAATACAAACCATTTCCTTTTCGTGAGTGTGTGTGTGTGTGTGTGTGTGTGTGTGTGTGTATAATATAAACATTTCTTCACATATATTTCAACTAGAGCCCCATGGTCTTCTATGCACATACCACTTTTCTTCATCTCTTATTTATTCATTTTATCCTCATTTTCTACTTTCACATGTCCCGTTTTCAAGGCAACTACTCTAAAGCATTTGCTGTATAATCATGAATTTGAATGTGTCCTTACGAAACAGGCAGTATTATTTTTCTGTGGCTCTATTTTTCATTTGCACTAAAGAACTGGTGCTATACCTTTTTCACACACTTGTTGCACACACTACTGGGTGCACACCCAGGCTGCTGCTTTCCAGGCTGCAGCTCACACTCTACTGTGTGCACACCCCCCCACCCCCAACTGCACCACGTGGAACCAGGGTACTGATGTGGGCTGGCCTTCACCTCTCCATATTGCAGCCATGCTGCCATGGATGTCTTCCAATGTGTTCTCTGATGGAATCATGGGAGACTTTAGAATATATACTTAGGTGAGATGAGCTGGGTTGTAGGGTCTTGGACATGAGGTTAATGCTGCCGGAACCTCTTAAGACAAGCAGAGAGCATGTGCTTTCTGTGCATCTGTAGGAAGCACACAGCACCACCTATGGGCTGGTCTTAGCTATATTTATTCTCACATCCTACTTTCCTCATTTTTTGGCAAGACCAGCTGATAGGTGGTGCTGTGTGCTTCCTACAGATTCACAGAAAGCGCGGGATCTCTTGCCTGAGGCAGGAGATCACTTGAAATCACGAGTTCAAGTCCCAGCTTCTGAGTAGCTGGGACTACAGGTATAGGCTACATGACAAGACCCTTTCTTGATTTATTAAACTTACACAGCTGCAGTGGGTTGGGACAAATTCACACTTACAGTACAGAAACACCTAGATTGCTTAGAGCATATTAGCAATGGGATAAAAGTAGATAGAATAAAGATATATCTTTATCAGTTCAGATGCTAAGAGAGGGAACTTGGCTATAGCTTTTAAACTTTTTTTTTTTTTGGTACTGGGGATCGAACTCAGGACCTTGTGGTTTCGAGGCAGGCAGCGGCACCACAGAGCTAAATCCCCGGCCCTGCTTTTAAACATTTTACCTTTACATCCGTGACTTCTAAGTGTCTTCTCTTCACCACATTTTCAAACTTGTGATAAGTTTGAAAACATTGTAAATAAACATCTGAGTTATTTTTCTTCAAACATTTGAGCATATTCTTACATCTTCTTACTTCCACTGTTGTGATGGGAAATTCTGATATTAATCTGATTTTTCTTTATCTTAACTGACCTATTCTATCTCTCTGGAACATTTTATATGTTTTATTTGATGATGTGTCTTAATGCAAGGGATTTAATTATTCATTCTATTTTTAACTCTCTCAATACATTCAGTCTGATGCAATGCATTTCTTTAATTCTGAGAAATTCTCATTATTATTTTTTAAATAGTTCTCCTCCATTTACTCTTTTTTTCCCCCTTCTGGAACTTCTTTGAGGAGGTGCTGATGTTTCCATTTTTATCCTGCATACCTCTTAATTTTTTTATGCTTTTATATTAGTTAGCTTTCCAGGCTCTGGGACATGATACCTGCCACCTGCAATTTAAAGGAGGAGAGATTTAATGTGGCTCACATTTTAAGGGGATTCCATCCATGGTTATCTGGTTCCAAGACAGAACATCATGGCAGAAGGCATGATAGAGCTGAGCTGCTTAGTCACAGGCAGCTGGGAAGCAGAGCAGGAAAACGGTGTCAGAGAGGAAGGGCACAGACCAGTTACAGTCTCCAAGATCCCAGCTCCATGACCCACCAGGCACACTTAGGAGTATGTGCCATCTGTCCCCTGTGTGGCTCTCAAGCCAGTATTGTATATGGTGGGACCCAGTCAAGCCAGGCTAGTTGACAGCATGAAGCTCACCCATGCTGGCCTCATCACTTTGTCCACCCTAATGCCTTTGGGGTCACCGTTGATGCTATGTTTCCCTCACCAACTCATCTTGCTCATTGTTGCATCTACAGAGTTCCTCATTTCAACAATTTCCTTATTCATAATCAATACCTCTAATTTGTTCTTTTTCATGATTGCTTATTTCTGCTGCTCCTTATCTCCCTGAGAATATTTGGCCTACTTTAAATTATCATCCCATCACTTCTGCTTCCTCTGTAATAAATTGCTGCATTTATTTCTCTGTAGGATAGTTGTTCAAGTTATTGTCTTTAGTTCACAGTACTTGGTAATTTTTCCTGTGTTCTCACCTTTTATTTCCTGGTTTGTTTGTTTTTTTGAGGATCAGAGAATCACTAGAGATTTCACTATGTAAGGATACCCCAGAGGTAAATCAAGATGACTAGCTTGCCAGAAATAGTCCAGATATGCAGTTACATTTAGTATATTGCAAAGAAAGCCAATTCACATTTGACAAATGGAAACAAAGCATGTTTAACTCTGTAGAAAATTAAATTGTATCTCCTTTCCACACTGTAAATGAACTTAAAATGACAACTGTGCAGTAGGAAAATATTAAATAACTAAAAAAATAACTGAGAGGGCGGAGATACATAAGGAATGCAAGAGAGATAGAAGCCGTAGAGAAAAAAGGTTCAGAGATTTGACAAAATAAAAAAAAAGTAAAGGCCAGGCATAGTGGCACACACTTGTCATCCCAGCACTTGGGAGGCTGAGGCAGGAGGATCACTGTGAGTTTGAGGCCAGCCTGGGCTACATAGTGAGATCCTGCTTCAAAAAAAGAAAATTTAAAAAGTAAAAACTCTCTTGCCCTAATATACTATAAAGAAAAGGTAAAAGGAAAAAAATAAAAAAGAATTTTTGAAATTAAATTACCAATATCAGCATTCCGCTATCAGAGATCTGGAAAGAAAGGGATATGGGCCTGAAACAGTGTTGGGAGAGATGTCTTAAAATCTCTTACACTTGGCAAGAGGTGAAAGCATACAGATCTTAGAATGGATCTGAGCACAAATAGAAAGAACCCAAATGCATACTCGCCAACACACACTTCCTAAGTAGACTGAGAACCGAATCTGAGAGAAAGTCTTAAAATCAGCCAGAGCGCTGGTTCTGTGCAGCCGCAGAGGCTGAGAAATGCAAGGCTTGCTTGAGGGGGTGAGCACCCAAGGCAGGTGCTCAGGAAGGGCAGCAGACAAGTGCCTGGGAGAGGGAGCCCAGCTAGCGAGATAGGGCAGGGTGACCCGAGCACAGGGGAAGGCTGAGGCACGAAGACCTTGAGTTTGAGCCCCGCCTGGGCACACTTAGCAGCTTGGTGAGACCCTGCCTCAAAGAATAAAAAGAGCTGGGGTAGGGCCGGGATGTAGCTCAGTGGTTCCACCGCCTGCCTTGCAAGTGCAAGGTCCCGAGTTCGATCCCCAGTACCAAAAAAAAAAAAGGAGCTGGGGTAGGATGTAGCTCAGTGTGAAGGCCCTGGGTTCAGTCCCCAGTGCTGCAGAAAAGGAAGAAAGGAAGAAAGGGAAAAATGGCCCAGGTAAGGAAAGGGAGCACACATAATCATGGGGTCCACCTGGGCCCCTGTAGCCAGTAGTAGCACAGACAACAGACCTGCCCCTGGGGATCGAAACCAATCCTTCCCTTCAGCTGGGGACTAAGCGAAGGGCGGGTCTTGAGCGGAATGCTGGGTCATTTCCAGGAGCCTGGTGGCTGTGGCCCAGAGATAGGGCGGAGGGGAGGAAGTAGAGGGGCACAAGGCACGCTGACAGGGCAGGGCTGGGGAAGGGGCTCTGTGCTCTGGGCCGGGCAGCTGACAGCAGGTGGTGTGGGGAGGCTAAGAGGTGGCTTTCCGAAGCCTGGCGGAGGGAGCGGGCACCCAGAGGGAGCTGGCAGGTGATGGAGACGGTAGGAGAAGAGGGAGAGGCAGGGAGAGGGGTGTGTGTCTGTGTGTGTGTGTGTGTGTGTGTGTGTGTGAGAGAGAGAGAGAGAGAGAGGACTTGCCCCCTTGTGGCAGCACAGGAGCCCCTCCTTGAACCTGCACTTTATGCTGAGTCTTACAGTTTGCACTTCCTGCAAGGCAAAACTAAGACGGCGTGTGAGTGAGTGAGCATTGGCAGCTGTGGGCAGTGACATCAGTGAGCGTGAAGCGCTGAGGAGACGCAGGTGACCAGACCTTTCCTGGACCCAGGCCCTGAGGATCCCAGGCAAGCCTCACACCTGTCCCCTAGGTGCCTCCTGCCTCAATGAGGTGGGAGGTTTTGGAGAGACTCAGGAGGGCAGGAAGCATCCCCGCTGGGCCCCAGCCTGGGTGGAGCGGCCACAGCCACACCTGCCCAAGTTCTGAGGAAGAGGCGGAAACAGCCACCAGCTCCGCCCTCTCTAAGATAGGCGCTGTGGGGCCTGCGGTCTGCGGGTGGCACTGGGTCCCCGGGACCTCACTTCTCTAAGTGGGCAACTTCACTTTCACAGCCCGGTGTCCTTCCCTGGTGGATGCAGATGGCATGTTCTGCAGCAGCCTGGCCCTGACCTAGGGTCCCCCCCAGTAACCCAGCCCCCCGCAGGGCCTGTGACGTCTGCCTGGATGGAGCCATGGCCCTGGGGCTCCTGCTTCTGCTGCTGTGGGTGCAGGCCTGTGTCGCAGGTGAGAGGACAAGGCAGTGAAGAGGGAGGGAAAGGCCGCCTTTCCTATCCTTCCCTCTCTGCCTTCCCTGGCCCAGTAGCCCTAATGCTTTGCAGGTTGGACAGGAGGAGGGGGAGGTTGGGAGGGAGAATGTGCCATGCTGGCACCTGCCCCAGGCACTGCCAACCAGGCCTCACGCAGCCAGAACCATGCTCCCTCCGTATTGGCCCTTTTTTTGGTAGGCTGTGTCAGAGCCGGATGAGGGCCTCTCAGTTTCCTCACAGAAACGGCCTGTGCTGCCAGGAAAGCTCTGCCTGGTTCTAACGGGAGGCATAGCATCAGGCCACCGCACCTTGGAACTCAGTTTTTCCCAGGAGGCTGATGCCACTTCTGGTCCCTGCCCCTGTCCTGGAGGGACCCAATTGCCTAAGGCCTTTCCCTCTCCACAGTGGCCCTGGACAGGGCCTCACCCACTCTTGTCTCCCTTGCTGCCATGGCAACCAGCTTGCCCCTTCCTGTTCAGTTCTGGGCATGGTAGGGTTGGCAAAACCCACCCTCCACCACCTGCAAGGGGACCCTTCCCAATGTCAGCCACCTCTGGCCTTCACAAGGACACCAGGTGACTGTCTCTCCTGGGGTAAGACACCCTGGGTTCATCCATCAAATCATTGAGTTGAGTCATTCTGTTCTGTTGCCAGGAACCGAGTGACAAAGACAGTACAGTGTTCCCTTGCTGAGAGCCACAGTAACAGCGGCAGCTGGGTCAGGAACTGGGGCAGATTTCCAGGCTTCTGGGCCCTTGATTTGGGTGCTCTGGGGTCCATTGGGGAAATCTGGAGCAACTTGCTTTTGGGAAAAGGAAGTGTGCATGCACAGTAGCACATATTGTGCTCAGGCCACTGTCATGGGGAGTCACCTTGTTTGACCGACGAAGAAACAGAGATACCAGGTGATCTTCTCTGCCATGGAGTGGTGAGACCAGGTTTTAGCCAGGCCTTTATTCTGACTTCAGAATGTGTGTTCTCTATTCTAGTCTGCTGCGAAGGGACTCTGTGTGTGTAGAAGGCTCTGGGGTGACACTGTTGAAGGAGTGGGTACTCAGCTTAGAGCAGTGAACAGCTGTAGAACCTTCTGGTTCTCACTTTCTCAGCAGTTCACGTGTCTGTCCGAGGATACTCAATATATGGGTTTTATGTAACTTTGAATATTATAACCTTAAACACCACCTAGAATGAACTAAGGCAACTTGCTATTGAAAACAGAGACTGTAGGGCTGGGGATGTAGCTCAGTGCTGCTGCCGCCTGCCTCGCAAGCGCAAGGTCATGAGTTCGATCCCCGGTACCCCAAAAAAGAAAAGAGAGACTATCAAGCCAGGCACAGTGGTGCACACCTATCATCCCAGCTACTCAGGAGGCTGTAGCAGGAGCATTGCAAGTTTGGGGCCAGCATGGACAACTTAACGAGACCCTATCTCAAAGTAAAATAAAAGGGGCTGGGATATAGCTCAGCAGCAGAGTGCTTGCCTAGGATGTACAAAGCTCAGGGGTTCTTTCCCTCGTACCATAAAAAAAAAGATGACTACAGTAGGGGAATGGATTTGACCCCCAGCACAAACAAAGATGACTACAGCGAACTTATTTGGGAAATAAGTAACTACTCATTTTTTCAAATATTGGACTTTTATATCTACCTAAGCTGTTTGTGCACTGAAATTCCAGCATGTACCGACTTGGGCATCTGTCTTACTGAGATCAGGACCTGAGTCTAGTCTTTCTCACAAGACTGGGAATCCCGGAGGTCCTGAAAATACCATGAGCAAAGGGAGTGTGGACAATGGAGCTAGGTGTGGAAGAGCTAAGCTTCCTGCCTTAGACTGGGGACCCCTGGAAGCTGTGTCAGTTTCCACATCAGGCCGAGAGCTGGCTGTTAGCAGGGCCTGTGTGTCCCCCACCACATGGGTGGTTGTTGCGGGCAGAGCTGTGCTTCCCCCTAGGATCGTGCACTCCTGGACAGCAGGTGGTCCTCACTTCCTCTCACTGGGCCTGTGCCTGGAGTCTGCAGATGCCTTCTTCTTCCTCTCTCACCAGATGGCTCAGCAAGCTCTGTCTCCCCAGGTCCGCCCGCCCTGAGTGCATACAAGAGAATCCGGCTCCGCGAAGGGGAGACGCTCTCCGTGCAGTGTTCCTACAAGAGCCGCAAGAACCAGGTCGAAGGCAAGGTCTGGTGCAAGATCAACAAGAGGAAGTGCGAGCCCAGGTTCCCCCGGCACTGGGTGACAGGACCGAGGTATAGGATGCAGGATGATGTCCAGGCCAAGGTAGTCACCATCACCATGGTGAACCTCAAGCAGCAGGATGCAGGCCGCTATTGGTGCATGCGAGACACCACCGGGATCCTCTATCCCCTAGAGGGCTTCCTGCTGGAGGTGTCTCCAGGTGAGCTGGCCTGTGTGCCCTGGGATGGCTGTGGGTGTCCTGACCTTGCTAGGGACACAAAGCTACTGGGTGGTAGAGATGAGATTTGAACTCAGGACTCTGTTTTATTCAGTCCTCCATTCAACATGCATTCATTGAGTCTCTGTGATAGTCCAGGCACTGTTCTAGGCTCAAGGAAACCAAATCAACCACAGTCCTGCCTTGGGGAGATACCAGGCAATAACACATCATCCAGGCCAATCACTGCCAATAACATCAATGTTCTTAAGAGAAGAAAGTGTGATGAACCAGAAAGTAACTCAGCAGAGCCCTGAATGATGACCATTCTCTAGCGCATTGAAAGTGGGGTGCTTGGAAGGACATTCTGCGGGGAGAGCAGTGGAAGGGAGCAAAGGCCCTGCAGTCAGGAGGAGCTGCATAAGGAAGGCCTGTGGTTGGTCCGTGTTGCATGTAGGGGACTTGGGTTAGGGGAACAAGGAAGGGCAGACAGTAATGTCAAGGTACTGGCTGTTGTTTTCAGGCTTTGAGGTTGGAAGGTCAAGGATCGGCCCTGAATTCCAGGATCCAGAGTTTGGGATTTCTTCTAAGCACAACAGGAAGCTATCAGAGAGCACAGGGCGGGTGTGGTGACTGCTTTTTGTTTTTTGTTTTTTTGGTACCGGGGATTGAACTCAGGACCTTGCACTTTCGAGGCAGGAGGCAGAACCACTGAGCTATATCCCCGGCCCTGGTGGCTGCTTTTTAAAGGTGGTAATGGCTGCTTGTGGAGAGGAGGAGCCTAAGAGCAGGGGCAGGGAGATCATGGGGTGTCTGGCTGGATGGGGCGGTGGCTTGGGGCGGGACATGGGCACTGGAGGGAGAGGTGGCTGGGCTCAAAGCCATGGTTGTCAGACTTTTGGGCACAGAGCAGGGCAGGATTTGCTCAAGTGGGAAGTGAGAGTTCAGCAGTAGCAGCAGGTTTATGGGCAGACTAGACCTGAAAAAGGAGCAAGTTTGGAGGGGAAAATCAAGAGCTCTCTTTTGTCAGGTTGAGTTTCAAATGTGTCTTGAGACTCAAGTGGAAGAATGAAGTGGGAAGTTGAGCTCAGCCTGGAGCCCAGTGAGAGAGGGCCCGGCTCTGGTGGGTGTCTCTCAGCAGCTCAAAGGCAGCATCTCAAGTCAAGGGCTTGGAGAAAGGATTAGTGGTTGTTTGGGGCTCAGGAAGGAAAGGGGTTTGAGTCATGGGTTTCTCTTTTGGATGAAGAAAATGTTCTAAAATCCACTGTAGTGATGGTGGTACAACTTTGCGCATGTACTAAAAAGTACTGGATTTTATACTGTTAGTAGGTGTATGGTATGGGATGTGAATTGTTTCCATAAAGCTGTTTTTAAAAATCAAGGGGATCGGGCCAGGGGCTTAGCTCAGTGGTTTCACTGTCTGCTTCGCAAGTGAAGGACCCGAGTTCGATCTCCGGTACCAAAAAAAAAAAAAAAAAAATTAAGGGGATATAAAACTCTCCCTTGAGCATAGAAAAAAGACAGAGAAGGACCAAAAACCTGAGATGCAAGGTTCGCCATAGTTATCAGAGAGGAAGGGGCGAGGAGCTTGGAAAAGCATCCAATTTC
This sequence comes from Heterocephalus glaber, assembly GCF_000247695.1. Next base: position 17,618,013 of record NW_004624754.1, read on the forward strand.
ATGACATTTATTACCAACTCTTCCCTCTCTGCTGACCCACAGTGTTCCACGGGTCTGAGCCATGGAAGAGGCCCTCTCTGAAATGGAAAGTTCAATTTCAGTCCCCGCCCTCCCCTTCTGATTTGACCCCAGAAAGAAGTCCCAAGCCACTTCATCGAGGTCTTCATCTGTAGGGACAACAGCACATGGCGGTTTGGTTTTTCCCTCATCATCTCTCCCACTGTGCTATGTGAGATGACACTGTCCACCTCTTAGGGATACTCCGGGAAGATTCCAACTTCGTAGACCTTTGCAGTTGTTAGGAAATCAATCCTCAGCCTGGTCTCAAATTAATCTTCCAGCAATCCATTGCTTTGTGGCTCCACCTTGCATAGCAGGTTTTAAGGTCCAGGCACCTGAGCTGGGGAAGACAGTTGGTTAAGCCCGGAGCCTGCCTGAGCCCCCTTCACTGGGGAACTGCGATTCCTCTTTTGGGGTCCCTCACACTAGGAATGAGGGAGAGGGACACAGCAATGTGGTGCAGTCCTCTCTGCTGGCTGTCGGTGCTTTTCTGCCAACTCTTTTCGAGCCCATTCTGGCTGGAGGTCCCGGTGCCAGCTCCCAAGGCACCAGTGTGGGGGTCTTTGGAGGGGTCTTTGGGGCTGTCCTCACTGCTGAATATAATGCTGTTCCGGCCTCTCTTGCCATCCCCATCTTCAGCAAAGCTGCTTGTTCTGGCTCCACTTGTCCCCTTCCCAAAATGGCTTGAGTTCAGCTGCCCTGCACAGCCGCCACTGGCCCCTAGCAAAGGGTGTGTCGAGGCGCAGCAGCCTCTGTCCAATGGTCTTGATTCCCACGGAGGTCTCAGAGCCTCCCACCCCAGACAGAGTCCTTGCAGCTTCTCCAACTCCTCTCTCCACCACCGTCCAGACTCCAGACTTCAGGACAACGGGATGGTAAAGAGCTGGGTTGACGGAGGTCAGGCCAGGGTCAGGCCAGGGGTGTGCTGTGAAGCCCCCTGTGGAAGGCGTTTGACCCCAGCTTTCTGGCTTTCTCTGGAATTTGGGACCCTCGATGTCTCCCTGTTGTGTCGTTGGTGAGCAGCACTGGGCCGAGCAGCTAGCCGGGATCTAAACTCGGTAATGAATTTGAGGATGGAGTTGAAGAAAGGAAGACACTTTATTTGGAAGGAGGAAAAAGCAGAAGACAGGAAGCTGCCTGAAGAGGGGTAGAGGGTTCTGGAAAGATGGATTCCTGCAGGTCCTTTGCCCCCCAGCCTCTTTTATCAGGTGATAGGGACCCTTCCTGCTGGAACTTGCCACAGCCTGATTGGCCCTCTGGGCCTCTTCAGATGGATCCCAGGCCACAGGGCCCTAACCTGGGCACCACTGCCTATGTGCAGTGGTGGGCTTTCCCTCACTTCTTCCTGCCTGTTTGTCCTCGTCAGGGCCTTATCTCTGGGATGTATAGGTTGGCTCGGAGGAGTCCTGCAGGGGGAGGCTGAAGAGAAAGTGACAGTCTCACCCTTCTTTATTCTGCTTCCACTTCCCTACCTGATATTGCACCTGGTCCCTCAAGTCCTAGAACCGAAGCTGAGGACCAAGGTCAAGGAAGATGTCCCCCCCCCCCGCCCCATGTAGACCCCATGGGGCTGACTGGCCGACTTCCCTCCCTCTCTGGCCCCTCAGGCGCCATGACTGAGAGGACCGACCCCCTCACACACCTGGCTGACGAGGACCTCAAGAGTAGAACTGTCTTCACAACAGGCCCAGCCCTTACCTCAGGCCCTGATGCCCCCTTCACCTCTGGTGTGGCTCCATTCACACCTGGGCCCCTCGTCTGGGCCAGCCCCAGGCCTTCAGCTACCTTGGGGATCCCCAGGCCAACCTCTGTGACAGGCTCCAGCCTCACTGGTATCACCGCCGCCATGGGGCCCAGGAGGACCATGGGGCCCCAGCCAGTGACTGTGTCTCCCAGTGATACCAACAGTCCAGGGTCCATCTCCACCAGGCCCAGCAGCAGCTTTCCCACCTCGAGAACGTGCCGAGACCAACTGCCCTCCACCAGGTACCTGCTGGGGGACATGGCTCCAGGCGTGGCCCCCGCTCTTGGGGCTGGAACAGACCTCAAGGAGGAGCTCTGGTATCTGACCTTCCCCAGAACTCCCCCTGACCTCCCCTGGCCTCTCCCAACCTCCCTCTGTCCTCCCCCTTCTGCTCCCTGGGATCTTAGCAGGGCTGCAGGTAGGGGGACCTGAAGGAAGGCCGAGGGGAGAGGGGTGGGAAGTAGGACATGGGGACACTCTAACTTGGGGTGCCCCAGAAGCCCACTCTGGGACGAGAACTGACGTCTTATCTGGCTCGCTAGAGAGAGCGTGGGTGTGGCCAGTGCAGGGAGCCATTCACCACAGCCGGCCCTTGAATCCCCGAGGGAGAAGGGCTCTGGGACAGAGGAGCCAACCCCTGCCTGCCACAGGTGGCTCGGAGGGCTGCGGTGACAGGGAAAGCCCCCACCCAGTTTCACCAGTGGGTGTCCACCCATGTGGGAGTGCGCGTGTGGGCGCCCTGTCGTGTGGCAGTGCTGCAGGCGGTGGTGCCAGTGGCACCTGCAGCGTCCACCACAGAGCGCAAAGCAGGCTGGCGATGTCCTCGCGCACGGAGGAGACCAGAATCTCTCCATTTGCAGTGGGGTCTTCAGGGTCCTTGTCCTGCAGATGGACAGGCCTAGGGCACTGCGGAGCGGGGGTCACACTGTTCGGCTGGGGCCTGGCACTCACCTCTGTCCCTGCCGCAGGCTGCAGGAGCCCCACCTCACAGCGCTGGTGGTGCTGCTGACCCTGCTCCCCGTGCCCGTCATGCTGGCCGTGGCCTACAGACTCTGGAAGAAGAAACACATGGGAAGTGAGTAGGACCGCCCTGTGACCCGGGTCCCCGTGGGGGGTGTCTCTGGGCCTGCCCAGCAGAGGAGCCAGAGGGACCGGGCATGGGAGGAGGTGGCCAAGCAGGATGTCCTGGGGGCACTGAGGCAGAGCCAGCGAGGGGCGGGGTGGGGCCCACCTCTGTCTCTCCTGCCTCCTCATAGCCTACAGCCTGGGCAGCTATTCTGCCAGACCCCGGACACCCCCAGCGAGAAGACCAGAGCCCCTGTTGAAGCCCGCTTGGTTTGAGACCACTTAACAATGCTGGGAGCTTCTCAGGGAGACCCAGGAGGCTTCAGAGAGGACTGAGCACCAGGGACTGGCCAGAGGGGAGGGGACAGCCCCAGGGGCAGCCAACGCCCTGCCTGGCACATCTGCTGGTTGCTCCATCCTGGAAGCCTGAAGGGCCCTCGCTCCCTGCTGCCACCGACCACCACCCTGCCTCTGTGGTGGCTGGCATTGGGGCTCTCCTCCCCAGTGTTCCTGTGCTCTGGTGCCAGGTCTGAGCTCCTCAGGGTACTGGGGGCCCAGCAGCCTCTGGCAGGGTACCTCGCTTGGCGCATAGACACTGGTGGGGAGGCCAAGCTTGGCTCAGAGAAAGGGTGGGTTGCCCGTTACCTCCCACCATTCACTGCCCCCTGGGAGAGAAGACCCACTTGGGACACAGTGACAACTCGGAGCTGACCACAGTCTGGAGGAAATGGGACCCCAGCAGCTTCAGGCCAGGGTCCAGTGGCCCTTCAGTCTGCACCTGCCTGCCCCTTCTGGCTCAGACTCAACCTCTACCATCCAGACCGCCGGCCAGAGTCCAGCAGGAGAGGCTACAGGGTGCTGACCAGATTCCTCTCCAGAGAGGGGCGGCCGTCAGCCTGCAGTGACCGGGGTTGTACCTGGGGACAGCACCTGGGGACAGCGTGACATCTCTGCCCTCAGCCCTGGGCCAAGGACCTCAGGGTGGGATGGCAAGCATCATGGTCAGGAGGGTGACACTGCATGGGCCTTGGTGGGCAGCTGACGTGGGCCCTGCTGGGTGGGGCAGGCGGCAAACTTGGGGGGCAGCAGGGAGGATGCCCTCTTCCCTGTGTCCAGGAGAGGGCAGTAGAGGAAAGACTCTGGCTGTGCCCCTGACAGCCTTGGTCCCTGGACGGAGAGACACAGGCACAGGGACATCCACTTCCTCCCTATGCAGGAGGGCCTGCCTCAGCGGGGGCATCAGCCCCCCTGTGAGCCCTCACAGCGCCTTTGGTGGCCCGGATGGCACCATCTCATGGACAGCCAGGCGCCCGGTGGGAAGAGCACTGGAGGAGTCAGGGACGGGGCCCAGAGATGCCCTTGTCACTGAGCAAGTCACTACCCTACCTGGGCCTCATTTTCCTCTCTTGTCCAAGGGGCCCATGATTCCTACCTCTCAGATTATTTCCAGGAGACAATGAAAAGACATGAGCACAGTGACGCGTCAGTGCCATCGTTACTGTCCCCTGACTGCTGTTCCATGTGGCTGCCTCTCCCCTTCTGCATTTGAGACCCGAGGACCCTGTTTCTGTGTCCTCTTTTCCCCTTCTCCTCACTACACGGAAGCTGGGGTCCCTCTGGAACTGAAATAGCATTCACTGAAATAGAGGCCTGGGTTCAAAGCCTGACACAGCCCGACTTCAGCTTGACTGTCACAAGTCCCTGTCCCTCTCTGATCCCACCTCCTCATCTAGAGGAGGATGAAGATGAGTTTTGGTGAGGGGAAGGCTGGGGGTCGGACCTAGGGCCATCGAACTGAATTACACCCCCAGCCCCTTTTTAGTTTGAGACTGGGTCTCATTAAGTTACTAAGTTGCCCAGACTGGGCTCAAACTTGGAATCCTCCAGGCTTGGTCTCCCAGACTGCTGGGGTTATAGGTGTGCTCCTTCATGCCCAGCTACTGTATATATTTCTACGGGGTTTTTTTTTTTTCCGTTGTTTTAGTTGTTCATCTGTCAGTATGAACAGCCTGTGGCACTGATTCTCCATACCTCCCTGTGGCAGATTAACTAATGGTCGACTTGGAATGCCCAGGTGAACTGAGTCAGCGTGGACAGGGCGTGGAAGACCCACCTGAGGATTATTGCTTAAAAGGAGAACTGGGTGTGTGTGTGTGTGTGTGTGGTGTATTGTATGCTGTTGATTTTCCTGGAGAATCTTGATGAAGCTGGTTTCCCTGATACGAATTCAGCTGTTCTCATCATCAGAGGAGCTTGGTTCCTCACTGTCGCCCGGAATGGCTGCTGTTCTCAGGAGAGCTCTGGTCTTCACCTTGAGCATCGCTTCCTGGCTCCAGTGCAGATCCCTCAGCCTGGTGGCATAGACCCTTCTCCCTGCCAGCCCAGACTTTCTAGCTTCCACCACTGGCCCTTGGGCCTTCCTGGTGCAGACCCTCGAGACAGACTTGCATGAGACATTGCTGTGGGCCCTAGGCCTCTGGCTGGATTTGTGGGGGGTGCTGCCCTGGGATCCAGGGCCCTGGCTGGATTCTTCCAGTCTCTAGCATGTAGACAGATCTCTTGCACTCCTCTGCATTTGATTTTTTTGGGTGAATATTATAAAATAATCCTATAAATTGCGTGTCCTATATTAAATCTATTCCCTTGCAAACCCTAAGTGCAACACTCACTTAATTTTATTGGTACTGGGGATCAAACTCAGGACTTTGCATTTGCGAGGCAGGTGTGGTGCCATCGAGTTAAATCCCTGGCCCATCACCTAATTATTTTAAACATGGGCGTGATTACTGCAGCCTTTCCATGGATGCTCACAGAGGGAGCCTGGCCACTGGGGGCGGGGAAACTGAGCAGGTGCAGCGCCTCTTCTCGTTCCCTCCTCCGCTGTCCCTCTCTCTGTCCCTGGCTTTCTGTCTCCTTCCTCACTGTGGCTCTCTTCCCTAGGACCCTTCCTGGAGACGACTCTCCATCTCCTTTCACCTTGTCCCCTCCGGTCCCTGGGGAACTGTTCTGGACACCAGGCCTCTGCCCGCTGGGCACCAGTGGGGCTCAGGTCCTTGTCAGATCTCCTAGTCCCCTAGCTCTGTCACCCGTGCTCAGGGTGGGTGTGGAGGAGGAGCTCTGAGCTGGGGAAGTGGTAGCCTGGGGCGTAGGAGGAGAAATAGGTTTTACCACGGTTTCCTCCACTTTCTGGGCTTCCCCTCACACACCAAGAGGAGGAAGGAGCGGCAAGGGGATTTTAAGTCCCAGGCAGAGGCCTCCGCAGATCCAGAGGTGGGGCTTGCAGCCGAGGCCTCTCCATCCTCCACTTCTGCTCGTCTGTGGAGGCCTCTGCTCTCCTAGGCAACACATCCTGAAGGCCTGGGGTGGCTGGGCCAAATCCCATCCAGGTCCTGCTCCCTTTTCTTGGGGCTTTGGAAGAGGACCCATGGCCTGGGAGGCCACAGGCCTGGTGACCCCCTTGCTGCTGGTGCTCCTGGCCTCCGGTGAGGAGCAGGGACGGGATGGGGTCAGGGAAAGGAGGGGAGCAGAGGGTGAGTGGGGGAGATGGCGCATGGGAGTGAGGGGCTATGTGGAAGGCAGGCTGGGAACCCCACTGCTGGTTCTGGGGTACATCCCGAGTGTTGCCACAGTGGCGGTTGCTCCCCAAAGCAGGAGGCCCTACCTCCTAGCTCTGCATGGAAGTTGGGGGCTCCCTGACCTGAGCGTGTATTCCCAGGCTCCTGGGCCCAGGACACAGTGTTGTGGAGACTGGAGGACGAGGCGCTCACTGTGGGGTGCGGGTACAGCCTGCACAGAAGATCAACGGCAAAAATCTGGTGTCGGAAGATGTCAGCAAATATTTGTAAAGTATTAGTGACCAGTCTCCAGATTTGGGATCCACGATATTTCATCCAGGATGATCCTAGGTCTAACAGCTTTGTGGTCACCATGATTGGGCTCAGTGTACAGGACTCAGGAGTCTATGTGTGTGGACTCTATGAAGATCAGCAGATCCACATTCTCAAAACAGTGCGCCTGATGGTGTCTAAAGGTGAGTTTTCCTCTGTCTTATACATGGGTCTCAGCCTTCCTGAATTGGCAGTACCAGAGCTGGGGGGGGGGGGCCTAGAAATCCTTCCCTCCAGCCCTCTCCTGGCCGAAGACAGGCTGGGGCACAGAACCAGCCCTAGAACTGGTCTGCCGGTTCCCGTCCATTCTTCCACATCACAGGTGTCTGACACTTGTGTGGCTGCCAACAGGCCCCCTTCATCTGCTTAGAAAGCTCTTAGGCCCATTCCTGGGCTCCCTCACCCTGAACCCAACCTTCCTCCAAGGACTATGGGGCCCATTGGACAGAGAGGGGACCACAGGGCACCTGGGGGTGGGGAGAAATGTGGACAGCTGGACGGCCAGGCAGAACTGAGACTCGGGGTGCGGCAGCCTCAGGCACTGGGGACCTGTCCCTGGAGCCTTTAAGCTTTGGAATGGCAAGCCTGGGGTCCCTCCAACCCCGAGGCCCCTGTGGATTCCTTCTGAGAGCTGCCTGGTTCCCTGCATTTACCCGTGATGTTCAGAGCTCATAGCGCATCTCCCAGGTCCTCCTGGGTGCTGAGCCTGCCAGGCCATTTAGGTCCTTCTTTGTCCACGTCTGGGCTCAGTGCCCAGTCCACAGTGCCCTCCATGGCCAGGAGTGGGCTCCTGTCACCCAGGGCTGGTGGTGGGAGCCCTAGGGTGTGGGGGAACAGGTGGGCACCTGCTTAGCGTTATCTCTTACAGCTCCAGCCCCTTCCACCAGCAGTAGTGTTCAGAGGACCACGAGGGTCACACTCCCAGCTGCTGGCTGCAGCCCTGTGACTGACAGGTACTGCCAGCCCCTCCCCTGCAGCTCTCCCCATCTCTCCGATTGTGCTGATGCCCTAACTCTGGTCTGGCAGATACCCAGCTCTCAGCGGATGGAGTAGGGTCAGACGGATCACCTCAGGCCAGTTTTCTTGGCCTCAGTTTTCTCAGCTGCAAAAGGGGAGCAGTAGCCTCCTACTCTTACATCAGGGTTTGTCACTCTCCACCCATTGACATCAGGAGCCAGCGGGTTTCTTTGTCCCAGGACACTACTCAGCATTGTCAGATGTTGGGCACAGTGCTTGACCTTTACACATTGGATGTCAGGAAAACAAACCTCCCCCTGCCAAATGTGCCCCCCAAATGCCTCCAGACTTTGGGGGACACAGAAGCCCACCTCATGAGCCCTATCTTCCCAGTTGCTGTGAGGATCAAGAGTGTGGGCCAGGGATCTAGCTCAGTGGCACTGTGCCTGCCTTGCAAGCTCAAGGTCCTGAGTTCGATCCCCAGTACCAAAAAAAAAGAATATGGATTTGGGTGACCCGGCCCAGGGCAGGCACAATGCCATGCCACAGTGGTCTAGGTAAGGGCATGGGCTGTAGTTACTAAACCCACAGCCTGATTTCTTCCCACCTCTGCCTGATTTCTCCGGGCTCTCGGGCTTTGTCTGACCCTCCCTCTCTCTCCCCACCATCCCCTCAGACCTTGAACCCTAGGCTCTTGTGAACCATTGCTTGTCAAGAGATAAAACCACAAAGCTGGGCATGGTGGCACATGCCCGTAACCCCAGCTCCCAGGAGGCTGAGGCCGGAGGATCAGTACAGTCCAGACTACATAGTGAGTTCAAGGCCAACCTGGACTACATAGCAAGACCTTGTCTCAAAAAACCAAACCAAACTAAACCAAACAAACAAAAACGTCAGAAACTAGGTGGTGGTGATCTGCTGAGCTGAGAAATAGTGCTGGAACCATCCCTCTTCCTTCTGGGCCTGCCACCCAGACACCTTCCTTCGGGGTCTTCGAGGGCACAGAGTGTCTGCTTTTGTGTCTTTCCTTTGACTTGAGACACTCTTCTTTCTTTGCAGTACTGGGGATTGAATCGAATACCTTAGCACTGAGCTACATCTCAGCCTTTAAAAATTTTTATTAAATTGCCCAGGCTGAGCTTGATCCTCCACCCTCAGCCTCCCAGAGTGCTGGGATCACAGGCGTGATCCACACCCAGCCCTAAGCAGGACCTCTTGAAATGTGCCCTGAGGGCCCTGAATGTCACGGGGAAGGGCTGGGGAGGAGCAGCTGGTTGAAGGTGGAGGCCAGGAAGGTACAGAGCCTCCAAGAGGGGTGCAAGGAAAACTAGAGACTGAAGTCAGAAGGGGGAAGGGAAAGAGACCAGCCCTGGCACAAGTGGCTGCCACCTCCTGGGGACCCCGGGAGAGGCAGGAAGCCCTGTGTGACCGCAGGTGGTGACTCCTCCCCTCCCACTTCTTGTCCCCAAGTCCTCCAGGTGACTGGAGGTGGAAGGCGATCGTGGCTGGTGTGGTGGTGGCTGTCCTGCTGCTGCTGGGCCTTGGTGTGCTCACAGCCCTGTACCTCAGGAAAGCCCGAGGAAGAGCCAGGAAAGGTGAGCCTGGGTGGCCTCAAGTGCTCAGTCACGGGACAAGGTTTATCATGCTCATTTTACCAGCGAGGGCCCCAGAGGGGACACGTCCAGGTGGCTGTGATCCCCAGCAGAGGCCCGAAGTCACCTTGCTGAAAGCCAGCTACCTGCACACCCACTTGACTACAGCTAGGTGTGCAGGGACCCACCCGGGGCCAGACTTCAAAGCCGTCTTTATGGTTCAGGACCTGTGGACGAGTTTATGTAAAGACTTTTCCAGTTAATGGCGTTTTAATGGCATTTTTAAAATTTTGTCTTCCTCTGTGTGAAGGAAAGAAAAGGCCAGTTGTGGGTCAAAGGATACAGAGTGGCAAATGCATAGGATGAGTAAGTGGAAAGATGTAAGGACGGCCCATCCCTAAACTTGACTCTTTCCTCACAGGTAAGAGCGACTCCCACCACATCTCCGAGGATCTGCCAGCCCAGAAGGGGACCACTGTGAGTAGTGACAGCCCTTCTCGGGACACGGAACCGCAGCATGTGTTCCCGGCCCCGTTTCAGTTCCCCAGCCCGCACCCACTTGCAGTTTGTATTTCCCCCAAATCTTGACACATACTCGTGACTGCTTGTGTCCCTGCTGCCCCGTGGCCCTAACTATGCAGTTCCTTTCCCATATTTCCCAATACCAGTCTGAGGGAGAAGTTGGCTAATCGCTCGGGGCAAACACTCAGCCAACAGCATGACCCCTAGGTCCCTCTTGGCAGGGACTCAGTGGTTTCCTTGGCTGGGTCCTGTCTAAAGTTCCGAGACCCTTGGAGTCACAGATCACAGGACAGGAAGGGCCTGAGGTCCTGTGGTCCAACCCCTATGTGAGGCCTGCATCAATTCTACAATACCATCCCTAGCGAGCGCTCTTCAGCTCAGTGCTCCTCAAACTTGGGTGTGCGCAGAATTGATGCAGAAAGCTTGTTAGTCAGGGCTTTCTGGGGCCCCTTTCTGTGATTCTACAGCTCTGGGCTGGCTCTTCTTCTGGATTTGGAACAAGCTCTGGGCTGCCGGTGTTGCTGGCTGCCCAGCCTTCTTAGACATGCTCCCTGACAGTGAAAGCAGCTTTTTCCAGACCCCCATTCCCAGAGGTGTGCAGGGCCCTTTCCTGCCTCACATCCTGAGTGCCGCTGAGCAACGCAGCTGTGACCTGTGCAGTGGACATCTGTCTGTCTGCTTTGATTCCCAGGGCTTTGATCAGCCGGTCATCTCTGACCAGGACTCGGGGACCATCCACTATGCCTCCATCATTCACCTAAACCACTCTGGTGCCAAGGACCCCATCTGGTCCAACAGCCACGCCACCTCAAAGCCCATGCCTGACACCCTCCTGTCCGTGGAATATGCCAGCATCACTGGACACAGGCCCCAGCCCTCCGAGTTGGCCACCCTTGACAGAGAGCCTAGGAACTGAGGGTGGAGTTCACTGGGCAGCGGGTACAAAGCTATTCTGCCTGCAGTGAGGTGACTCTGTCAGAAGAGGCCAGGCTGGCCAGGGTCCGAGTCCTCCTGCAGGGAGAGAGGACGGAGCCAGGGGAGGGAGAGCCCTGGGCACAGTGGAGGGGTTTCTGGGCCCTGCTTGGCCCCTCAGATCTAGGAAGATGCTACCAGGTCAGAGTCCAGTGGAAGAGGGGCCCTTTCTCCCCTCCCTCAGTGGCTGTCACTTTCTTCCTGGCCAGGGCATGAGCGCCTGGCAGGTTGTGCAAGTCCCTCTGTTGCTGCCTCTGAGGCCTTGAAGCCAGGCTGGGGTTCGGCCTCACCCCAGCTCCTCTCCTGCCTGGTCTCCTGGTTCTGACTCATCAGTCACAGATTCTCTTGAACCTGCCAGGAGGAAGGCTGGACCATGGGTGCTGCCGGCCACCCGGGAGTCTCCTGGAGCTCTGGCCAGGCAGGGTGGGCAGGGAGCTTCCCTCCCGGTGGCTGTGTACACAGCTCCCTCCGCTCCGCCACCTGCACCCCTGCTACACAGCGCGGGCTCGAGGATGCTCTGCCCAGCTCAAGGCTCTGCTGGGGACGGGGTCCCTTAACCGTGCTTCCCAGAAGTGGCAGAGCTCAACTCAGGGACTCCAGGCCCAGTGGGCAGGAAGCTCCTGTCACCTCTGCCCGTGACATCCTTGCTGCCGCCATTCACCTTCCAGGGTCCTCATGTCAGGATGAGGTTCTTACCCCAGCCTTGGACTCCATGGAGACACAGACTGTACCTGCATTTAGGGCCTGGCGCTTGGGCTGGGGGAGGTGGGCACAGGGAGGGTGTGGGATGCTCTGACAGCCACCCTGGCTCCTGTGGTCTCCACCCTGTGCTGCTGGGGTCCCCTCTTCCTGCAGTCCAGAGCTGACTGCTAGAGGCCAGTGACTGCCCTGACCTCCCCAGCCTCTGGTCCTTCATGACTCTCCACTGCCCATGCTCTTGGCCTACATGGGGTCCCATCTTTGTCTTTACCAGTTGGGTCTCTGGCAGGACTGAGAGCCATGCCAGGGTGTCAAAACCCTAAAGACTCCTCTGTGCTCCTGGGCTGAATGATCAGTGTTCAAGGTACCTCTGATAGGCGGGGGCCTGGCCCAGGGCTGAGGACACAGAGATTAATTCTAGGAAGCCAACAGGATGGAGCGAGAGCATGGGCCAGACTCAGACTTAGGCATGGCTTGAACATGCCTGCAAGCGAAGTACTTTCTCCATTTTACAGATGGAGAAACAGAGGCACAGAAAGGCTAGGTAGCACAGCTAGTAAATGGTGGATCCCAGGCCCTGAAGGGGCAAGCACCATGCTTCTGGGCCCAGTGCACTGAGGACCTGCATGTGTGTGGGTAGATGTGTGAATAATGACGACACAGGGTCTAGGAGAGGATGCGGGGTGTGTGACATTTTGTGAGACAAAATCTCTGGGGGCCCAAGGGGACGCAGCTTAGACATTTACAGGGAGAGATTCCCCAGCAACCAGTGGCCCTGGTAAGAGGACTTGGGGCCCTCCTTTCCTCCCTGTGCCTGCCCCAGGGACAGGGCTGCCATGCTGCCCCCAAAGGGCCGGAAACCCCTTTGCAGAGCTGTGGGCTTAGGAACTTGCATCTCTTCCTACCTCAGTGTCCAAGCACCATGCAACCAGGCTCCCCATAGGGAGCTGCCTGAGGAAGGGGAGGGAGGGGAGTTGCCTTGGCCCTTGGGGCCCCAGCAGGTTTGAGTCCCCTGTGAGCAGCACCCCCAAATCTGCAGAGTGGGATGCAGTTGATACGCTATGTAAAGATGTTAGCCTTTAACTCCTCTGTCCTACTTTTCAGTGGTTGTTTCAAGCTATTAGGTCTTGGGATAGTTTGTTATGCAAAAAAATCAAACCAAACTGCCAAGACAAATTTGGGGAACAAGGCCACAGAAACCAGACTTACGCTAAGCAGTAATAATCCCTGTGTCATCCTAGAATGGAGGTGGGCAGAGGCGAGGAACAGACCTGTGAATAGGTGACGCGTGACAGAGCAGGGGACGGAGATCAGAATGGTTAATGTGGCTGACAGAGCTGTCTGTCCATTCGGGGGACAAACACAGTTACATTCCTGCCTTATATTTTACACAAACATGAATCCCAGATGGGTTATAAAGCTAAATGTGTGTGAGTAGCCAAACAATAAAATGTTTAGACAAAAATCTAAATGTTCTTATAACTTCAGAAAAAGACATCAGAAGCATGAAAGCATAAAGGTAAACAATGTAACAGGTTTGACTCTGTGAGCGTGGAACACAAAAAGAAGACACCAGGAATCACGGGATAAGACAAGCCACAGATAAGGAGCGAAGTGTGCAAAGTGTGCAATGATTAAAGGACTCGTGTCCGGGAATTATACCCAGCCCATTTACATCAGTAAAGGGACAAACCATTTCCAGTTTGCGTACAGGTAAAAATAGACAAGCGTCGAAACATTTTGAAAGAAAGCTGTTACTATAAAATCTCCGTCCTTAGGGAAGCCTCCCCAGGGTCCAGAAACTTATCTGTCTTCTCCTCTCACGTGCCCTTGCCTCTCTTCCTGCAGAGCTTCCTTCCCTTGGGAATCTCTGGTGGATTTCTCCCAGCCCCTTGCTCTGCCCACGGTGACCTCCTGTGTCTATGCTTCCAAGCCAGGCTTCATGGTGGTCTTGTCTTTGGTGGGGTTTCAGTCTAGAAAATTCTGGCTGATACCAAGAAAAAGTCATCAAAAATACCTAAAGACTTGACCCTGCCTTTCAGGGAAACACACAAGTTTGCATTTTCTGAGTCCACATTTACCTTGCTGTCAATACCTGGCAATGAACATCTCCTGTCTCCCAATCAAATCCTCAAGCCAATTTTTCCTGGATCTGGATCCCGTTGCCTTCTCACCAGGAGGTGTGTGGTGTCTCCACTGGAGGAGATGGGTCTCCTCAGCCAGAAACTTAGGAATCAACAAAGTGAGCCTCAGGGGAAAGTGTGGACCCACAGACCTCACTGGTTCCTGGTATTTTAGCTCTTACGTGCCAGAGGTTGAGATGTTTGAGGCCGTGGTGACGGTGTGCGGGTCTGGGGCAGGACACTGGTTCAGGGTGAAGCCTGCTACAAGAGAGAAACCTTGTACCACAAAAGAATCAGATCACAAGCTAACCTGAGTACGCTTACTACATCTTTTGGAGTATTCTGAGTCACTTCCCAATACTCCATGAAACATGAGTGTCTTCGCAGATATTTGTGTCCTGTGAAAAAAAATCCATGCTGGTAATATATTTCCCCCAAATACATTAACAAGAACAAGTATGGCATGTTTATCAAAATTTGCAAGAGCCAACTCATAACATCCTTGGATAGGAGCTGATTAAATAAGTTATGCTATACTATACCATTCTATGCAGATACTATGAAGAATAAAGTAAAAACACACCTGTTGATAGGGAAAGAGATCCCAGATATACTAAGTGAAAAGTGCAAGTCAAAACAATAACATTTTTTTTTTTTGGTACCGGGGATCGAACTCTGGTCCCTGCGCTTGCGCAGCAGGCGGCAAAACCACTGAGCTAAATCTCCGGCCCTCACAATAACATATTTAGCATGAGCTCATTTGTGTGTGTGTGGCCACAGAAAAAAAGTCCATGTGAACAAACACCAACATATGAATAGTGATTATCTCTGGGGAATTGGAATCAGAGGAGTGGAGGAAGATTCTACTGTTAATAAAATTGTTGAAATCTAGATCTGGAACCAGACTACCAAGGTCTAAATCCAAGTTCCAACTTTTACTGGCTACACGATGCTAGACTGGTTATTTAATTTCTCTGAACCTCAGTTACCTGGAACAATTATGTTACCTATCGCATAGATAACAATGTAATGTATTGCCAGTTAGCGTACCTACGTGCAGGACTGTAACACACGGTATTGTACTACCAGTCAGTACTATAATGCATAATGATGTTATAATCATTAAGTTATTTAGAGGAATGGAGAACACTCAGTGTACAACTCAATAAATCCTCCCATTTTAAATGATGGAATCAGGAAAAACTTTTACCTCTTTAGAGTGAATTTTTTTTCTTTTTTCCATAAAGTCATAAACATGGCATTGGAGGAAGCAGGGAGGGAGGGTAGGGGTAAGGGATGAATAAAGGAATGAAGATGTGTTGTGTACAGGTACCAATTCCACAAGGAATGTAGACATTAGGTGCTACGAATGTGTACTAATGAAAAAGAAAAAAAAGTTTTTAAAACCGTGTTAACACACTTTATGTAGTCAACATAATAGACATTCTGGCCCTGAGTATGGCAGGTGGCCTGGGAGAAATTGCCTGTGGATTGAAGGTGCGGTGTTTTGACTGCACAAAAAGTACGTACCACGTCTCTGTCGATATCACAGGCATCGGTCATATGCTTTATAAGTGCTCTTATGCCTGGAGCCACAATTTTAATACACAGGTCTTTTAATTTTTCTAAATTGCTATTTTTAAAAAGCTGCTTAAGTCTTGGAGAATCAGTTAATTTCACAGCAACTGATCAGCCTTGAGGACTATTTTCGCTTTTTAATCCAGGCTCAAATTATAACTTCAGAGATGCCACTGACATCCCCCAAAAATGTAATTTTGGAAGGGCTCCCGATGAGACAAGGTTAGGATGACACTGGTGATGGTGTTTTTGATCCTGAGCACGCATGCACTGAGGATAAAGGACTAGTGACCAAGCTCAGACCAGGGCGTCCCAGGGAAACAGCGCCACCTTCTGGGCGGCTCTCCATGCAAGCCTCAGCAATTCTCACCACCATTCTTCAATAAGACCTTGTGCTTCCAGCTCAGTCAGGGCTTGAAGGGAGGAGGGAAAGGAGACGCTCAATTTACTTCCTGCCACCCCCGCTCCGGCGACTCCAACCAGAGTCGCGACTCAGCAGTGAGCCAGAGAAGGAGTAAGGCAGAACACGGATCAGGGTGGGGGCAGACATGAAGACAGTAGCTAGCGCCTTAGTCAGGAATGTCAAAGGCAATGAGTGCAGCGTGGTGTGCACACCTGTAATCCCAGCTACTCAGGAGGCTGAGGCGAGAGGATCTCAAGTTCAGGTCTCGCCTGGGAAACTTATCAAAAGCTTGTCAGGAGGCTGAGGCAGCCATTCAGGACTTTTTAGAGTGTAGATGTACAAAAGAAATAGTAGAGCATGAATAAGAGGCCATTTAAGGTCAGAAAAAACCCATTTTCCTCTTTTTGTGCTCAATACTCACTATAGAATACTTGTCTGGTCTCCGAAATGTGATGACCCCCCCCCCCCGCCATATCCAGCAATTCTCCACTGGACCCCAGCTGTGTGTCCTACAATAAAACTCAGTCCCAGTGACATCTACCTGCAGCCAGCACCAGACCTGGTGGGTGGAGGGCTCAGGTCCATAGAGCTGCCCCTACTAGTCCAGATTCCCCGCTGTGCTTTGGATCAGCAAGCTATAAATTGGAAGTTCTCAAGATCCTCTCTTTGGTGTTGATTGGTTTTCTATGGAGGCTCAAAGACCTCGGGGAAACACTTTACCTGTATTTATTCTACAGGATCTTAAGGATACAGATGGGAGCCTGATGGAAGAGGGAGAGCTCAAGGCAGGTGGGGAGGGGAACAGGCATCTGTACCTTCCTGGTGCTCAGAATTCTGCAGCCCCCAGATCCTGCTCTCCTAGGCCATTGTGGAGTCTTCATTGTGGAGGCAAAATTGATTGCAGCATTGGCCATTGGTGAGCAACTCAATCTTCAGCCCTTCTCTACATCCTGGGGTTGAGGATGGAGCTAACATGTGGTTGGTTCCCCTGGCAACCAGTCCCCTTCCGGAGGCTGTCAGCTCACCAATGGGAAGCTCTTTAGAATAAGAGGCTTCCATTACCCAGGAAATAGCAGGGGATTTTGGAGCTCCTCCACCCATTTAGAAAATTTCAAAGATTTTAGGTGAGGCAGGAACCAGGGGCCAAAGACCACATATTAGAACTAAAGATTCTCCTAGCGCATACCCCCCATGAGGAGATGAGAAGCTCTGTGTCAGAATCTGAGGCAGAGATCAAATATGTTTTTCTTCTTACATCATGATATCACAAAAGTCATCCCCTCTCCTCCAAAAAACAAAAGAAAAAAGAAAGAAATACATGAACCTAGTTATGTATCAAGTTGGTGGCCTCAAACAGAGAGGAAGAGCTGTGTATAGTAATTTTAATTGTACATTCCTAATAGGATAAACCCTAAGAATTAAAAAAAGTCAAATAAAAATTTAACATTTTTCAGTAAGTATACTGAGGGTGGGGGCATTGGTCTTAGTGTTCTGTGACTCTTGAGTCTACTCTTTTTTTTTTTTGGTACCAGGAATTGAACTTGGGTCCTTGCGCTTGCGCAGCAGGCGGCGAAACCACTGAGCTAAATCCCCGGCCCAACTCTTGAGTCTAATATGAGACAAAGAAATGGAATAATTATGTGATACTCTGATTCTACCATTCTGAGGTGGAATTCTAAGTGTTAGATAATGCAAGATAAAAGATGTTAAATACTAGCTCCATTTATAGTCCTGATTTTGTGTTGGAAGTATCATGATAAACTCTTGAAGAATTATTCTTCAGAATTTATACTGGTGTCTATTAAAAAAAACCTTAGGTACAATGATACCTAGTACCAATGAGCAATCCACAGGGCCAGATTGTGGTCTTGAAATGCCAATTTTTTCCTAAATAGGAACCAGGGATCCTTGAAAAACCAATGACCCAGGTCTAGCAAGAAATGTACAAGCTATGGTTAAATGTATCAAGGCTGTTTAAATCGTTCATTCATAAATTATACCAAACATTAAAATCTAATCAGTCAAGCTGAGGATTTAGCTCAGTGGTTCTGCCGCCTGCCCTGCAAGTGGAAGGTCCTGGGTTCGATCCCCGGTACTAAAAATAAAAACAAAAACCAAAATCTAATCAGTCACAACTGAAGAGTGCTACTGAACTCACATAAAGAATCCCCCCATGCCACATCAGGCATCTCCTGCTGGAAGAATAAACCACACCTATGAAGTATTTACCAAAAAAAAATCTGCAAAGTTTTTGTAGCTAAGCATCAATTTATAGAAAATGCATAGGACAGGGGAAAAAGTTAAGCAACACTGTGGGGATGAATCAGCAAACTCCACACTGTAGGAAATTTTACAGGACAATCTGGTTTCTTTAACAAAAAAATTGTAAGGGAGGAAAAGGGTGGGGGAGGGGGACTCTATATACTAAAATCAACATAAAATACATGTTAGCCAACAGTACGTGTAGATTTATTTTGTGTCAGATTTTTTTTTTTTTGGTGGTACCGGGGATTGAACTCAGGACCTTGTGCTTGTGAGGCAGGCATGGTGCCACTGAGCTAAATCCCAGCCCTTTATGTAGACTTATTTTGATCCATTTTTTAAACCCATTTTTTTAAATACATAAGACAGGGCCGGGGATTTTGCTCAGTAGTGCTGTACCTGTCTCTCAAGCGCAAGATCCTGAGTTTGATCCCCGGTACCAGGAAAAAAAAAAGCACCTATGACCTTGTTGAAACTATTGGAAATTCTTGGAGTTTTATTTTACTTTTTAAAAAAGAATTACTTTTGAACCAGGGATTTAGCTTAGTGGTTCTGCCGCCTGCCTTGCAAGGGCAAGGTCCCGAGTTTGATCTCTGGTACCAAAAAAAAAAAAAAA
>NW_004624754.1:17638514-17665203 GCF_000247695.1 Heterocephalus glaber
AGAAAACTGAGCTACAAATACAGAGAGGGGTGGGAAGAAGGGAGAAGACTGAGAGGAATCAGAGAGAGCCAGAGGCCGGGATTTGAGGACAGGGTATGGATCCAGGAAAGTGAGGTCAAACACAAGCAAGGCAGAATCAAAGAGGGAACTGGGAAGGGGGTCTTAGGTGGCCACCTAGGAACGACACCTGTGGACTGCAGTGGTTGTGAGTGGTGTCCCCAGCCAATGTCAGTGTGGACACCACCACTCGTCCTTTCCACGCCATGTCCCAGGCTGGCCTGGTGCTGTGTCCCGGTAGAGTCTGAGTCGTCCCAGGCTAGAGAGGCCTGTTCCCACGTCAGAGGTTCAGGTCCCACTGTCCCAGCTCCAGCCGGTGTGGGCGCTGGCCGTGGTCCTGACAGGATTCCCGAGCTCCCTGGCTGCTCAGGTTGGCCGGAGTGCGGACAGAAGATCTGAAGGTGGTGACAATACTCACTTCTGATGTCTTGAGTGATTTCAGGGGACAAGGACATGGGGAGAGTGTGTGGCTGAGGAGGGTGATGATAGGGTACAACTCCTGTAGGGTTTTACTGGGGAACCTCCAGAAATTCTGAAAAGAATTTCCCAGCAGCTGCTAGGGCTCAGTGGAAGTTCAACGGCAGGCATATGCCACCATCATCACATCCGGGAACATTGAGTCCCCCGAGACCCGAGGTCCACAGCACCATGATTAGCACGTGGCTGGTGGGTGAAGGAAGCGTGCATCAGTGAGCAGTGGGGTGCACATGTGACCACAGAGGTGAAGCGTGTCTGTGGCCAGCTGTGAGCTGGAGCAATGTGTGGACTCAGATGCAGCAAAGGGAAAGGGAGGGTCCTGTGCTTGGGAGGGGGTAATGGGAGAAGTTCCCGTGCTCAGACATGAGGGGCACAGGTCAGCAAGGCTGCAAGGAGGCCACAGTCGGTGTGCATGTGACAAGTGTTTCTGGGTGCCTGCCCTTTGCTCAGGGGTGAGAAGGACTGAAAAGGAGCTTTTCCTTGGGTAGGAAGGAAAGGCAGAGAAGGAGCCAGAATAAAGCATAAGTGGGCCAGAAAATAGGAAAAAGATTTATGGAACTTCTGAAATCTGCTTCTGCCTGTGATACAGAAAGCTAGAAACACTTAAAATAGCACAAAATATCATGAAATATATAGGTAAAAACTTAACAGAGTGTGTGCAGGATTTGTATACTAAAAACTAGAAAACATTTATCAGAGAAATCATCGAAGAAATAAATAACTAAAAGATCAAGTTGTGTTCATGGATTGGAAGGCCCACTGTGTAAGGGTGTCTAGCCAGGCCTGGTGGAACACAACTGTAACCCTGGCTACTTGGGGAACAGGGGTTTGAGCCCAGCCTGGGCAACTTAGTGAGACCCTGTCTCAAAACAAAAAAAAATAAAAAGGGGTAGAAATGTAGTTCTGTAATGGCAGAGTGCAGCCAGTATATACAGCTCTAGTGTTACAGCTCAGTGCAGGTAGTCCACGAGAATGGATGACACACCGAGAAGTTTTGGAGGCAGGGTGTACAGCTTTAGTTGGAGATTTCTCTGCAAAGAGACTGACCATACCAACCACCCAGAACTGGGTTGTTATACATGTAGGGAAGGGGCGGGGTTACAAGTTCCAATCCTTCATTTACATATGGGCCCAGAAACCTTATTGGTTACAGCATTTCACATACAGCAGGTTCATTGGTTAACACAGTGCACCGAGTTCTATCTTATTTGCGTATGGCGGGAAGGCAGAACAAAGAAAAATCTCTGAGATGTTTGAGGGAGCCAGGCAGCCCCACGCAGGTTAAAAGTAGTGGAGGGATGTCATCTTTCCTTGTTAGCAAGTCCAGCTTTAGCTACAGAGAAGTTTATTTCCCTTTCAGTTCAGTAGTAGAGCATTACTAGTTTGATCTTCAGTATCGAAACAAAATGTTTATTTCTCTCCAAGCTGAGCCATAGAGTCAATGTAGTCCGTGTGTGTGTGTGCGTGTGTGTGTGCGTGTGTGTGTATCTTGTGGGGGGATGGAAATGAACAACCTGATCCTAAAACTGACATAGCCAAGTAAAGGAGCTAGACAAGGCAAACTACCTTGGAGAACCACTACTGGTTTTGATACCTGATAGTAAAACTACAGTAAGTAGCCAAGACACTGGGATGTTGGGGAAGTTCTGAAGTATAGAACTGCACAGACAGTCAGGAACTAGACCTACGTACACATCAATTGATTTTTGACAAAGACACTCAGGCAATTCAATGGAGAAAGACAGCCTTCTCAGCAAATGATTCTGGCACAACTGAATGTTCACATGTAAAAAAACAAAAATAAGAAAAAAACCCAAAAAATTCTACTGTTGGGAGCAATTCTACATAATTTTAGGGAAAAATCATCTCACAATTAAATCATGATTAGGGCCTAGTTTTCCCTGTCTACAGACCAGCTACAGCGTGTCTCGACATAACTCTGTTGTTGCCTCTAGTCATAGCTAAGACCTCAATGATTCAGTGATGCTGTGATGCTCCAAGGCAGGATTATACCAGCTGGAGACATCCTGGGAGGAACCAAATCTTCATCTACATAGTTTCTCATTGTTCTGGGGGTTATCACAGCCCCCTGAGTCATCTGCTACATTTGTTACTCCCGATATACCAAATAAAGGTGCGGCAAGCTTGGGGTCTTTTGTCTTTGCTGCCCAGAGCAGCATTGATCAGACCCAAAGCCCAGCTTCTTCTCTAAATCTCATTTCTGCCTACAGATGAATTAATTTGCCTTGTGCTGTCATGGCTCACAGGAGACTAGGACTTAATGCAGAGGTTCTAGTAACGTTCCCTTTCCCTGTTCCCTACATTCTACAAATTAGATCTCGCCCCATGTGTAAAAATTAACTAGAAATTGGATCACAGACCAAAAGGTAAAACCTAAAATAAGACTTTTAACGGGAAACAGGAAAAGACCTTTGCAACTTGGAGGTGGAAGAAATTCATCAGTGGAATGCCAAGAGTGCAAATCATAAAAGAAAAATCGATAAATTAGACTCATTAGCACTAAAATCTACCCATTTGAAAAGAGCTGCTAAGGAAATGAGAAAACCAATTACAGATCAGAAGAAGGTATTTGCAAATCACATGATTGATAAAAGACTGGGGTCCAGAACATACACAGGAGTCTTACAATTCACTGTTAGTAACATTACATGGACAAAAGACTTGGACTGATAGCTGCTGAAATAAGATTGCAGACAATAATATTGAGAGGGCGCCTAACATCGTTACAGTCACGGGGATAACACAAAGCCATGATGAGATATTACCTTAAACTAGTGGAAAGGCTTAAAAAACCTACCAAATGTTGACAAGGATGCAAAAATAATAAAACCTCTTGGAAAACAGTTTGGTCCTTAGGGCTGGGGATTTAGCTCAGTGGTTCCGCCTTATGGAATTACACTAACCATTTGACCCAGCACTCCAATCCTAGTATGGATGGATTATTGATTATACATTATTGACTAATTTGCAGTACTAGGGATTAAACTCAGGGTCTTCACACTGAGCAATATCCTCAGCCCTTTTGTACTGTGGTCCCTTGACTTATGAACTCATTTCATTCCTGAGGGCTGGTTGTAACTCAGAGTTGGACAATTGGAGGCTCAGGCTCCTCTACACAGCCTTCAAAGTCTTTCTCCTGTACACAGGCAGATCTCAGAGTCCTTAGAGAGACACTGGCCCAGGATTTCTGAGCTAACCCCACACAGGAAAGGATGTTGTCGTGTTCCTTCCAGAAGTCTTTAAGGATTAAATCTGTCTCTGAGACCATCTGGAAGCACAAGAGGCCAGCATTCAGATCATAACCCAAGACTTTGGTTGTGAGTTAAATTCTGGTTGTAACTCAAGTTGTTTGTATGTCTGGCCGCCGGTTATAACTCGAGGGTCCACCATATTTTTATTTTGAAACAGAGTCTCCCTAAGCTACTAAGTTTCCCAGACTGAGCTCCAACTTGTGATCTCCTGTCTCAGCCTTCTGGTGTGCTGGGATTACATGTATGTGACAAGCTCATCTCTACTCCTAAGACTTTGCCAAAGCAAATGAAACATGCTTATGAAAAAAAATATATATATATGTTAGTTGGGACTTTCTGCATTATTGCCCCAAACTAAAAGCAACCCATATGTCCATCAGCTGTTGAATGGATGAAGAACCTGAGGTCCACGGTATCATAAAGTACTGCTCTGCAACAAATGGGGAGGAATGACAGAAAGGCAGCTGTGTGTGTGCTGTGTGCATTGCGGTGAGCTCGAAAGGGCTCATGCTGTGTGGTTCCCCGAGGATGACATGCTTGAGAGGGCAGGGAGCTGAAGGAACAGATGTAAGACCGGCCGTTGCTGGACTAAAGAGGAAGACACTGGCTAACACAGGGGATGAGGACACTGGGGGGGTGAGGGAAATGTTCTGTATTATAATGCTTGTTGACAGACTCAGTGATGGTGGTTCTTACATAGGGTAACAGGAGTGTGTTGTGATTCACAGAACTGGATGCCACCCTTGGGGACACCTTGCTGCTTACAGGAGGCTGATCTCAAGCAGGGGACCCTGGAAAGCCTCCCTCTCACCCAGTGTTCCCTGTCCCTTTGCACTGGGACAACAGCAATACCTGTACCTGCTGGGTGCTTCCTGTGCCACAAGCCCTGTTTGGAAGCACTTTTGCTTGGAGGAATCCGAGTCATGTGCTGCGTCCTCGCTATTCCCATCTTACAAGTATGGAAACTGAGGCACAGGGGCATCATGGGCCTGTGGTTGCCCACACAGGAAGTTGGGAAATCTGGTCCAACTCTGTTCTCATTACACAGTCCCACGCGCAGGGGAGGCTGGGAAGGGGCTGCCGAGGCTTCCGGCTCCCAGGGGGAGACTCACACTGCCCAGCCACTCCGAAGGAGGCCTGCCATCCTCTCCAGCACTGTCACCCTCTGCCCCTGGCTGGTCCCTTCCTCCCGCCCACGCCCATCCTGAATCACAGAGTTCCTGTGGGCCGTGTGTGCCTGACCCTTGCTTTCTGCAGTTCCAGGGAAAGACGAGCGCTTGCACAAGGCCCTGCGGTGTCTGCCCACGGTGGGAGGTGGCATGGAGCCTCTTCGGCTGCTCCTGCTGCTCTTTGTCACAGGTAGGTCCCCTTGGGGCCTTCCTTCCCTCTCTTTCCTGAGCTCGTGGGCAGCTGTGGGGAGGCGGTGAGTGCAGCCGCAGGAGAAGGAGGCTGCAGCCCGAGGCCCTGCTCTGCTCAGCCCACTCCCTGCTGCCCACCTCCCTCAGTCGCACCCCTGGGGCCACACCCGTTAGGGGTGCAGATGTGGGGGGTCCTGAACCCTGGCTTTGCAGGGAGGGGTGGAGTCCTGATGCAGCCTGGGGAAGCTTAGGTGGCACTGATAAGAGCCCCTAAAATGATGACTCAGTGAAGCATAAGAGCATCCTGGGGGTTGGCAGGGTGGGCAAGAGGGAGGGAGGAAGAAAGACCCCAGGCCATGACCTGCATCTTAGGGGAAAACGGGAAAGGAACGCAACAAAAGAAGGGGGCCGAAAGCCTCCGGCAACGAAAAGGGGGCAAGGGCAACCCCAAACCCCTTCTGCCTGTGGTGGGGACAGGCCCCTCCTCTCACCTTGAGATAGGATCTCCCTAAGTCACCCAGGCTGGGCTCCAGCTTTTGATCCTCCTGAATCAGCCTCCCAGAGTACTGGGATTACAGGTGTGCCACACCACACCCGGCTGGGCAGCTCTGGCTGGCCTAGCGCAGTGGCAGGCCTGGGCTGGGGAGCACTGTCCCCACAGCTCTGCCCTGCAGCTTTGGCTGGGTCCCCTGGAGAGGATGCATAGGGTCTCGAGTTCCACAGCACAGGCCCTCAGCACCTCAGTCCCATCTGTCACAATTGTGGCTGGCATGGGGCGGTGGGGCCCAAGCCAGGACGGCCCCTCAGAGCCCCTGTCCCGGGCAGTGGGCTGGAGCTCAAGGCCAGCCCCTCCTCCCCAGAGGACCCCCAGAATAGCTGCTTCATGTCTCCCCCAAAATAGCTCGAGACAAGTCCTTCCTGAAAGGGGAACAAAGCCACAGAAATACGGAAGCTGGAGGCTGAAGGTCAGGATGGAGGAGGATGCAGCACCAGTGCCACTGTGGACGGCTGGGGCAGGGAGGGGGCCACTGGCCCTGCTCTCAGGGTGGAGAGGGGACAGGAGAGGTCCTGGTCTCATGTGACAGGGGAAGGTGTGTGCAATGGAACTTTGCAGGGAGGCCTCTGGGAATAGGCTCAGAGAGGGTCTGTTGCTTCTCCAAAGTTGCCTGGCAAGTCCAGCAGTGAGACAAGCAGACTCAAGATCATTTCCCAGTGACAGGCCCAGAGCCGGGTCATCTTCTGCAGCCTGTGCCAGCACCTGAGTTCCTGCTGGGCTGGGCTTTTCTCCATTCAGTCCATGACGCATAGTAGGTGCTCAAGAAATACTTAGCACACCGATGAAAGCTGTCTCCCCTCCAGAGCTGTCCGGAGCCCACAACACCACAGTGTTCCAGGGCGTGGTAGGCCGGTCCCTGCAGATCTCCTGCCCCTACAACTCTGCAAAGCACTGGAGCCGCCGCAAGGCCTGGTGCCGGCAGCCGCATGAGGAGGACCAGTGCCAGCGCGTGGTCAGCACGCACAGCCTGTGGCTGCTGGCCTTCCTGCAGAGGCGGAATGGGAGCACGGCCATCATGGATGATGCCCTGGGTGGCAGCCTCACGGTGACGTTGCGGAACCTCCAAGCTCACGATGCTGGCCTCTACCAGTGCCAGGCTCTCCACGGCGGCGAGGCTGATACGCTCCAGAAGGTGCTGGTGGAGGTGCTGGAAGGTGAGCCTAGGACTGGGCCTCTTATTTGGGGTCCCTATGTGCAGGAGCATCTTCTGGGCTCTTTGGAACTCTGGGAAAACCCACAGCGTAAGACCCATGGATGGTTGCACAGATTGCTCACTGCACAAGAGAGCCCAAACCAGGGTGTGGCCCCTGGTGGAGGGCTATGTCAGGAAGGGCGTCTGCCTCTAATTTGCATGAAGACATTGCCTGCCTTGGCCCTGCTTCTTTGAACCCTTGGGCTCTAGCGGATGAATTTATCCTCTCATCTGAATGGCCAGTGGGCCACAAGCAAATGAAGCACCAACCCGGTGCAGAAAGACATCCTGGAGAGGAGCGCTTGCTGTGCTCGGGAGCAGGGGAGAGGACACCCCACACAGCCTCCTGCCCTTGCCTGGCTGGGGTCCTCACTCAGGAGGCGAGACTTCCGGCTGGAGCTTTGCACAGGGCCGGCCCGGGTCCCACACTGGGCTCCCTGAGGAGGAGGAGAGCAGCTCCTGGTCGCAGATCCCTTCTGACTCCCCCATCCCACTCTGCCCTTTTGTTCTGGGAACAGGATCAAGAGGAGCGACTGACTTGGGGAGCAGGGAATAGACCCCTGGGCACAAACCCCTCCTCCCTCACTGTCCTAAGGAGCTGGGAAGGAAGAGACAGGGATTATCGGCCCTATCAGGGTATAAGGCCCAGCCGACTCCCCGGAGGGGGGCAGGCAAATAATAACATAGCCACCAGAATCCATGAGGTGTAAACAGCTCGGCAGATTATATGGTTTGCAAAGCTGTGCATTTGCTCTTGGCAGACCTTGTGCCAAGGCTGGTTATTCGAGGAGATACTGTTTCAGGACCGCCCCCCCCCCCCCCCCGCCTTGAGAACACTGGGTGAGGGGTCTGATCCCTCTAGAGGTTAAGAACCAGATCAGGGTCTGCTCACTGGGCAGCAGGAGGGCCGTCAGCACCTTGCACTGTCTCCCACAGACTCCCAGGAGCGGCAGGAAGATGCAGACGTCTGGGGCCCCGAGGAGGAGTCTGAGGCCTTTGGCGGTGCCCAGGTGGAGCAGAGCATCTCCAGGTGCCACAGGGTCCTTTTCTCAGAGTCCTGCTGGGCTTGGAAACTGCAGAGCCTGGCGCAGGATGGGAAAGGGGTCCTAGGACCAGCAGTTCCTGTGTTGGCGGGCAGGAAAGGGCCTGGGTGTGGCCTTGCTTAAACCCCTGCAGCCTGCCTCGGGCAGTGCCGCAGCCAGGCCCTGGATTCAGTGGCATAGAGCGCTGCTCCAAGACCCTGGATAGGCAGCCTTTGTGCAGCCCCACAAACCGGCAACATCATTCACACAAACATTGAGTACACACACACACACACACACACACACACACACGCACGCATGCACTCCAACCAGAAAGATGGTGTGTTCAAAGGCACCTAGCAGGTTTGAGGCAGAGCCTGGTCTACAGTGACCACAGCCTCCCCAGGCCCCACAGAGCCCCGTTCCAGGGAGGGTGCCCAGGGCCGGAGCCTGGAGCCCATTTCTCCCCACCCCTTCCCCGAGGGCTGACTCCACCCCTAGCATCTTGCCTTCATCTGCCTTCTCTGCCTCCATGCAGCCTCCCGGGAGAGAACCCCTTCCAACCCACTACCATCCTCCTCCTCCTGGCCTGTGTCTTCCTCAGCAAGCTTCTCGTTGCCGGGGTCCTCTGGGCTGTAGCCTGGCGCAGGCAGAAGCTGGGGGCACTTCCGGCCAGGGAGCTGGACGGAGGCCACGACCCAGGGCACCAGCTCCAGACCCTGACAGGTGCACCAGGTGAATGGGCTGGGGCCGGGGCCCTGGAGGGCTGGACGGGTCTGAGCGCTAGGTCTGTTGCAGGACCGAGGGACCTGTGAGAGAAAGGAACCCCAGCCCAGGGCCACCTGGCCCTGCACTTGTCCCTCAGCCACCGAGCCTCCTGGATCTGCTCTGCTGTGGCAAGGGGCCACTCTGCTTGCACCTGCTTCCCCCAGGGAGTGTGTGTGTGTGTGTGTGTGTGTTAGGAGTGGTTGCCTGTGAATGCCTAGGCTTTGGACATTAAAATGCTCACAAACCAATCCAAGACGGATCTGGTTTTCCTGGCTAGTTTGTGCTTCACAAAGGTTTTCTCTTTTGCTTCAGGGCATGGAGCAGGAGTTTGGCTGAGGGAAAGATACTGCAGCCCTCCCTTCCCATAGGCTCTCATCTGGGGAATCTTCATCTTCCACCCCCTCCCTAGATCCCACCGCCAAGTCCTGCCCCTTCTCTGGATATCATCAGCATCTGGTGCCTCCCCCTGCACCCCGGTGTTGTTCTCTCCCTTGGTTGTTGGAGGATGTTGGCTCCATCCCCATCTGACTCGGGCTGACTCCTCCTCTGTCTCCCTAGAGCTTTGCTTTCATCGATGACTTCCCTTCCGGGGCAGAGTCATAGTGAGGATCACAGCACATCAGAGCTGTATACTGCAAGCCTCTTATGGTACATGAGGCAAACTGAGGCTCAAAAAGGGCAAAGGGCTCTCTCTCCTGAGCTCCCCAGTAGAGCCTGGAAATCCAAATTTCACCTGGAACTCAAGGCATCCTTCCCTCTAGCTCAGTCCTACCCATTCATTCATTCATAAGTGGGGCCCTCTGGCCTGCACCAAGGAGAGGAACATGGGGAAAGGGTCCTGTTCATGTTCCAGCAGGGAGGCAGACAGACGAGAAATGCAATAAACAAGTCTGAAAGGATGTCAGAGAGCAAAGTGCTGAAGGAGAAATGGAATAAACCAGGGCAGAGACGCTGGCATGCAGAAGGGACGGGGCCAAAGCCCTCTGAACAGTGGCTGGAAGGTGCCCTTGGAGAAACACTGGGAGGAAGGGAGGGAGGGAGCCAGGAGGACAGGAGGGGCCTTTGGGGACCAAGGGGATAGCTAGTGTGGCTCCTAGAACCCACTGGGCGAGAGAAAGGGGGAGCCCAGGCACTGTTCCGGAGGGCGAGCGGCTGAACAGGCTCAGCACGGGGCCTCCTGCCAGGTGCCGGGTCCCTGGGTTTTCGCTTCGCCTCTGTCTCCCAGCAAGACATCCAGGGAACGCCCCTCACAACAGTGAGGGAACTGCCCACAACAGTGCAGGGCCGGGGATTTAGCTCAGTGGTTTCGCCACCTGCTCCTCTGGGTCTCAGTGTCCTTGCTTATGAAAGTCAATCAATCAACACTTCCCTTTGCCTACTTCACAGGGTTCGCATGAGGTTAAAAGAAATGTTTGTGGAAGTCTCTGGCCAGGTGTCTGGGCACAGTATGTCCTCAAGAAGCCCAGCAGCGTGGCACTTCCTGGGTGCTGCCTGAGCCCCCTGTGCCCCAGCCGGGACCAGGTTCATCTGAGGAGCTCAGCTAAATGCTGGGTCCAGTCCCGCAGGCCACACAATGCCCCTGGGTGGCTTGTTCAAGGGCAAATAACTTCCTTGCCCCAAGTTAAAGAACACCAGATAGAAATCTGCAGGCCAGATCAAAGGACTGGTTTGCAGAGGACTTGTCCAGCTTTAGCATGAAAGCCCCTTGTCCCAGGCAGGCAGGGACAGTTGGTCATCCCACCCACCATGTCCCCGGATGCTCAGCCTAACACACCACCAGCTGCCTCATCCCCTGCTCCGGTTTCCCCTCAACTCCTTGTGGCTGAAGGAAGGGGGGCCAGAGGAAGGAGAGAGGAGACAGTGGGGAGGGATTCCCAGCCACACAGGCCACTGTGGTCGCTTTGACGGCTGCTATCACCCTGGTGCCCGTGGTCAGATGGAATTCCCCAGGGGAATGCAAGTGAAGGCCCAGTGTCTCCTGTGCTGGCAGTGGCTTTGTCTCACAGGAGAGGAACACCAATCAGGAGGCTTGCAGGAGAAGGGGAGAGGGAGGGGGGAAGAGAGGAGGGGAGGGGAGGGACTCAGGAGAACGGACTCCAACAGAGAAATGGCACTCAAGAGACAACAGTGCAGGGCCGGGGATTTAGCTCAGTGGTTTCGCCACCTGCTGCTCAAGCGCAAGGGCCCGAGTTCGATCCCCGGTACCAAAAAAAGAAACAAAAGTGGTGTGGTCTAAACAGAGAATGCCTGGAGAACAAGAAAGAGATCTTGTACATTAAAAATGTCACAGAATAAAAATTTAAAAGACAATAATGAAAAAAAAGGGTAGAGGAAAAATATGAAGAAATCAGCAAGCAGAAAAAATGGACAAACAGGGTCGGGGATGTAGCTCATTGGTTCTGCTGCCTGCCTTGCAAGCGCAAGGACCTGAGTTCAATCCCTGGTACCAAAAAAAAAAAAAAGATGGCAAAATGAGAGAAAAGATATGAAAATATTCAACTAGTTAACATGTTGCAGGGAAACAGAGGATGGGGGAAGAATATGAAGAAGCAGCTATCAAAGTAAGGATCCATTTCCCAGGACTGAAGAACATGAACAGCTATGGAAGGGTCCAGTATCCAGGCAGGACAGGAAGAAGGACAGGGCGGGGCACCACCAAAGCAGGGCTTGGGCACTGGGCCTGCGCTGGCAGAGGGCTGGCTCCTGGGGTCAAGGACTTCCCTTCCCAGCTCTGCAGCCTCAGCTTCAGTGTTTGAAAGGCCTCAAAGACCACCCCGTCCTCCTCTGGCCTCCTCCCTCTCCTGGGCTTGCTGACCAACTTGCCCAACACTACCTGGGGCAGTCCCGAGCATGGAGCTAGCCAGGGATGGGAAGAGCACCCATCATCACCCGGGAGGTGTCCACCCCCCCGCCTCCCACCCTGTGGTCCTGGCGAGCCCCACGTGACCACGGGAGTCAGATGTTTCCTGCCTTGGGGCGAGGCTGTGTCAGTGTCCAGGCGAGTCCTGGGCTGACACCTCCCTGCCAGACATGGGCCCCTGCCTGCTCCTGCTGCTGCTCCTGGGACTAGAAGGTAAGGTGCAGACGGCCACCCCTCCTTCCCTGCCCATCTGGAGGCCCCAGAGTCCCCAGCCAGCCTGAGGGTGGCTTTGCTGGTAGCTCCAGCTCTTTGATGGGCAATTCCCCTGCACCCTTTCCCTTCCCTAGGTCAGGGCTCTGCTGACAGCCACCCGGAGGTGCTGAGGGTCCCCGTGGGGGCCTCCATCCA
The DNA here is from genome assembly GCF_000247695.1 of Heterocephalus glaber. Next base: position 17,650,485 of record NW_004624754.1, read on the forward strand.
GCTGCAGTGCCACTACCGGCTGCAGGATATTCGGGCACAGAAGGTGTGGTGCCGCTTCTCACCAGAGGGGTGCCAGCCCCTGGTGACCTCGGCTGTGGACCGCAGCGAGCCGGGGAGCAGCCGCACATTTCTCACTGACATGGGCGGGGGCTTGCTGCAGGTAGAGATGGTCACCCTGCAGGAGGGGGACACGGGCCATTACGGCTGCCTGGTGGAGGGCACCTCGGGGTCCCACTTGGTGCACACCTTCGCCCTGGAGGTGCTGCCTAAGGGTGAGTTGGCCCAGCTCCCTGCTCCCACCCGGGGCCAGGGCTCCTGGAGTTGAGGGACAGGCTTCTGGGGGTGGGGGAGATTCACTTTGACAGCTGTGCAGGCAGCGGAAGCCACACTGGTCCTGAAGGCTGAGATAAGGCCCTTCCCTCCCACCAGCCTGTCCTTCCAGCATTCCCTACATACTCGATGCTACCTTTTTATATATTTTTAAAATTTAGAATTAAAAAAAAAACAGGGGCTCACTATGTAGTTCACACTGGCCTTGAACTCAGTATGGAACCTAGGCTGGCCGGGAACTCACAGAAATCCTCCTGACTCAGCCTCCCGCACAATAGCATGACAGGCATGGGCTACCACACCCAGCTAAATTTAGAAATGTTTAAACAAAGCTGAATTCAAGCATATAATCTGAAGTTAATTTCTACACTTTCTGGTTTTTTATTCCTGCAACATTGGATGACTTAAAATTTAGTGAATTTATATCTCAATTAATAACTCGTGGTAGGTGCCTACTGTAGAAAACTACAATATTATTATTTTTGGCTTTTTTTAGAACAGGGTCTCACTATGCAGTTCAGACTGGCCTTGACATTACTATGCAGCCAAGGCTGGCCTCGAACTCACAGTGATTCTCCTCCCTCTGCCTCCTGAGTGCCGGGATTACAGGTGTGTGCCACCACACCCAGCTACAATGTTCTATTAAAAAAAAAAACTGTTCTGGGAGGAAAATGTCAGCCACTTGAAGAGGAGACTGCTGCTGCTTTCCTTTTATGGATAGTGACACCCCACCCATTTTTTTGGTGTTTTTTGTCCTTAAGTAATTTGTGTCCACAAATAATAAAACTAAGGCATTTTCCCTGCTCTTATTTTTCCCCTAAGTAAGAGGGAGGACTTACTAAGTAAGAGGGGGTCCTTGGAATCCCTGTGGTCTCCAGTGGGTGCTTACATTTTGAAACTTTAAACACACTCTTAGGTCACCCTTGTTACCCTTCGGCCCCCCCACCCAGCACTATAGGTTGACACCCCAGGGTTTTTGCTCCCTAGAAAGCAACCTGCAATAGGACAGGACCCTCGGGGAGCAGGGGCAGGGCATCCCAGCTGCAGTGGGAGGAGCCCCCAGGGCCTCAGGGGTGGCTCATAGCTCCCCTGACCTCGGCTGTAGAGAGGCTCATTCAGGTGTCTCATTGGCACCAGGAGGGTGTGTGTGGCAGGATGGGTAGTTTTCTAATAATAATATTTAAATTTTTAAGTTTTAATAATAGATACTGGAACGATGTGGGCTGTGAGAATGAAACCTATAAAAGCAACATGGTTTCTACACTGAAATTCGGGTTGAGAATGTTGGCCCACATATCAGGGACACGCTCAACACATGGCAGTGGCCACTTTAGTGCAGGCAGGGAATAGGAATGGCCAGTCACTCGAGAACTCGGCAAGGCCCCCATCTTTGGGTACCTGGAAGGCCTGACTGGGCACCCAGGATGTATCTGACCCAAGGAAGCCAGCCCGGGTCCTGCCACCAGGAGTGCATAGAGGGTGACAGAGCCTTGTCCCAGGCTGGGTCTAGGGACCATGGAGCTCAGCTGGTGCACAGCACAGGAGGGCAGAGCTTGGGATGGGGCCAACCTGTCTGGAGGTGGGGTCACAGGGCTGCAGGTGTTGGGGAGTCCCACTTGTGACCCGAGAGAGCTAGGAGCAAGGAAGTCTTGAGGATGGGGGTGGGCAGAGGAAACAGTTTGCTTCCAACCAGCTGGAGGCCAAGGAGTCGGTGCAGGGCTGGGACCCACAGTGGGGGCCCCTAAGGCCTGGCCCAGCCTTGCCCTCTTTGCACTTTTCCTTGGAGCCTCTGCTCCATGGCTCCATCTTTCCCTCCATGGACCTCAACCAGCCATGGAGGCCCACAGTGCGCACACTCCACTCTCTGTGTCCTTCTGCCCCAGATCCTGGCCTGGGAGAGGAGAAAGAGCAGAGGAAGGAGGAGGAGGAGGAGGAGGAGGAGACCTCTGGGATTGCCACCCTGGCTGAGGACCCCTTCTCGGACCCTGAAGGCAGTGCCAGCCCTTGGGGGCCCACTCAGCATAAGAGGTGGGGGAAGACTGGGTCTGGTGGCTGGGAGAAGGGGGTGGTGAGGATGCTACTTGTTTTGAGCTCCAGACTAAATGAAATGGGGGGGTTGCTTAGGGTTCCTTCCTCCCCTAGGAACTTCTGACCACTCAGGCAGGCAGCAGACAGACTCCCAGCTTGGCAAGGGGCCTTCATCCTGTGGATTTCAGCTGGGACGTCCTGTCTTATTCTGCTGCATTTCCTCACCCCGAAAGGGCCTGCCCCCCAGCCCCACCTCAGGGCTAATCCTGCCTGTCCCTTCTGTCCGCAGTACCCCCTTGACCTGGGCTGTGGTGCTCCTGCTGGGCCTGCTGGTGGTGGCTGTGGTGCTGTCTGCTGTGATGGCCAAAAGGAAAGGTACGGAGCTGTGTACTGCCTGTCCCAGCCCGGCTCTACTGGTCCAGGATGGACCAGTTTTGCAGATGAGGCCAGGTGTCTGGGTCTGCACCACTCTAAAGGGATTTTTGGGGGGGATTTAGTCAAGCTCTCACACCCCAGAATTCCCATGGCTGAGGGATGGAGGGGAGGGACAGATTCAGTGGGGCAGACAGGAAGTGGAGAGGATTCGGCAGTGGGATTGGAGGAGGGTGGGGGGATCCTCGAGGTCCAGGCAGGTCGAGGGTGGACAGGCACATGGAGGGTGGGGGCTTTGGTGGGCATGGAGAGGGCAACTCTCCGCTGGAAAGAGGTTTCAGAGGCTCCAGAAGGGAGTGAGGGGACAAGCTTGGAACCGCCCCGGAAGTAGACTGTGCTGCTGTTGCTGACCCTGCAGGGCACAGACTTGACGTCCGGGGCCATTTCCAGAGCAGCAGAGTCTCGGACACGGTAAGAAGCCTCTGCAGGTCCCAGCCCTCCATGCACACTCTCCCAAGAGTTCCAGGCTGATGGGTGGTGAGGGATGGAGACCCAGACAAGAACCAAAGCCTCTCCTAATGCCATAAACTCGGCCTCAACCTCCCCAGATCTGGGGAGAAGCTTGGGCTTGCTCACTGGTGGACTTAGGATTCGAGAGGCTGATGCAGTATGGACGCCACTTCCCACCAGAGGGAGCTGGGGCAGAGGGAGGGCTCCTCCCCTCACCTGATCTGCCCGCTCTTCTGCACAGGACCCTTCCTCGGCAGCCCACCCTGCCGGTGACTCTGGGCTGGTGGACGTGAGGCTCAACTCGACACCCTCCTTCTACAATACGACCCACACCAGCCTGGCATTCGAGCCCCCGTCAGGGAAAGCGCTGGTGTCACCTCCAACCTCACCACCCCCTCTGCCTCCTAAGGTTGTGATGTCCTCCCAGCCCGTCACTTATGCCACAGTCATCTTCCCGGGAGGGGACAAAGGTGGAGGGCCCTCCAGTGAGCCGACCCAGGACCTGCCCAGCAGTCCAGGCCCACCTAGCTAAGCTGCTCAGCACACTGGACGCTCAGGGACTGTCCCTGGGGCTGGTCATCCACATCCAACCCGTGAATGCCCCAGATCAGTGGTGGCGAACCTATGGCACCCGTGCTCCTTGGGTTGTTTGTATCATGGAAAGCTCTGAAAGGTTCGCCATCACTGGCCTAGATCCTTGGAGCAGCCAGGGGCTTTGGGTCTAATCTAATATCCTGACATTACCAACAGGGAAGGTGATGCTCAGATCTCACGGAGGTGTTTTGGGGACACTATCCCCGTCTGCTGGGTCCTCTGCAATGACACATTGGGCTAAATAAACCCTAAATGATGATATGGGAATCCTGAATGGCTGGGTGGGAGAAGAAAAGGGTCCAAGTCTGACTGGAACTGAAGACTTCTCGAGTTTATCCTGCCTGATCGGCCAGGGAGGAAATGGTTTTTCCTCTGCAAGGCACTAGGGGGCACCCAAAAGACTTTTTTTGAAAGTACTTCCGGGCCTCTCTCTCAGGATGCCTGAAAGTACACATTTGCTTGGGTCCAGGAAGCTCTGCTGCTTTTGGCCCTGCACCTTGGGAACAAGTGACACATTAGTATGGGACAGCGTGCTGGACCGGGGGGGCAGTTAGTGATAAGTTGAAGGAGACTCAGGACAGATGGGGTGTGGAACTGAAGAGAAAGAGGAGAAAGGACAGAAATGGAAATGGACAGCATGTCTGTTCCCCGGAAGGACAAAGGCTTTTCAAAAGCACTGGGACATAAAAGACCTTCTCAGACGTGAGGCTTCCGGGAGGGAGCAGGCTCTCAGCTTGGCCATGGCAGCGCTGTTCCCTTTGGCCTGGGGAAGGGGAGGGGCGTAGCCACGGTAAAGGGTAAATGAAAGTTGGTCCGGACGGAGGTGGGAGGGCCTTGAAGGTCCCTGCCAGGATTTCCTAGTAAACTGTTTAATTGGAAAATATCTCCCCAGATAGGGTCAGAGGACTTAAGTGGAGGGGTGAAGAACTCGGGAACCTACTTTTGGTACAATCACGGAGAACGCAGCGTAAAGAGGTTTCCCCTCAGAAGGTCCCTAAGGTTGGCCTAGGCACCTCATCCTAAGGCTTAGGCTTGCCTTTCCCCCCCCTTCTCCCACATCTATCTACTCTCTTGTACATCTCCAGAAAGTTCCCTGCTCCCTCCAAAGCCACAAGTAGTGTGCTAGGAATTTTATCTCCTCTAACCTTCCAAGGTCTTTGTTCCCACTCTCTTATCTTTTCTCTGTGGACCAATCTCCTCAATATCTTAAACAAAATCAAACAGAACAAAAATATTCCACCCATTTCCTACTCTACCATATCTTTTTTGCTATCAGCTCCAATTTCTGCTACCTTCCCAGAAAATAAAAAAAGAATTGGCTAAATAATCCACTTTTCTGTTGAGCTGGATGATCTGGTAGCTGCCCCTCCTCACCCTGCTAGCCTCCCTCCTGGCTGCTCGGGGCTTGTCATCCCCCAGGTCACACCATGCTCTCTCCTGTCCCGTGAGTGTTCTTCTACCGGAAATGCTTCACCTTTAGCTCTTCATGCCCTTTTCACCTCACCATTCATGTCCCAGCTTCAAGAACTCTTCTTCTGAGCCTCCTACGGCTAGCTTGACTTAGAAAAACTCCTCATCCTACAATTATATCTTTACTGCAGTTAATATCCTTAATAGAGGATATAATCTATGATCATTTTATTTACTTATTATCTGTCTCCCTTAGTAAAATGAAACCTCACGAGGGCAACCTTTGTATTTTTTTTTCAGCCCCTGTATTTCTACCACCCAGTAGTTTGATATTGCAATGCATACACCATAATTTTATCTCCTTCCTCTGAAAGTGGGAGACCTTTGATATTTATTGAAGGGTGAGCAGAGAGTCAAATAATCAAGTTGAGGAGATGCCACAAAGTAATTATTCCAGTGAATCTCAGGACATGGACGTAATGGTAAGGGGTGTTGTCAGTAAAGGCTGAGAATATCATTGAGGTAGTGAAAGGTACAGTGTCAGGGTAGTTTCTGCTGGGTCGGGCTAACTCAAAAGCTCACGTGGGTGCTTCTTTTCTGTGAACCTATTACAGTGCACATCACTGAGTAGGTACTCCAAATGTTTACTGCACAAATAAGGAGGTTTTTTTTTTTTGCTAGATCAGGCAAATATCCAAAAGCTTAATACATATAAGAAAATAGCCAACGCTTTCCTCATAGGATCAAGCGGAATAGCAGAATGGAAAGGAGATCTATAAAATGGCACATTATTAGAAGGCACAATTCGAGGAACACTTTATTTTGAAAAAATATAAACATGCAAGGTAAAAACTGAAAGTAGCGTTTTCTCCCTTTTCTGAACATTGAGCACACAGGACTCAGGCTTGTAGAATAGCAAATACAGCACAAGGGAAGAACTAGCCTGTCAGTAGCAACCTGATAGAACCACAGTTGATGGGAAAGGAATGACTTTTAAGTGACCCTTTAAAAGGACCCCAGGCTCCCTTCTCATAAAGCCGGCACCACACCCTGCTCCCCCCATGCCACTACCAGCTGAAGAGCTGGGCTAGTTTGCCCCTGTCATGTTCTCAGCTGCAGCTCAGGCTGAACTTGTCCCAAACCCTGACCAACAGAGCAAAAGTTACTGTTAACTCCAAGGCTTGCTTTTCAGCCCTCCTCCCTCCACCCATCAGGCGAATCTGAAGGAATTAGATCCCTTCAAGCTGATTAAGCTGGTGACCCAGTGTTACCCGCAAAGCACTCAGGGCCGAGCTGGTCACGGAGCCCCTCTCCTCTTCAGACAGGTGCCTTTGTCTCCCACCCTCTCCCGCTTCTGGCCAAAGCACTTTATGTGTTCCTTGTGAGGGAGAGAAGGCTGGGCGTGGTGGTGCACGGCTATAAACCCTGCACATGGGAAGCTGAGGCAGGAGGATCATCAAGAGTTCGAGGCCAGCCTGGGCTACATAGCAAGATCCTGACTCAAAACAATAAAAAAAGAGAAAACGCCGACAGGAGGAACAGAGTAAAGCCTAAAGGAGAAAGCATAAGGAGAGGCACCTCACATTATCCATCTTCACATTCACCTTGCCCCTGCACCGGGATGCAGAGGAGGTCGCCTGGGCCCGGGCCAACGTGGTTCTGGTCTTGGGCTCCTGAATGGCGCCCGCAGACTGGGAAGCACTTTCGCCGCATGCTCTGCGGTCGCCAGGCGGGGCTGCCCAGATGGCAGCCAATCTGCATCGGCGGTCCTGGCGGGGCCCGCACACCAGCCAATCCACGCAGGCCCTCTTGGGGCCCCGCCTCCAACCACTTCCCAAGCCCTCTGCGGAGCTGGGCCCTTGGGCGCAGAAGGCGAAGGATGGCGCTAAGGACCAGAACTGACAACTTTGACTCTACTTCCACGTGGAGACGAAGATGCTTCCAGGATAAAGCAGATCATCTGGGGGTAAACAACAGTAAGTGCGACGGTCGTCTCTGCGCTCCGCAGGGACACGTTCTGTTGGAATAATCTGACCAGTGCAAGTCCTTTCTCCTCGTTAGGGAGTTTCTTCTATCCGAGAGCAAAGACTTGCGGAGCCTCATCTGACGCTGGCTCCTGGTTCCAGGACTCCCCGGGGAACTGCACATGGGAGGTGTCTTCGCACCCAGATTCCTGGAGACCCTAATGCTGCAACAGGATGAGCACGCTGTGGAGTTATATGATCAGGAAAGTGCTATGTGTTGGCTGTGGAAATGAAAGCAAAATCTAAAGTATCTTCACTTTCCAACACCCAATAAAGACTGTTTTGGTGATAAGGAAAGTGCTCAGGGAATTACTTCATCACGTTGAGAAACACTTCCCGATCAGCCCACTGGTGTCAAAATCCTCAGCAGAGTGGGAAGGCGGAAAGGGAGGGAGAAGAGATTCTGTGCCAGATGAAGTCAAAAGGCCCAGACACCCTGAATTTGACTGACAAAGGGTTACATGTCAACATTATAAAGAGACTTCAGCGCCGGAAGCTAGAGTATCAACATTACAAACATAACCCAGTAGGCAGGAGATGCATACTCAAAAGTCAAGTCATTTTTGGGCCAGGGATTTAGCTCAGTGTCTCCGAGTCTGCTCGGCAAATGCAAGGTCCTGAGTTTGATCCCCGATACCAAAAAAAAAAAAGTCAAGTAATTTTTTAGTATTATAAATTTATTTTAAAAAATAACAATTGCAATGACATCAATGATTGATCACCTGGATCCCCCCTTCTGCCGGGGCCATATAGCTGAGTCCCAAAGGAAAATCAAGGCGTTATGATGGGGCACCCTGTAGCCAGAAAACACTGTTGGTCCAGTGGTACAGACATGGACCTGTTCCATGTACCAGTGCAATTAAAATATATACATTTAGTCATCCTGCAAAAAAGTGACAACTATGCAGTAGACCGATTCATTTATCCATTCACTCTGCATCTTTGAGGTCATCACTACAGCCACAAAGGCAAAGGAGTAATAGAACTAGTAAAGAAAAATCAAAGTCACCTCCTAGCCCCAACCTTGTGGGCTACTGCGGTGTGCTAAAATCCACAATAAAAAGGATCGTGAGTTAACTGAAATGCAGGGACAAAATGACAACCGAAGCATTTCATTTCAAAACAAAATTCAAACTTGTCCCCCAAGATGAAAACTTCAGCAACGTGAGGTTTACTATATACAAACTTACATCTACAAATAAATAGGATTTCAGAACTGTCATAAGCACTAGAAACCAGGTCTCAGAAATCTTTCTGAACTTTTCATCTTAGATTCCTCAACTAACCAAGAGAAATAAATTCGATATTTTTAGTAGTATCTGAAACTCCTATCAAGTCCTGGAAGTTTCTAGTGAGCTTACCGAGTCAACCCCTTGCACAACTGGAAGCTAGAAATGATCAGACTCCCAGGATGAGGAGGAAGGTATTTCACTTGCAATTTTGCATAGATCTACACTTCTATTTCTGCCATTACAGTGGTAGTTTATGATGTCTTTTCTGTCTTAACACAGTTAAGAGTGAAGTCAAAGAGGACCTATCTTTACTCTTGGTATTTAACCAACCCCTGATGCTCTTCGTAACTGATGTTTTCCTTGTTTCTAGAGAAAACAGCCAACTCTTCTGAAGTATCACCTTGGTTCTCTCCCCCAGGATTTGACATTTAGAAGACAGATTTCTGAGGCCCGTCCCATCCTGGGAGCAGTGGCTTGTTTTCTGGCCCCACGGGCCTCTCTATTTCCAGTCTGCAATTTACTCCTGCAGTGTGGGTGCCATGGGAAAACTTCCCGGAAAATGAAAGCAATGACACCCGAGAATCAGCCGCCACAGGAAGTGCGAGGAAGAGTGATCGCGCTCTGGTGCCAGCTTTGAGCCAGCACAAAGTGCTGCAGAAGGAGCCAGCACCCACACTTAAGGGTCATGCAGGTAACCTGGACTCTGCCCAGGACAGTGTGCGTGAACAGTGCTTTCCAGAATCCAAGGACCGAATAGGACTTCTCCTGTCAGTGCCTGGTGAAGAGGTTTAAATGTAAAGAGAGGCAAATCTTTTCATCTTAGTGATTCACCCACGCTATCTATCTGCTGTAGAAGCATGGTGTCAACACATGGGTGGCTGTTCCTCCTTGAGAGACACATGAACGTCCTAGTCCCCAAGCACTGTCACAAAATCTATGACTAAAAATTTCTACCATGTCTCTGTTTGAGAGTTACGACATATGTCCTCTGCACTTCTGCACAGGGGCTGCGGGACAGTTTGTTTTCTACTTAGGAAGACTGTTTCAAGGCCCAATACCCCCCAAACTGTCTTAAAAACAGCCACATCAAGAACTATAGTTCAACTGATCTGCCAACAGAGGGAAAAGAAAAGCGCACACACACACAAAAAATCCACAATATGTTTAGGTGCTGTGTCTTAAACATCAACCCAACATCTGGGCAGATAGAGATTCTTACTACCACGGAGCAGGTGACTGTTAACTCCAACAATTTATTGTTTCTGTCACAATCTGGAGCTTCCTTGTGGGAAGCCATCTCTGACTTCGAAGTGTCTATTCATTCAATCAGTCAGCCTGAGATCCCCCTGGGGGAGGGGGTGCATCTAGAGTCCGGGGAAGGAGAGGACTTTGGCTCCCCCGTCACAGTCTGGTGCAGAAGGGCGCTCTTCTCTGCAGAGATGGCTGGCTGGCTCCGCTAGCTCACGTAAGTGCTTGTGTACCGCTGGGCCGGCAACTGTCTCCTTCTATCATTGTAATTCATGAAATGTCAATGGCTTCAACAGCTGGAAGCAGGTCCTGACTGAAAGGGTGAGACAAAGGCTGGCAACTTCAATTTCCCAGACACTGCTGCAATTGTAATACCGAGCCACTTATTAAAAACTAAGTGGTTTCTGTCCTGTAGGAAAGGGCAGCATATGATCGTTAGTGTCCCATCGGAAGAGTTGATCACTTTCCTGGAACAGTGGGAAAGGCAAGGAACACGACCTTGATCAGCTCCATTGTGTCGCCTGAGTGGGGTTAGGACACTCGGATGATCTGCGTCATCGCTTCTTCGTCAGCTTGGTTTGCATCCTGGAGATAAAGACAGCATAATAATGATTAAAGCCCTCTGCAAAAGCATCAGGGAACTGATGGCTCTCACGCTGTATCCTCAAGGGAAAACAACTTCTCGAAGTAAACCAAAGTCCTGTAACACATCCAGCTCCAAGTCTGAGGTTTAATATGCAGTTCCATTAGGAAAGAAGATAAACCTTTTCCCTTAAAAGCATTTAAAGCCCGGCCTTCCATCATCCCACACTCCAGAGCGATAGTGTTACCTGTTCCCTACACACCATGGGTTGTGCTCTACTCGTAAAGAGTGCTCAGATGGCTAAGAGAAAGACTCAGAGAAACCACGACAACAGGCTGTGCTTTTGGGTCATGATTTTCTGATTGTCACATTTATTTTTATTTTTTTTTTGGTACTGGGGATCAAACGCGGAACCTTTTGCTTGCAAGGCAGGCAGTGGAACCACTGAGCTAAATCCCTGGCCCTGATCGTCACATTTAAATCCTGAGTGTTTAGCAGGGTTGGAAAAAGCACTAGAGGTCTACATAATTTAATGCAATCATTTGGCCGATAAACCAGAAGCTTGAATGGGCAATGATTTGCTTGCACTACAGCCAGAAAGTCAGGAGCCCAGCAAGAGTTCACTCCTAAATCTTCTGGCTCCCATTTAGTTTTCCCACTGCACTCTGGGTGTTGCTTCTCACCGAAGACCTACAGAGCTAGGATCACTGGGAAGCTTTCTGCAATGCTCCACATGAAACTCCCTTAGGTCTCCTCCCCTAGACTGAAGCTTCAGCAGGCAAGATCCAGGAACAAGCTGTGACACTCCGGGGGTGCCAGGCCTGGAGCTGGGTCTCGACTGTGCACCCATCCTGCACCCCGTACAGCACCAACAGGTACCTAGTGTACACTCTTGCACGAAGTCCCGTAACATCCCCGTGAGGCATCTAACAGCTTTCTGCTCTGCAGATGAAACTGGCTGTCACAGGCTGAGTAACACAACCAGGGTCACAGTGCTGGCACCTAAAGTTAGAGTTCTCAGCCGGCAGCCCACGCTCACATGATGTGGGACTGAAGACAGGGAGAGAGGGGCTCTCACACCACGGCTGAGGACTGACAACGCTGATCAAGTCGTGAGTGCTCCTGTGTGGGGACGCCCAGGAAACCTCGTCTAACTGCTGAGAGGGGAATGAGACACTGGCTTAGAAATGACACAGAAATCCTGCCTCCTCGGGAAGGGGACTGAAATGATGAAAACCACACTACCTTAGGAAGAGAGATCTGGCAGTAAGTGCTGCTGAAAGTCAATGAGGAGACTGGAGACCGATTCAGGGACATGGTGACAGTGCGGTGGAATGTGTTCACACACAATCGAGTTAGAAAATGGGAGGAATTCATTAATGCCATAAACTGATTACGTGTTCAGAACTGGTCACTACTTAATGCTAAGTCCAACAAATACAACAGAGGACAAAATCCTCGACCCTCTACATAACTTATATTCAAATGGGAAAAACTCTTGAACAATCAGACAAATGAAACAATCTGATGGTTGTTATACTCCAAAGAAGACATCATGTGAAAATACTGGACTAGAAGACAAGCAGAACAGAGATCAAGAAGCAAGAGGAAATGAAGCTAGAGATCAGCAGGAGCTGGAGCACAGGGCCTGGCTGGCCTGGCAGGACTCTGGATTTCAGGAAGTGCACACAGCACAGGGTGGGGTGAAAGAGGCTCAAGCAGGACAGTGATGCACTATGGGGTGTGCTTAAAAGCCCACAGATGTGGGGACTATGACGAGAGAACAGCAGTAGATGGAGGAAGACCAGGCAGGCAACTATTTTATCAACCCAAACCAAAGAAAAGAGGACTAGATTAGACTGCTGTCAACTGGGAGGGAGAAAAACCAAGTCTAATCATATTCTGGAGGTAAAAGAGGACTTCTTCAACAATTGGGCTATTTGAGCTTTAGCAACTGGCTGGAGGGACATGTCACCTGTTGAGACGAGTGACTGGTTTACGTGTAATAAATAAATATAAGAGTTGTAATAAATAATACAAGAGTTCTGTTTTGGACGGAAATACCTGTAAGATAACTACTGGAATTAGATGTGTATGAACCAATATAGACCTCACAGCATAAACTGTGGAATGGTATTATCTAGGTTTGAATTTCAATTGACCATTTTATCAGGTTTTTTACTGTAGGCAAATTAATTCTCAAAACCCTAGATTCAATTCTAGAACCATGATGATAGATAATTCATATCTCATGGAGCTTAAGGATACTGTGAGACATTCAAGAGAAAGCAAAAAGGCTCATCCAAGTGCTTAACAGTGTTGACTGCGCTGTCACTATTACAAGAAGACAATAAATAATTGAAATAAGCAAAGAATGTCAAGAAGGAATTCACAGTAATCATTGGGGAAAACGAGAAGGCGAGAGAGACCAGTGAATTAAAGTCTTTCAGTGCTTTTAAGATTAAAGAATAACTCAGAATAACAACATTGCACTCTGTTTAGAGAACGTGACTGGGCTCTGAGTGTGAAAACACAGGGACACTGCTGAGGCTTCCCCTCTGCAGGGCACACAGCAACGATGAGGCGGAGGGGCCATTTCCTTACCTGCATGTGGGGACTGTCTTTTTCCTTGGGAGAGAAGAAGCGCCCACCTTCACCACGTTTCCGGGCCATGGCATGACGGTGCCGGGACTCGTGTAGGTATTTCTAGAAACAAAAGTACAGCCACTCAGGGACTTGTCAGAACCAAGTTAGCGAGTGTAAGAATTTTACTTGTCAATGTTTAAGACAGTTGTGATCAAAGCAGGGATAATGAAGACTTTGAATTATGGAGGAAACACTTATCTAGTCAGTGAATAAGACAGCAGCTAATCATATATGACTACTATAAGAATGGGAATGCTGACTACAAAGTATAGCAGTATCTACCCACTGCCTATTCTCTTTTGCTTAACAGCAGACCAAGTTTGAGCTGGGCAAATAAATGGCTGTTGGGCAAAAAGTCTGCATCTCCTAACCTTATCTGGAGGTAGGTTGTGGGCAGGTGACTGAATTCTGGCCAGTAAGATACACGCCACTGCTCAAGGGTGCACCTAGGCAAGAGCCCAAGCAGCATGGACTATGACAGGAGGAGGACAGGTCTTCAGAACTACAGAAATGTGCTAGCAGCCCAGGACAATTTATCTATAGAATTCTTTACTATAAGAAAAAAAAAATCCTGGTTTAAACTGCTGTTTTTTCTGGTTGCTGTAGCTGAAGTTACAATAACAATATGCTAACTCTTTTAACTCGAACTTCAGCTGTTTGGAAAGCACTCTAGGAAACAAACCATGTGAATTGAAAGGTAGTCTCAGAAGCAGAACCCTGTCGCTCTCTTCCTGGGTCCTCAGGATTACACATACCCTTCTTTCCTTTGGAATTTTCCCTTCTGCCTCTAGCTTAGCTCGGGCCTGCCTTCTCTTCAGAATACGGTGGTACTGCTTGGCGTTCACATAGAGGGGCTCTTCCTCGAGCATCTCCGCCCCAGGCAGCGGGATTCTCTGGATAGCAGGCACAGAGCCAGCTCCAGGCACCATCTGTGGGAGGAGGAAGGCAGAGTTTGTTTCTGGCACACAGTACAGACACAGTAAGCAGTTTCCCGGAGCCTGTTAATCTACTTTCTTCTGAAGGCCAGAAAAAAACTTCGCAGGACACTTGGTTAAATGCAGATTCCTGGAAAACATTTACATTAAAGGTCTGAATTTTAAACAACCTCCTCAGATGATTCTGTTATGGGGGCTCAGGGACCACTGAGAATGAAACGACCACACTTTCATGTCCACCTATGGCTCCATTTCCTAGGTATGTCTGCTGCCACACAATGAAACAGGAGTCAAAGACAATGACATAGCACAAAGGTCAGCACAAGACCAAGTTACTAAGCTTGCTGTCACAAAACAAGTTACACAAACCTAACTTTTCTAAACACACAAATGCCCCCTGTACTACATACATGAGGAAATAATGAACGCTCCTGTACCCTGCCTCTTTCCAACTGCAACCACTGTGCATGAGGACACTGATTCTTCCGGTCCTCTCCAGCTCTTCGGAGCTCTACTCCTCATTCTTAAGTTATCCACTTTAGTCTGGGTACCAGCATCCTGTTTTGAAGGGATTCAGCTTTTATCATACCACTCAACTCTCCTCAACTTCTTAGTAATTGTACCACACATTTCTCGCTTTCTCTGTTAATTACAATCTAATTATTAGATTATCTGTTTCAGTCAACAGGGGCAATACATTTTCCACTTCCCAAAGACCAGTAGCTCTTCTTTCCTTTCATTATCTGAATTTTTTTTTTTTTTTGGTCCAGGGGATTGAACTCAGGACCTTGTGCTTGAGATGCAGGC
>NW_004624754.1:17665303-17815583 GCF_000247695.1 Heterocephalus glaber
CTTGCAAGGCAGGCGCCGGAACCATTGAGCTAAATCCCCAGCCCTTGTCTTTCCCTTCTTAGCCTTTTTTTTTTTTTTTTGGCATGATATTAGGGATTGAACCCAGGGCCTTTGTGCTGAGCTACATCCTCAACCCTTTTAAAATTATTTAATTTAATTTATTTTTATTTTTGAGACAAAGCCTTAGGAAGTTGTCCAGTCTGGGCTTGAACTTGTGATCCTCCTGCCTTAGTGTTCCAGAGTGCTGGTATTATAGGCGTGTACCACCACAGTCAGTTTTAAAGGTATTTTTTGAAGTGAAAAAATTTTGAATTTTGATGATGTCTAGTTTATCCTTTTTTCTTTTATGTAGCATGTGTTTAGTGTTGTACCTAGGAAGTCTGCCTAATCTCTCAACAGTTTTCCTCTAGAAGTTTTATTGTTTTGCCTCTTACATTCAAATTTATCACACATTTTGAGTTAATTTTTCTAATTAGTGTGAGGTAAGGGTCTAAGTTCATATTTTTTCAGTGGATATTCAAAATATCCGAGCACTATTTGCTGAATCTCCTATCAATACCATCTTACATTACTGTTCTATATTTCACAGCAGAAAAAGCCACATCATTATGTCACTATTGACTATACTTCACATATTATTACAGTTTCACTAGGTTAGCTCTGCTGCCCTATCTATGATGGTGGCATGTTACATTCAGTCATTCTGTCTCCTTATCGTCCTCTGGTTTGTGATAATTTCTCAGACTTTGTTTTGGCAACCATGATCATTTTGAGATAACTTGTCAGATGCTTTATCCCTCAATTTGGTCTTGTCTGATGTGTTTCTTGTGATTAGACTGGGATTATATTTTTTGGAGGAAAGCTACAGTAGTGTCATTCTCATCATATACTATTGAAAGTATACTAGCATATCATATTCATTGCTTGGAATGGAATTCTGTTATATTATTCTCTTAATATTTATCTTTTGGATTGTTATTTCATTGCACATTAATCACTTTCAACTGAAGTATGGAAGAAAGCTCCTCATTTGCATAGTTAAATGGATTTTAAGATATGGAAATGTCCTTTGCACTTGCTTTAAGGTCCCCAAACTGCCGCTGGCACTATAATTTGAACTCAGAAAATATATATGCTGAAATTTGTGTGGGAATTGAGATCTTGCTTCTTGTTTTAACTTTTTTTAAAAAAATCAGCTTTATGGTTGTATGATTTGCATTTGGTAAATCTCATCCTTTTACATGTAAAGTTCAATCTGCTTGGATATAAATATATACTTTTACATAACCACAACTAAAACAGAGATATAGGATATTTCCATCATTCCTCAAAGTTTTTTCATGTTCCTTTGTGGTCTCACTAATAGCTCTTGATAGCTACTGATTTCTTTCCTTTCATTATCTGAATTTTTTTTTTTTTTTGGTACAGGGGATTGAACTCAGGACCTTGTGCTTGAGATGCAGGCGGCAGAATCACTGAGCTAAATCCCTGGCTAAATTATGATAACGTGAAATTAGACAGCCACACTTCTCTCCATTGCCTACATCTCCAGCACAGAATAACCCACGACCCACAGCAGGTACTCCTAACAATTAGCTCAGTAAAATCTTACTGTACAAGTGAATCTCTCTGAGTGACTTAAAGACTGATTTTAATTCCAAGAAGTCAAATATTAGAGCCAAGTTCTACAGGAGACATAAGATGGGAAGTTCGAGCAATTTGTAAAGACAGAGATGCATGGAAAACTATAGTACATGAAGAGCAAGTTGAGCAATCCGATTCCTTACCATGACCATTCCTCCTGAGTTGACCACGTTGCCTGCCACCGGCAGTGTCACGGTGACAGTTCCTTGGCCACTGCTGGTCGTGTTGGTGTTGGCTCCTGTCTGTACAATCTGTGCTCCTGCCAGACTGGCTGCTGGGATGGTGATCATGCCTGAAACAGGGACTGTGACTTTAAGAAAATAAAACATAAAACAGGCACACAGAATGGAAAGAAGGGAACACAGTTAGTCCCTCTTCTAGCTGGCACACCCTCACCAACCCCAGAGAAACACAGTGGAGAAAAAGCGCTCTGCCACTCCCTGCCACTGGCTTGGTATATATATCTCAAGGAGCCCCAATCTTTGCAATTTCTATTAATTGTCTAGGACCCAGTGTGCAATAAATCCATCCTTGGGATGAACTGCTCCCCTGGGCACTCCAACCATACTTTTCTAAGGGAGCAGAGAAAGTTTCTATGGGTCTGATGAAAGCTGTACCCATTGCTCGCAAACGTAGGAAAACTGTGCTCCAGGAAAGAGATGTTATAAATGTATGTTTATCCCAAATTGACAATGAGTCTATGATAGGAATAAAAGTTAAAATGAAGTCAGCATGTCAAGTCCCTGCTCGTTCACAGCAATGCTTGAGGACTGGTTCTCCATCCTGCCTGAGCTCTCTGGATCTTGCACACTGTAAGATTTTCATCCCAAGTTAAAGCTTTAGTCATGGAATCTAAGATGTCCTTGACCCAGAAAACAAAACACAAGGAGTAGCAACAGCCACCTTGATTACCAATGTATTTCTCCCTTTACCAATAAAGAAATTCCCTGCTTTCAATCTTATTTAGAATGGTTTTGACCATAAAAACATCATAATCCCTTGGGCCAGTCTTGTGGCTACCACTGTAAGAATGTCATTCTACAGTGCTGGTCATGGGACATTGACAAGGAACAACAATCAGTGAAGACTGAGAGAAAATCTCTTTTTAGGGGAGCTGTTTCCAAAAATGCACAGAGTTTACAACTAAAATTCTGAAGCACTCACAGTTGCTTGGGATGAAAAGATACTCAGCAAGTCCCTGGGCAGCTCAGGGGCCCCATACCTTGCTGCAGAATGGTGCCATCTGCGTTGACTGGCTGATAGACAATGGTCTGCCCTTCGGCAGTCTGAGCCACTTGCTGCCCCTGGACGGCGATCTGCTGCTGGGTCTGCAGGAAATGAGCAGGCAGGGACACAATGCACACATTCCAAAGACAGCCATGGGGAAAGCGACTGTGTGGGCCTCTAAAAAATTCTGAGAGACAGCTCTCTTCCCCCACCCTCCCCAGTCAGCCGTGCCATGGGGCTGACAGAGTGGTAGGATTACCTGGGTCTGACCTGCCGTGACCGCCGTCTGGGGCTGCTGGATGATGATTTGCTGGGTCTGGCCCTGCTGGCCCTGCACCTGCACAGCTTGCCCACCCTGGATCTGAATCTGCCCAGGTGGGACCAACTGGATCTGTGGGACAGAACACAGGATAGCACCCTACGGACATCACCTTCCTTCAGTCCCCGGATGTTAAATAAATTCCTCTAGAAAGCAAGAAAAGCTCTAAAGAGGGAATAAGACGGGGGTCCTGTTCTGTTCTTAAGTTATTTTTCCACTTCCAAAATGATCAGGGAATTGTGAATACAGTCTGGGAATCAATGTCTGCTTTATTAACAGTAGTGGCATGGCTATTTTTAAAAGCATATTCACTTAAAAATACTCTCTGAAGATCTTTTACAGATGAAATATTACATATATGTATATATGCACGCGCGCGCACACACACACACACACACACACACGTATTCAAAATACATTCATTGCAAATCCGATGTTTACCTGACGTCTTGACACCTTGATGATGGCCTCGAGAGAGACACCAAGTGAGAGAACTCTGCTAAGTTTTGCCAGGATTCCTGACCCACAGAGATTTTATTTTAAGTCATTAACTTCTAGGATCACTTTTTTATGCGACAAGAAGTAACTATAGAGTAGGTCAGATCATGTTTCTCCTATTCCTGTCTCCAGTACCCTCACCAACACTCAGTACTGTCATTACTGTCTAGCAGCCTTCTGTCTACTTCCTATGTGGTTCCTAAGCTAACGCTCAGAAAGCAAACAGGGAAAGAGAGGGGTTCTGAGGTATCCAAACCCATTTTCTTTCTTATTTTAATGGCTATTAGCACTTTATTAGGAGTATCATTAAAAACATGAGAAGTTTGAGAAGTATTTCTTTGAAATTTTGTAACTTAAAAAACTTAACAAAATTCTTTAACTGTTGGTTATACAGAACCATGTTTTCATATGACTACTGGACACATTTCTTTTTAAAGATCAAAAGAGAAAGCATTTAGGAAGGCCCCATACTTGAAATTGCTAGTATTTTATATTCAAGCATACTCCTAATCCAAGAGTATACAGCTACTAAGTACCCCAACCCATAGCACCTTCATCTCTTCTCTCACTAGTTCTTTGATCAATCATTGTATCAATAGATTTTTTTTTTTTTTTTTTTCAGTGAGCCGAATCCCTTGTTCCAACAGATACATTTTGATCGGAGTGTTCCTCCAACAAAACTTGTAGTTTAGAAGGAGGGGACTTTCAGAAAAATGGATGTCTACAGCCCTTATCCTCATATCTATTTTTTGGTTTTTATTGTGTTTTCATTGTCTGTATCAGCCTAGGGATTTTTTTGGGGGGGGGGTGTCATTTTTCTGAGACAGGGTCTTGCTATGCAGGTCAGGCTGGTTTTGAACTCACTATGTAGTCCAGGCTGGGCTTGAACTTGTGGCAATCCTCCTGCCTCAGCCTCCCGAGGCCACCACACCTGGGCTTGCCTAGGGATCTTAATCTAAAATCGTATGCAAAATTTTGCACATACTAGACATTTGCCACCTGTCCCCGCCTTTTGGTACCAGGGACTGAACTCGGGACCTTGTGCCTGGCTGTAAGGCAGGCGATGGAACCACTGAGCTAAATCCCCGGCCCCATTTGCCCCTTTTTTAAAAGGGCATAGGCTTCACTGGAATTCTAAAAAGGAGAATATAACCCAAAAAAGGGTTGAGAAGTAGTCTTTGTTTAAAAAATGGCTATTCAAGCTGGATGCAATGGCACACACCTGTCATCTTAGCGCTTAGGGAGTCTGAGCAGAAGGATTCCAAGTTCCAGTTCGGCCTGGATAACTCAGAGAGAAACTGTTTCAAGTTAAAAAACAAAATGTATGTCAGTGGTAGAGAGTCCCTGGATTTAATACCCAGGAGTAGGTGTGTGTGTGGGGGGAGGTTATTCAAAGAACAGTAGAGAGAAGCAACCTCTCATGAAAATGACTGAAGTCTCAAGAACTCTAGGGGAGATTAGGATCTTACAGCTTTATATACAAATCATTTTTCCCAGTTATAGTCTTACTTGGAGGCAGGGAAATAACAAGGTCTCTTGGGCCGGGGATTTAGCTCAGTGGTTCTGCCACCTGCCTCGCAAGCGCAAGGTTCCAAGTTTGATCCCCGCTACCAAACAAAACAAAACAAAACAAAAAACCAAAAAGAAACCAACAAACCAATAACAAGGTCTCTTATAGGAGAAAAAATAAGGCCATAAAAATCACAGACTTTAGAGCTAGAATGAACTCTAGCTATCACCTGACAGAAACTGCATTTATGGATGGCTAACAGACATGTGATGCAGCCAAGAAAGGAAAGCTTGTTTGACAGCAGACTGGAATCAAAATCTAGTCACCGCGCCCACAATATCCTGTGCCATCAGTGGAGAAGGTGGCCTGACAGCGGGGTTGGAGAGGGGCAGGAATGACATAGCAGCATGAAATGGAGAAAAGGCACGCTGAAGATATATTTAAAGCCTCATACATTTATACATGAAGAAATGTGCAAACTATTTTTCATCTTGACTACAATTCTATCCTGGCGAAAATATGACAATAGCATTAAAAATGCTTACGGTTTTCCTGGAGCAGCACTCACTCCAAAGAAATTACCCTAAGATCTCAATGCAAAATAGAACTATTGTGCTCAAATGTATTTACAGTAGCTTCACCCAAAAAAGCAAAACCAAACAAGCCCTTAAATATGTTTTGTAAATGAGAAATTCAGATTCATCAAACTGACTGATTATAAAGAAAATACAAATGGCAACTAAGAAAACTGTGGAAATAAATTATATTTGAAAAAGTGAAAACCCCACATGCACAGTTCAGTGATGAACAAAAATTATGCATGAAATTACAAGGGGAAAATGACAAGTTTATTTTATCAGTAGTATCACCATGGTTGATTTATTTTCAACTTACCTTAAATTGCTTCATAGAAACTAAGACACTAATGTAAGTGCTGTAACTACCAACACAATATACAGATGTAGTAAAAAGTGAAGAGCTCTCCTGCATCTCTTTTTTTTTGGCTAATAGACACATACAACCATGGGGAACCGGTTATTAATTATAAAGATGAGATCACAGCCTACACCTGCAAATTATTTTTCACTGAAAATACTTTAAGGTCAGCGAAAGTCAAGAGCTCATCCTTTTTAATGGTGACATGATATTTGAGACCACTGTCCTATATCTGCCTTAACAGACATTCAGATAATAAACATTTGTTGTGTTAGTACAATGCTGTACGGCTCCATACATTTCTACATACACAGCAATGCTTCCTGTTAGGACAGATTTTAGAAGTAGAAGTGGCAGATCAAAAGGTTTTATATAAAGTTCAGTGAGATATGTTCCAATTTGAAATTATCAAACATGGGTATTTCTATACCCACTCTAGCAGCAGATATAATCACTTTTATTTTTATTTTTTCCTGACACCAGGGATTGAACTCAGGACCTTGTGCTTGCAAGGCAGGAAGCAGTGCCACTGAACTAAATCCCCGGCATAATCACGTTTAAAAACTTGTGCTAATTTGATGATAAATATCCCTCTAATTTTAAAATTTGATGAGAGTTGCATGTAATCATCCTACATATATCTTTTAATTTCTTCTGTACTTTGTCTTGTTTATCTTTCCCCGTTTCTCAGTCAGCGAGGTAACTCAAATACTAATTTATATAGAGATAAATAAAAAAGGCAACATTTCTGAGTACACAAAATGTCTAAAGCAGATTGTAAATTCCCTTCTCCTCTAGCCCTTAGGAATTCCAACAAGTCATACCAACAAATTACTTAAACGAGATTCTCATCTTTTTATATTCTTTACAGCAATCAACACCATGCCTAATATTCCAGACCTTACTCAAGAGTACTACACAAAGGTAGGAAATTGACTACATACACTGTAGAGCAGTGACAGAGAACCTTTTAGAGCTTTTAATGATAAACAGTTTGCTGAGGCACATGTGCCATAGGCTCGCCACCACTGTTATAGAGGGTGGGAAGCAATCAATGCCAAAATCAACTGCCACGGTTCACGACCACTCACCCTTTAAGACATCTACACTGGCACACTATCTACACATTTAAAAGTGTCCCTCACCTGCTGCAGACTCTGTGTCCCAGACACAGGTACTTGCATGATGGTTTGGCCTTGTCCCCCAGGGACGGCCTGGACCATGATGGGCTGGCCGGTCGATGTGATCAACTGGCCTCCACTGACTTGCACCATTAATGGTTGGCCCTGGACCTAGAATGAAGGAAAATAAAAACAATGAAATAACAGAAGACACAAAACAGTTTTTACCAAAAGACAAGCACTGGAACTATTCTGCTGCCTTGCTGGGGTGGGGGCAAGAGAAACACTAAGAGAGTGAGTTGCTAGTCCTCAAATTATCTCCTTCAAGTAGCTCTGATGCCTCTGAGTAAACATCAAGTTGAATATTTGTGAGATACAGTGGAGCATGTCTAGTCTTTGGGAAGTCTCCACACATATAAGGTATTTATCACCAGACATAGGCTACATCCATGACAAACATTTAATCAACACGTTAAAGAAACTGGCCTTTTAGAGACCCAAGAATGGCCTCTAAAGAGGGTTAGGGAGTAGTCAGAGAGAGGTGGGGTGATGGTGGTTACAGCAAATTCCAGGTAACCTGAAGGAAGTAAACAGAGCACCTAGTGTGACACTAGGAGGCTGAGTAGCAAGAGCTCTCTCTGCAGGCCATCACAGAAGACCTTTCTCCCACAGCCTCCCAGGCCAAAGTGAAATGTATGCCCCTACCCCACCACCTCACTCTGAGATCTAGCTATGTCTGCTGCTTAACGGCTCACTGCTTCACAGTGGCCACTCTGCAATCTTTGCTGGATAGTTCACACTGGAACTCACAGTATCTGCAGTTATTTTAGCTTTTCAGATGCAATGACAAGCAGTGAAATTAGGCAGAGCAGTCAGGAATACCAACAGAATTCTCAACTTTCAAGCTCCTGTGAGTACACGGACCACTCCAGAAACCGTGTCACTCAAAGTGCTCTGTCACATCTTGAGTCCCACCATGAAAATACTCAGTAGAATGCTTTCTAGAGGCTGAAACCAAGGCACTTTAGATGTGAACAAGAATGATCATGGAAGAGCTACAAGTCCCAAACTTTCATGTTTACATTCTACCTTTGAGGAATTATTGATAACAAAAAATATTCATTCTTAATGCACATAACAGTATAATTCAACAACAGCTGAGTAATTTAAAGTTCAGTCTGTGGTAGATGACTAGGTCACACTGTACGGCCACCTACCACCACCGTTTCAGAATTGAAAGAAGCCCGAAAACCTCATGCTTTCTCCTCCTCTTACATTCAAATTCCCTTTGCTACACTGATGCTTACTTATGCTGTTTCAGGACAGATTTATCAGCAGACTTCCGGCATGAATAACTACTTAAAATTCTCTGAAAACAATGAGACCTCCAGAGAAAGATTTCCATTATTTCCATAATGTATTTCCATTCCTTTTACATAGAATCTAAGTTGTTAAAACAAGTTTTGAGACACACTCTAGTATTTTCTAGCTGTCCACCATCTTAATTTCCTCCCCCATTGACATGCTACACATGCATGTGGTACATGATTTTGAGACTCCAAAAAGCCCAGTGTTCACAACATACGCATGTTCACAGAACACATGCACCAGACAGAAGCCATACAATTAAAAGCACATTACATTCCCATTCTGCAAGTGGTTAATGACAACCCCAAGTACTATTTTATATATTAATAAGATGAAGCAAGCATGAACAACAAAGACAAGCTGTTGAACTCTTAAGATTCCAATACAGATTGGGAGCACCTACAAGTTCAGCTTCTTTTAGCCTGATTTAGGTCAGGATCTGGCTGTGTATCATCAGCAGACACTGCTGGTGGTGGGGGTTCAAAGGGTGAAGTGAAACAATTAGAGTCAGGGCCAGTTAACTGCAGGAGGTGGAGTAACGCAAGTACTAAGCTGAGATGCCAGTTGTACATCCTGGGCCACCCCCTAAGTCACTTCCACTTCAATGGAGGGAAAGACAGGGCACCTGTATTGTGCCAGCTTCTCAAAAATAGCGTCATTTTAGTCACAGTCATCTAGACAGAGCAAAGACTCAGGCTCCTACTCCTGTTTTTTTTATAGGAACTAGCTAAATCATAGCCTCCATTTAAGATATTGAACTTGGCCATACATAATGTTACCTAACTGCACTGGGTAAGAATTCCTTTTTTTTTTTTTGGTACCGGGGATCGAACCTGGGACCTTCTGCTTGCGAGGCAGGAGGCGGAACTGGGTAAGAATTCTTTCAAAGATTTTTTCTGTTTTCTTTTTGTAACACATCCAAGTAACCAGTAAGAATTCCAACAGTGGCTGTAGCATCTAAGAGGTGAAAGAATATTCCACCTCTGCCCAACAAGGGGGTATATGGAATAGCCTTTGAAGAGCTGGTAATAAGAGGTCACCAGTTCCCCAGAAAAGGTAGTAAAAACAAGCTGGTCACCCAGAGGTTAATGAGATTTAGTGCTTAGACAAACCTTGCCAAATAGAGTGACTATTTTGCCGTCAAGTCTAGCCTAGTTTGTGTCTTTTCTCTTCTACTGGAATGCAAATTCATAGAATTCTACCGTGCCATCAGATTACAGAGTTTGAGCATGGAATAAATTCCAATGACACTTGTGAGAATTTCTTCCTGTCATTTCTGTATCTTCCAGGTACTCCTCAAAAACACACTAGCCAAACAGTTTTCAGAAAACGGATGCAGTGTTCACTACAGGACTTGGCAGCAAACATTAGGAAACTGGCACCTTGTAATAAAAGCCTTAAGGACAAGTTAGCAGCATCAGAGACATGCGACTGACTCTGCCACTCCTACTTGAGAACACAAACAGCACCAGACACGAGGACAGGTCCATGCAGTGCTCATGGAGAATCAGAGAGGGCACCACTACCTGGAGGGTCTGGACTTGCTGGCCTGAGGCGGATGCCACCTGGGCCTCAGTCTGCAACTGGACAGCAGTGACACCACCCTGCTGCTGAGAACAGGAACAGGAAGAGCTTGAAATGTGTCAGGAAGAAAATGTATAGTTCGAGACATGAGAACATCTTACCTCTTGTGGGAGGGGCAGGAAGCTTTCTTTCATAAGCCTCCCTCTACCCAGGACTTTCAAAGTATAGACTCCTTACACAGAAGCTGCTGTGCAGCAGGTTGAAGACACTTGCCCTCTGCCCCCAGAGTCAACCTCAAAACAACTTCCACAACCCCAAAAGGTCAAAATAACACCATCAACAAAGAGAACTTTACAATGCAGTCCTTCTCTTCAGACATAGGACTTTTTACCCTCCTGCTTATACAACTGTTTTAATGCTCTTTTTATTTTCTCAAATTTAAGTTCATAACAACAAAATTTACCAGGTTATAACAGCTTTGAAGTTATGATGAAGATTTTCTGGGGGCATAAATGCATTCTCAAGAAATGAAGAGTGAATGAATCACCGTGAACCAAAATCATCTTCACGAGACCATTGCTTTTATGTCCCCAAACGAAGAATTCTTTCTATCCAGTGGGACTGCCTTAGAAGCAACCTCTGGGGTGACTCAACCTCATTTGCACCTCCCTATGTTAAGTCCCAACAGAGGGGGCCCCACCCACCAAGGCAGGTGCCTGAGTGCCTGAATGGAGCCCTGTGAGGAACCATGCCACCCCAGCAGCTGAAGGGAAGGGGGCAAGGCACTGTAAATAGTCCATCCCTTAATCAAGAGGAGCTCCTTCCTTTGATCTTTCGATCAAACGGCACACCATCAATACTTCCTTTGCCTTCCCTCCTATTTTTCTACATTAGCTATATTCCATCTTGATGACAGAAACATTCCCAAGATGTCAATCTTGGCCCAAGGTCAAATGGAGGCATATAATGATTTCTTTTTTTCTTCAAGGGGTGGGGAAAAAAGTGAAGTTTTACTAAAACAAACTTAGGGAAAAAGCATCAGAAAAATTGTGTATAAATACAAAGGCATACTCTGTATTTTCAAAGAATAAACACAAAGGTCAGGCATGGTGGCACACGTCTGTAATCCCAACACTTGGGAGGCTGAGGCAGGAGAATCACTATGAGACCAAGGCCAGCCTGGGCTACACAGTGAGTTCAAGGCCAGCCTGAATTAGAGACCCTGTCTCAAAAAAAACCACCCCCAAAACCCCAAACAAACAAACAAGTAACAGTGGGAATTCCTTCCTAATGTGCTTAATCATTAAATGTGGCTGTCTAAATATTATCCTAGTGTAGATCTCAAGCTGTTCAGAGTAAGTGCTGTGGTGGGCCAAATCAAAGAATAGCAGATTTCTTGAGCGCTGATACTGTCTACTGTGGCCAAACCCTCACTATATCACCACTTAGCTCAAACAAGAATAGAACCTAGCAAATTGAATCTGGGAAAACAAAAATAAAATTTCAGATTTCCACATGAGAAACAGACTCAGTGTTTTGGCCTTCAATGAGATAAAAGGGGCAATTTACATTTAAACCAGGCCCCCAAGAAGGGCAGATCTGAAGTGGTCATGGGCTGACACTGCACTCTGGCACAAGCGACCAGATCCCGCCTCGGATTTTGCAGGCCATGACCTCACTCAGGTGACTCCCCCGAGTCACACACCCACTGCTGCAGAGTGCACTCCTGCGGGCTCCGAGGCTGCTCTGCTTCCATACCTGCTGCTGGATCTGTCCGGCCTGCACGACAATCTGCTCCGTGGAGCTATTGCTGCTGGCCGTGTACTGCTCCATGGTGCCTCTTCGTCAGAGGCCTCTGCACAGCGAGCTCCTGCTGGAGATGTGCCTATTAGCGAGGCTGGGAAAGAAATGGAAATGAGATTGTCATTGAAGGCCTTGCCATATGTCACCTTGAGAAGTTATTGCTGTACTTACCATCTGCAAGAAAATACGGTAAGAGAGCAGGAAATGTTTATATTCAATATCAGTTTTAACTACAGTAGGATTTCATGGCACAGTAATATCATAATACTATATTCACAAGTTTTTAAAATGCTTTTAGTCTTTTTTTTTGAGACAGGGTCTCACTATGTAGTCCAGACTGGCCTCAAACTCAGTGCGATCTTCATGTACCACGGCCCAGCATTTTAGTCACTTCTTATTGCAACCTTAATTTTCAGTATTACCACAGCAACACTCATCCCTTGGAAATACTCAGAAAAGCTCTTTGTTACAAGGCCTATTTTTCAATTTGTTTTTACAGTAGAGTATAAATCTGGTAATACTCAGATTATTTTTGGGGGGGATTATGAGTTTTCAGGTCTGTACATGTCCTTTACAGAATAAAGTTTCCTTATTTTCTCCAATTTGTATCACACATTTGCTGCTCACCAAACATATTACCAGTTTGCTTTTTTTTTTGGGGGGGGGGAGTACTGGGGATCCAACTCAGGTCTGTGCGCTTGTGCAGCAGGCGGCAAAACCACTGAGCTAAATCCCCAGCCCACTGGTTTGCATTTTAATAGAATAAGGAATAAAAGGAAATTATAATACTGACACAGTGATATTCACGATTAGTCTAAAAGTCCCCCCATTTTATCATAATGCTATCTATCTCTTTATCATTTTCAAACATTACAGAATTACTAAGTCCTTAAAAAGCACCAAGAATCTAGTGTTCACATTTACCCATGTTACACACTTTAAGATCTGAAGATACCTTTTTGAAAACAAGAATACAGTTAGATAAACTGAAGTGATAATGGCGAACCCTGAATAAAGATTTCATTCAAAATCTAAGAATATATAAATTATCAAAGAATTCATCCTGGAAATATGGGGTGGGAGGTATAAATATATATATAAATGCACATAAACTTTCCTTTTATTTTTTGCCTAGGCTTTCATATATTACAAAATTTGAAAGATCAAATTACATAAACTATCCGAGCCACACATGATGAGCAAGATGAACCACTTGTAAGGTGTCAGTGAGTTGTCATAAAGGAAGAAATCATAAAGTCTGCTAGAGTACGGATCTGCAAAGTCTCCCAAAGGGCCCAGCTTGGGATCTGAGAGGTGGGGCACTGTGGGAAGTCTCTGGTCACGGTGCTATGCCCCAGAAGGGAGAGGGATCTGTTTCTTCCTCCCAACCACGAGGTGAGGTTTTGCCAGGAGCTGCCTCATCACGGGCCCCGAAGCAACAGAGCCTACCATGGACTGAAACCTCCAAAACTGAGCCAAAACAAACCCGTTCTCTTTATAAGCTGATCATTTCCAGTATTCACCACAGCAACAGAAAGTGAGCAAAATATTCAGGTTCATGTCCGAGCATTTAGTTAGAAGTGTAGTAACACCTAAGTTTACTAACATGCATCCAAAATACAATGGACACATAGGTGGAGACCTGGATGGGTATCTATCTGGCAAGGACGGCACGTGAAGATGGAAATGGCAGACTCAACTGGGAGGCAGGGAGGTGGTCACTGTAAAATTCCTTCAGCCTCACTGCACTGGTGTCTTTTGTGGCACTCTCGTGGCTGCTGCCATGTCACGAATCCATTCAAAACATTTACCTTTCACAGTCATTTCGACTTTGAGGATGAGCCAGAAGTTGCATGGTCCCAGATCTGGTAAATAAGGTGGATGATGACACAGTAATGTTTTCAGGACGTCATATTTCACCCATCCCAAGTTCCCTTCCTGCACAGTATCTTTCCTTGACTAATTTTCAGAAATTTCCATCTTATCAAACTGAATTATAAAATGTAACTTGAAGCACACAGGGGAATGACTAATAAACATAACATCATGCAGATTTCCTTTTCAACTAGCTTATTCTTGTAATACAAATGCTCCAATTTAAGAACAAGTTCATTACATTCTGAAGAGTAAAAACAGAAGCAGCAACGTTCTCAT
The DNA here is from genome assembly GCF_000247695.1 of Heterocephalus glaber. The sequence continues at coordinate 17,679,408 of NW_004624754.1, forward strand.
GTGAAGGAGGGAGCGATTCGGCTTGGACACTACATGATGCTGCTCATGGTGAAGGCCAAGCCACTGGCCTGGGTGAGGCTGTGTGTTCCTATGACCGTGCACTTTGGTGAGCAGAGCTGGGTCTTTCCTGGAGGACGTCTCTGACCAAGAGTATGACAAAGTTAAGTCAGTCAGATTTTGTCTGTCTGGCTCTTGCTCTTGACACAGTTCCTAATGATTTCTTTCTCAGACAGAAAGAGTAAGTGTATGTTTATTCTGGCTGGCATGAAAAATCTTCCAGAGCACCTCTGCCCTAGGATTTCAAAGTGCAGAAGTGGAAAGTTAGCCAACCACCAGGAACTCATCGTATGTGGAACACGCAGTCTAATGCTAAAACTGCCCAAACTCAACCACCATATCTGACAATCACTACCGCACACACCCTAGACTAGAACCTTCCTGTTTTTTTAACATAGTTTGCAGCACAACTCAGTGCATACATAACCCACACGTATACAACTGTAACAAGTTTCATGAAATACCCTTGTATAACTAACACACGCTTTGATGTTTTCTATTATTAAAAGCCAGCAACCTGACCCTCTAAATTTATTCCCCAAGACATGAAGTAGGTTCTTTTACCAGTGTTTGATATATGCCTGGGCAACAAAGGTCTGCCCAGCTTCCCCGTCATCCTACAGAAGTTTCTGGGTTGGAGCTTCTTAATTGGTTTTTTCAACTATGATATAGCACAGGCCAGACACACTGTTCTAAAGGTTGTAGAAATAAAAAAGGAAACAGATGGCCAGGTGTGGTGGCACATACCTGTAATCCCAGCACTCGGATCACCAGCCTGGGCTGCACAGTGAGCTCAAGGCCAGCCTGAACTACTTCGCAAGATTTTGTGTCAAAAAACAAAACAAAACAGGAAACTGATGAAGATTCTAACTTCAAAGAGTCTAAGTTTTGTAAAAAAGTAAAAACCTATACTAGGATTCTACAAGAGAAAGTACACGGGAATTTGGAGGGCAGATTTATTACACCCACAGATAAACCACAGCAGGAACTGGTGCCACATGAACTGGTGTGAAGTGTGACAAGAAGTGTGGAGGGAGTGAAGTACCCCAAAAGGAGAGCATAAAAATAACAACAGAAAAATTTCAGCATATGAAGAGCACAAAGGCCTCAGGGCTAGAAAAGTGACAGATCTCGATATTGTCCCTTAAAATGGCAGGCAACAGAATTCTTCTGCAGACAGGAGTAGGCTGTAGAGATGGACGACTGCCTTTTACAAAGACGTTTTGCAAAAGTTATTTGGTGGTTCCGAGGGGACCATATATAACAATTGTAAAATACTACAATGAGCTGGGCATGGTGGAGCACGTCTGTAATCCCAGCATGCAGGAGGATTGCTTTGAGTCCCAGACCAGCCTGGGCTATAGTGAGTTCAAGGCCGGTCGGAACTGCATAGTGAGACCCTGTTTAAGAAACAAACCCACCCTACCTCATTTATTACTACAAAAATGTGAGAATTAAGTGGATTTTGAAAACAATTTAAAGAAAAAGCCTTTCCCAAAAAGTGCAAAGCATTTCAGTAGTGGCAAGAGCAGACAGCAGACATTTTTTCAAACCTGCCATTCACATGAACTCTGCAAACAGGACCTTGAAAAAGGGGCACTTTACATATTGAAGGTGTGTCAAGGATTGCAACAGATGCTTCATCTCAATAAAAACCATTTTTGGTCTCTTTGGAGGAAAAAACCCCTCTTTTTTTCCTCTCCAAGAAGTTAACTACTATTAGGAAGCTGATTCCACAAATCAAACCAGTTTTTTTTAACCTTAGGGAAAAATATATCTACATCTCTCTATTTAATTCTAGATCCCCTCTCTCTGCACCTCCAGATAAAACTGCCCCCCCCCCCCCCATCCCTTGGAAGACCTCCAAGTGTATTTACCAATTGGGCTTTCCCGCCTAAACTCTCAATACCACCGCCCACTTCCCTACCTACTGCGCCTGTCTCAAATACACACCGCCATCTGGGGCTCCTAAGAATGCTTTTCTCTCCAAACCATGCTCATCTATTCTATCCGAAAAAATCTCATGTTGCAAGGCCTCCACCACTGTGGTGGAGAAAATGACCCAGGCCGTTGCCAGCTGGGGCCACAGAATTCTCCGGAGTGGACCGGAACACCCACCCAGCATCCACAGTGGGCTCGGCTTGGGTGGTTCTCAGCCCACTCCCTCCTCGGCACAAAGGGGCTGCGGGGCACAGCAAACTGTTCAGTAATGAGATGCCAAGGGCCACTTCCCCTCACCCTCACAAGCCACGCAATACTCCAGTTTCTAAGCACGCTCCAAACGAAGGTTAGCAGGGGGTCAGAAAGGGGAAAAGGGAGGAGGCAAGAGACGCGTGGACTGAGCTAATGGGTCAGGCCGAACCCTGCAAAGTGACAAAAGTGAAAGGGAGACGAATCGGTGGGTTCCCGGGAGAGCGCGCACGGAGTATGCACTGCGGCCGAGGCGCAGAGCCAGAGGCCGGGCGGGCGGGCGAGCAGGAAGGAGAGCTCGGCGGGCTCAGGCGCGGGAGGAGGAAATGACGGCGGGGGTCACCGGGCAGGCGGGGCGGTCCCGACCGGGACGGGGTGGGGGAACACAGGCCCCGCCGCGCAGGCCGGGCGCGGGCCCCCTTCCCGACCCAAGGCCGAGGCCGAGGCGCGCGTGCGTGGAGGGCGCTCGGGCCGGTGAGCTCTACACCCTCGGGCGCGGGGCTTGAAGCTGGGCCTAGGGTCGGCCGCCACCGGCCCGCAGCAGCGCTCTGCCAGGGCCCAGGCCCCGAAAAACCTCCCGTGGGCGCCGTCCCGCGAGGCCAGACGCCTGGAGGCCCCAGGCCCCGGCCGCCCGCTGCCGTGCTCGGCGAGGACCTGCTCGGCTCCCGGGCCCGACGGGCGCCTGGGCCTCTCCTGAGTGGTCAGCGAGACCCGCCAATCGGGGCGCTGGGGCCGGCTCTGGGCCGCTGGATATTGGCTCCTCATACTCACCGTGCCTCGCTCCCCCGGTTCGCTGCCCGCGCTGATTGGCTCCAGTACCGGACTCCGAAACCCAATCAGAGGCTCCAGCCGCCGCCGCCGCCGCCACTGCCGCTGCCTAGCAAAATGGCGAACCCGAACAAAGGGGAATCGGGCCTCCCTCCAACCGTCTCCGCGCAGGCGCCTCGGAGATCACGCCCCTAACCACAGCTGGGCTCGCTCCGCCCCCTCTTCCGAGGAGCAGTGCGCAGGCGCCTCTCATAAGCCTCGCCCACTTCCCGGATTTGACACCACCCCCAGCCGATAGACTACGCAGGCGCCTTCAAATCGCGCCTGAGCCTTCGACTCAAACCTCTCTGAAAGTAGTACCACGCAGGCGCTAATTCGCTCCCTCGCCAAGGGCCCACCCCCTTCTAAGCGAACGAGGGGACACACCCCCGGAGCTAATGCGCAAGCGTCGATCTTCCCAATTCGTGGTAGGCTCTCTAGACGCATGCCCGGGCGGCGGCGGGATACCACGGAGTTTGCCGCCGGAAGTGCAGCGAAAGCACCACAGAGAGCCGGCTCGGCTAGCTAGCTAGAGGGGCTCGTTTCCGCCGCTACGGGGCGGGGGCGGCCATTTTGGGTGCGTGCGGTCGAGGCTGCGGCGGGATTGGTTCCGTGTCGGGGCTAGTCCCCTGCTCCCCACCTACCAGGGTCGGACCGAGCCCTTCCTCGCGGGGCGGGGACCTCGGAACTGCCGACTCCTCTGCAGGTGAAGGATAACCCGGGTATCGCCCTCCTCAGGGCTCTGGTCCGGCTCCCCGCCCTCCCAGGCAGGGTGGGAGAGTTGGCATCTCGTTTAGCGCCCCTACTCTACACTCTCTATTCGCGGCTGAACGGGACTGTGGCCAAGTCCCTCCGTGTTTATTCTGCGCCATATCCGCTGGGGACGTACTGTTGCCTCTTGGAGAGGAAAGGACACCGACCTGGGTCGAGGAGGCGGATCGGGCCGCCTTGGCTTTTCAGTTCCTGGGAAGCGCGAAAGGAGAGCGGGCCAAGTTCCTTCCTCTGGCCCAGAACAGTTTGGGATCGCACCCTAGGGGCAGTTCGAAGTCACACCCGGCGATAAACGTTGGAGGCAAAAGAGGACCTATTACGTGGGTGGTCAGGGCAGTCTGCACATAATATATTCAGGCTGCCTGAGCATTTCTACTTTCCTTCTCCTAGCAGAAGACACACATTGTGAAAATAGCGACTCAGTATCATGGCCAGCAGCCTTAATGAAGATCCAGAAGGAAGCAGAGTGCGTAGCAACTTTTAACTTATCGATGAACTAAAATTCAGAATAATTGAGGTCAAAAGCGTAAACACTTTTAATTAAACCAATAATTGGATTGTCTTTTTTGTTTCTCTCAAGCTGAATTATTTAAGAAAAGCTAAAAAATCCCAGGCGGGGACCATCCATCACATTCCTTTTACAAATGCTTTAATTCGCTGTGATTAACTCCTTCAATTCTGAGGCTTAGACTTCCAGCTGCGGGAGGGGTGGGAAAGAATTAGTGGTGAGGGCACAGAGTAAACCTAAGAGAAAAAAAGCTTAATACTTTAATGTATCTAATAAAGCATTGTCTTTCCCTTTGCACATTTTAGATCACTTATGTGAAAGGAGACCTTTTTGCATGCCCCAAAACAGACTCTCTAGCCCACTGTATCAGTGAGGATTGCCGCATGGGCGCTGGGATAGCTGTCCTCTTCAAGAAGAAATTTGGAGGGGTGCAGGAGCTGTTAAGTCAACGTGAGTTTTGAGAACAGCTTACCCGTTTTGCCCTGGGTAAAACACCTTTTGATCATCTGTTATACTTTAATTAGGGTGTTCGTGCCGGGGGCGGCGGGAGGGGGGGGGTTCCCTCATGACAGTGCCTTTAAGTCTTTAAAGTTTTTCCTCACAGGAATGGGCTCCTGTTTGACCCCTTAGCACCCCAAATCTGAAATCTTGTACAAGCTTGTAATCTCTTCCTCCTCTTTCATAAAACTTCCTTGATAAAATTATCCCACTTCTCTGAAACTTTTCATAACTCTGAAGTACTTAGCAAAGTCCACAGGTGTTTGCTTGACATTCAAGATACTCTACTTACTGATACTCTTACTTTTCAAATAGAAGTTTAGAAACCTTTTTCTTAACAGGTCCCTTCATCATTTCCCACTAATACTGTAACAATGCATTAGAATCACATGGGGAGCTTCTGAAACAATTTCTCAGACCAAATTTTAGGCTCACTAAACCAAAATATCTACCAGTCATTCTGATTCCAGCCTTAGGCAAAAAAAACCAAAACAGTTTCTTATTACTTTGTTTTATGGTTATTTGTAAAGATGACCCCCTTCTCTGGATTAAAATTATTAGTGAACTTTCTGATGTTCCTCATAATGTGTAACACAACTCTGTGTAAGGAGATCATTACTGCAAGAACATATACTTGACAGTTTAAAAAATGGTTCAACCTAAACAATTTCAAGGCAATCGACATTAATATTTAAGTGGATAAAGGAATATATTTGAAGGCAGAGGCAGGATAAAAGGTGGGGTGTGAGAAAACATGATTCTAAGTATGTTGTAAGTTAAGGGGTACAGTATTTGGGAAGGTTGATAAGGAGCAGAAAGTTTACAGAAGCTTATTTACAGTTGAAAATTATTTCTAGTTCTGATATAAACTCAAATCTATAAAGATTAAAAAATTTTGAAGCATAGGGATCAGTGTTTTGGATTTCTTTTTCCTTTCTACTACTAACTAACTGTTCTTCATAGAAAAGAAGCCTGGAGAAGTGGCTGTTCTGAAGAGAGATGGGCGATACATATATTACTTGGTAAGATGGAGCCAGATCATTAATACAGCCTACAGATGGGTCAGCAGGAGGGGCCGTGCTGCAGTTGTGTTGATCACCATGCTCCTAGACAGTTCTAGACACTTAGCATCAAAAAGCTCCTGATCTTGTGACAACCTGGGTCCAGTGGTGCTGGCCACTTGCAGCCCTAGAATAGAAAGGAGCATGAAGCCACAGCCCAGCACTGTGGGCAAGAGAACTGTGCCATCTACCATAGACTTGTGTTCTAAGATGTGGAAGCTAGGGGTGCCTCTTCTGCGTTCTCTCCTAGTCACAGTGAGAGAGAAACAATGTCTCAGAAGACAGATTTCCCACAGGGAGTTTTCTCTTTCTCACTGCTGTCTGCAGGAACTACCAGGTAACGCCTCGCCTGCTCCTTGCCTGCCTGCTGGTTGAACGTGGGGTTCTCCATCTGTCTGGGCTTTGGCCCTGGACGGGTGTGTCTTCCTTAGTGATGGTGATGGTTGACTTAGTGCCAACCCGTGACAAGCCTGATCTGGACAGCAGACTTAGTGGGGAGATGTCTAGCCCTGTTGAATTCTGTCCCTTAAGGCTGATGTGACTTTTTTTCCCCGTACTGGGGACCGAACTCAGGACCTTGTGCTTGCCAGGCAGGCACGGTACCACTGAGCTAAATCCCCAGCCCTGATGTGACTTTTAGTGTTTTTATTTTTTAAAAATACCAGCTTCTCTCTGTTCTTTTGTAGAGAAATGAAAAGTAAGCCAGCAGAGATCTTAGACAGAATTTTAATGGTATTTTCAGGTGGTGTGAGTTCCTCCTTGTTCTAGACATGCAGCTTTGGTCTTGGAAGTGGCACAGAGACTGTTACCTACGTTGCTTAAAAAGTACTCATGGGTTCCTTGGAAAAGGAAGGGCTGTGGCATGGCAGAGTCTGAGTTTCTCAGGCCCTGTTTAGTGGATTTTCCTGGGGTCTCCCATAACAGTATGGAAGGAGCAGTGTGACATTTGTCATCCCTCTTTCAGATTAGTTATTCTGTAATAACGTTTAATTGTCAGATTACAGAAGAATCTGATGGTTTTTTTAATTGTCATTTTGGGCTAATGAGAGTTTGAATCCTTTCTCTGTGCTCAGATCACAAAGAAAAGGGCTTCACACAAGCCAACTTATGAGAACTTACAGAAGAGCTTAGAGGCCATGAAGTGCCATTGTTTGAAGAATGGAGTCACCGACCTTTCCATGCCCAGGCAAGGAAATCCAGGGGCCTAAATGAAGACTTAATTGATGAGTGGGGCTTACTGTTTTACCAAATGACAACTTCACAGCTTAACTGAAAATTTAGAATTAAAGATAGGCACATTTCCAGACTTAAAAATCACCAGTGAACCAATTTTCTGATTGTAGACAGAGACCATAACTCCTAGATTGCAAGCAAATCAGCGTTTCCCACTTTCTGTCTTGCCCTCCTTTTTGCAGTGATCTGTGCCTTGTCCCTCTTCTCCTTTTCATCTTAACATTCCATTATCCTAAATGGAACTTTCCCATCCATCCACATCCAGCTTTCTCCAGTAGCGAGAGAACAGGGTGGTGAGTTGCTGTGCCATGGCAGTTAGACGTTTCTCAGTGGAACGTGAAGTAATTGAAAATGGTACATGATGAGGTGAGGAGAAGGGAGCTGTGGGATGTTTGAGCTATCTAGGCATGAGCTTGGGTGACTTTACCATAAGAGTTGACTTCCAGACTCTCGCCATGGCTGCCAGTGGGTGTGACCAGGTTGCTCTCTCAAGGCTTTGAGTAGCTCTTCCCCAGAGAAGAGGGAAGGAGCGATTTCCTAGGTAACTTCATCGCAACCAATGGAGATGTTTTGTCTTTTTTAGGATTGGATGTGGTCTTGATCGTCTGCAGTGGGAAAATGTATCTGCAATAATTGAGGAAATATTTGAAGCAACGGACATCAAAATTACTGTGTACACATTGTGAAAAAATGAAGCACATTTTGGTCTTGGTTCTCTGGTATCATCCCTACTTGGCCATAGGACTGAGCCAGCTGACCTGAGAATGGGAGAGGAAGACCTTCATGTGAAGTCCTCAGTGTTGTGGAGCAGGCTAGGCTTGCTGTATTCTCATATTTGGGCTAGGACTCTGGAGGAGGGATTGCTTGGGGATGTCGCTGTGTTTTCTGCAGCAGGGTCAGGAGTAGGTGGCCTGATGTTAGGAAGCCCAGAATGTGGGACCCATGACACGTTCTGCTGCCATGTGCTAGTCAATTCGACGGCTGGCCACTAGGTGGCAGCATTGATCCCATTTCTCTGCTTTGTGAGAAATTTCAGGAATGGTGAACTTTGGATTCCTTGGGGAACTTGTTTGTGAGCTTACTACCTTGGTATCATGCATCAGATTCATCCTAGAAGAGAATCATGAGTTACTTTTTTTTAATTACAAAATTGAGTCTGACATTAACGGAATTTTTGTTGATAAAAATGGAGAAATAAATCTTGGGGTTCAGTGAAGTTCTGTGCTCATGCCTGTGTGGATCAGGAATGGAGTGACAGAGGATAAACCTGTAGCTTTATTTGGAAGGGCCTAGCAGGGTCCACTGGGAAGAGTAGCAAGGGAAGAAGTAAGAAAAGAGAATGGGTAGGAATGAGGGGTGGGCTTAGTTGGAGGGCTGGGTTTGGATCTCATGGTGCAGTCTTCTTAATCCTGCATCGTTTCTGTGATTGAGAACACTGGACTTCATCTTGAAATAATACATGTTAAATGCCTGGCACAGCTCAGTGCAGAGTAATGACTCCGTGAATCAGCGATTCTCACTATGGGAGCCACTGGACAAATGAGGCATTTTTGTTTTTTCGCTTGCTGTGGTGCTGAGAGTTAAAACAGCCAAACTGGCTGCTGATTTTCTCCCTGGAGTGAATGCTGCATCTGCTACATTCCCTACTGAAAAAGAACAACCAGATTTTAGAAGGGGGACTTGTGAGGACACCAGGAAAGCACTGGTTAAGTATAATGTTCGGACTTTAGACGGGCGTTCTTAACACATTTCAGGCTGATAGGGCAGTGGTTTCCAAACCTCTCACTTTATGTCTCTGGAGCAGACAAGTTCTGGTGCCCCGGGGGGCCGGAGTGGAGCAGGGCGGGTTCTTCAGCAAACTGTTAGGCTGCGGCTTTTCTTGAAGCTTAGCTTCTGTTTACATAAAGTGGAATTGGAGGGAAGAAAGGAGGGAGGGAATGTCTGCACAAAATTGTAAATGAACGTTGGCTAATAAGCAGAATTGAAATAGTGTGTTCACCTCTGTACACATACACATGCAGTATTTTTGTCATGTTTGGGACTGCACCCAGGGCCTTGTGGTTTTTAGGCAAATGCTTTTACCCTTAAAGTTCACCCCCAGCCCCCGTGTAAATAAATCTTAACACTTGGGTCAAAACATTGGTTTTCTAGGCTTCCTTCAAAGAGATGACAGTTCTCATTTTTTCATGGAGTATGAGTATGTGCCTTGATTCTTTTAACAAAACCTCATTTCATCCAGGATTGGCTGTAAGTGGAATTCTGGGACTCTACAGGGATGTGATAAAGTGCTTTGTCAGTTGCAGATAGTCGTGGGGTCAAATTCCAATGCCTTGGCACCCTTTCAGCCTGAGGGAGCAAGGCATGGCCTCATAATCAAAGGAGAATGTCATTCTGGGAAACCCAGTTAGAGTTTGACACACACCCAGAAATCCACATGTGAAATTTTGCTTCCACATAGGACGCAGGCAAATGTTATAAGCAATGAGACTTTGGGTGTCCTCCTGCTGTGACTGTTCAGGACCACGTATCAGACTGTTACACGATGTGTGTCCAGACATGGAGCACCTCCTTCCCACCTGCCCTTCAGTTGAGAAGCTAATTGCTTATTAATTGGCAATTGGGATGTGGCTCTGTTCTAACATTTCCTATGCTTTTAGTTCCATCCTTTGCCATGTTGTCTTCAGAGAAAGGGATAAGCTCTCCTTTGCAAGTAAACTCAGAGGAAAATATATTGTAAAGGTCAGGATGGTGGGAAGTGTGCATGGGACAGTTAGTTCCTGTGTTGTCTAGACAAGTCCTAGTTTAATCTCTTTTTTTGGTTTTTTGAGGCAGGGTCTCACTGTAATGCAGGCTGGCCTTGAACTCACAGCAGTCCACCTGCCCCAGACTCCCGAATGCCGGGATTAGACATGTCCCACCACACGCAGCTGGTTTAATTTACTCTCCCATAATGCCATGGTTTGGTTCTCAGCCTAGGACATCCCTGGGCCAGGGACTCAGTGTCCATGGTAACTTCCTGGTGCCTAAGTTGCCTAAGAAACCAGGCCACAGAAAAACCATGCTATTTCTTTTATTGATGTTGCTGTTTTTCTTTCTTTAAAAAACAAAACAACAAAATAGCCCAACTGAACATAAAATGCACTTCTGGACATATTCAAAGCTCTGTACCTATGGCCTGAGGCTTCTGCCTAAGCAGTTGCACAGGGGAGTCAGGAAGACCTGAGGCCCCCAGGAGCCTGGTGCTTTTCTCTTTGCTGCTCACTCGCCTCTTTCCTGACAGCAGCTCTGGAGAGAAGCACAGCCTAAATGAATCTGGGCAGTGAGAAATATATCTATCTGCTGAGGGCCTTGTCCAGTAGGATAGGTTGATGTCAAGTGCTATCCCACTCCAGTGGTGTCCAGAAGACAGGTGTGTCCCAGGTGGCATATGTGTCCCTGCTGTCCTCTGGCGGCAGCAGGCAGACCTAAAGAAAACACAGACAGCATGTTACTGGGAGCCTTCACCCCACACAGCTACCAGTTAGTTTCTGAGCTAAGTTTCTGGGCGCCTTCCCCACCAGGTCCCTGAATTTCTCCGTAATCTTATGTGGTCCCCGGCTGACCCAGGATTGGGTTTGATTCTTTCATTCACGGTTTGTTTTGGTTCACGCAGAAAAAGTCCTAGAAGAGATCTGCATTAGTTCTGGTCTCTGGATTCAAATATATGGTTAAACATTGTTATTAAAAACAAATAACGTAGGGCCAGGGGTTTAGCTCAGTGTCACCTTGCCTTCCTCACAAGCTCAAGGTCCTGAGTTCGATCCCTGGTACGGGGAGAAAAAAAATTCGTAATAGATATGAGGCACATTTTATTTAACAACTGCTCATTTCTTGGGGTTATTTTAATTAAGCATGTTTTTTTATGGGGGGGTGGCTTTTAGATTACAACTATTTCATGCCTTTAAAATTCGGTACATTTCACCTTCCCGTCAGGGGCAAGAGCAACTCAGGGCTCGAAGGCCTGTTCCTGGGCTCAGATGAGACAGTGATGTTGTATACTAAAGGGAGAGGCCCAATAATATTTTAAAAATCTGACTTAGAAATAAACCTCTGTCAAACTGGTTCCTTCAGTTAATATCAGGTCCAACCCTTACTTAGCCAAAACCAAAAGATCTTTTAAATCCTCCTGTAATGGTTAATTTTAATTGAAAATCCATAAAAAATCCCAAAACAAAACAAAATGTTTGAGGACTTGCTAGTTAGATAGCTAGGAGAAGTGGCCCATGAAAGATGTTTAAGAAGCAAGTACAGTAGGGTTAAAATTAACCTGCCAGTTGTCATTTTGTAGTCTATATTGGGTTTATAATTATAGTATCTACTTATAAGTTCTTTAAAACATTTTTTTTTTTGGTACCGGGGATTGAACTCAGGACCTTGTGCTTGGGAGGCAGGTGTGATGCCACTGAGCTACATCCCGGGTCTCTTTAAAGCATTTTGAAAGGTAAGCTTTGTATTTTGAGAGGTCACTCAGAAATCTGTCTTTACTACTGCTCACTGCTTATTTTATGTGAGCAGAATGTCACGTGGTATTACCCCACCACAGACCCTCTGAGGTCAGAACCCCAGTCCTGCTGTTTCTTAGAAGTGGCTACATATAGATCGTATCTTGATGGCTTGGCCAGTGCTCAGCCTGAGAATGGTCAACTTCGCTGTGCGCCTCCCTAATAGGGAACTCCTGCCAGCCTCGGCTTCTGGCACATTGATATTTCTTCAATGTGTCTATGAAGCAGCATCTTCTCTTAAGGGTATTAGGCATGAGGAACACCAAAAATAAATTGAATTATATTCATGGAGGCATGCTGCTTTCATGTTTAATTAATATGTGACTTGTTCCAGAATTAAAGGCACAGAAGAGGGCGGGTTGATCAGTTATTCTGGCCTTATAAAAGGCTTAGTTTGGTCACAGCATTTCTGTGGGACCAAATTCAAAAGCTTGGAAAGGATCCTTTACCCTTCTTCCTGAGGATAATTGGCCTGTTTCTCTGAAAGTCTAATTTACCCTCAGCAAGTGGCCAAATTGGCCTTAATTGTGTCCTAATTATTTGCTTAAATAGCTAATCTTTACTTCCAGTTCTATCACCTCTCGATATCTGTAGGAGACTACTTCTGAGCTGCCACCTAATTTGCAAACATCTTTTTAATCCTTTCGCAAATCTGTATCAACTGTCTTGTTGCTCTATTACCCTCGTTCTTCCATTTTGCTTTTCCATGAGTTCTGAGCTCTTTTCAGTAAGGAAAATGCTCTTGCATTATGCATCCACACAATAATTATCGATCTTGCTCAAAGCATAACCATTTGTTTGAAAACATGAAAGCAGGTCTGGCCAAAAACAAAAGTTGAATACAGATCCACTTGGGGATTTGAGAATTACCAAAGATGAAAGAATTGGCCCTGAAGGATAAAAATCCCATAGTAGAGAAAACATGGAGGTTAAGATTGCTAATGGATTTGGGAGCGACGCACCTAGCAGGTGTCTTGGATACATCTGGGCTAGAGTACAGGGGCATGCTTAGGGCTTTAAATATCTTCTCTGCTATTATTCAGTAACAAGCCCTTGTGCCATCGGAATCTTACCAAGGGTCATTCTGTCTCAGAGCTTTAGGATCTCTGTCAACCTTGGATATCCCAAGCTATGGGAAAGTTAGTTTGAAATGAAAAGGTAGCAGGGGAGATAAAAGGGTTTAGGGACAGGGATTCAGAGGAAAGAGAAAAATGAAGCAATGTTCTAAAATGTTTTTACAATCAACCCAAAGCAGAGAAATTTGTTCCTTCCAAAGACAGTGTCACACCACTCATTCTGCCTGACCTCCCTCCCTCTACCCAAGTTAGCAGCTGGTGTCATGGAGCTGGGGGAACTCACAGGAGGCCAGGGCCGGAGCCTACTTCAGGATGTCCGCCAGCTTCTCCTCGTAGTACAGGAAGTTCTCCTTAATGTCCTCCCAGGGCTCAAAGGCCTTGGATTCACCCTCTTCATGCTCCACAAAATTCTGCCAGACGTATTCGAAGTCCTGGGGTTTCATGATGCGCAGTCTGCAGCCAGCCTCCTTGAGCTTCCTCAGCGCGGCCTGCATCTCTGGCTCCTCCCACATGAAGAGTCGCCCCACCAGAATGAGGAGGCGCAGGTTCTTGGTCTTGGCCAGGGTTTTGATGATGCGGTCAGCACAAGCTACACAGGGGCTGGAGGACACGTACCAGGTGACGTTGTACCGCAGGGCCGGGTCGAAGGCTGGCAGGATGGTGTTGAAGAAGGCTTCCTCTGCGTGGGCAGCGGCGTGCTCATCCTCTAGGTACCCCCGGGAGGCCTGCACTTGGTCTCCCTTGCACTGTACTTCCACCACGTAGCAGAGGAAGGTCTTGTTCCTCCCAGAACTGTACTCCACATTCCGGAACTGAAACTTAAAGAAGTTGACCGGTAGCCGCTCCCTGTAGGCCAAGGAGACAGAGGGACGGGGAAGAAGAGAGAATGCTGAGTTCCTCTCCATCGGACCAGCCTAGAGTAGGTAGATCTCCGAGACATACTGGCTCTTACATAAACAGGTCTTTCCTATGCTAATGTCAGTGAGAAAAAGGCAGGAAAGAGCCCCAAAGTGTTTATCTGGGAGATGGGAGAGAATTTGGACTGGGGTTTATACTCTGGTCATCCTACTAGGAAGGATCTCCACACACTGTTTCTGCCATCTCTCCCAACGCAGCACACCCACACTGTTTCTCTAATCTGGCCAGGTAAAGGCACATAGAGGACGCTTGAAAACATCAGCACTTTGGGGCCGGGGATTTAGCTCAGCAGTTTTTGCCACCTGTTGTGCAAGCGCAAGGACCCAAGTTCGATCCCTGGTACCAAAAAAACAAACATAGCACCTCAGGCCCACACCAGATCAATGAGACCACCAAGGCTGGGGAAGGGTCTCAGACACCAGCATTTGAAAAGCAAAAGCAAAACCTCCCTAGAGGACTATGACAGGTGGCCATATTTGAGAAGCAGTGCTCAAAGAGCAATTTTACCAAGTAGCAAGCATACTAAATTGCTCATGTTTCCCATGACAGAGCAAGACAAAGATTTTGCACAACATGTTATGCTTTTATTTCTTCCCCTTGTTGCCCATGTAAATTGCATTTTGAGGATGGCATGGCCTGTGTCTTGTAGAACCGTGCTGTCCTGTTGACTGTTTTCAAGTATGTCTTTTCTTTCAGGTGAAAGGATTGTCACATGGTTAGTGTCCAAGAATATGCATCTGTGTGACAAGACTCCCCAAGGGTGCCTTGGGATAATTAAGCTTTGTACAGTATTGAGTCGTCTCAGAATCTTGAAAGATTTTTGCTTCTACCTTAGCTGCTGATCATCTAGCAGCTGGACCAAGAATTCATAAATAAAGAAGAACGTTAGAAGACTGCTGAAGTAGACAGGTAGAGTAGGGGACATGTGACAGAGGTTCTTGAAAGTTTCACCTTGATTCAAGAGGCAGGTGATAACTGTTTGCAGTTCTTGACTAGGGAAAATAAAAAACAATGAAAGTAATGTCCATGGAAGATCAGCGGGGTAGCACTGGACTGGTGAGGTGTGATTGGGGAAAAGCCTCAAATTAAAAAAGGACACCAGACTTGGTGGTGTATAGCATGGGTATCCAGTGGCTTTGTGGAGGAGAAGCAGGGTCCAGAAGTGAAAGCAGCAGGAAAAGTGCAGGTGGTTTGAAAAGTTTGGTAGGAATAGGAGAGAAGGAAGGAGAGTGTCTAGAGAGGACACAGAGTTGAAGATTGTTCTTACTTTTCTGTGTATGCGTGTTTTTCAGAGTATGCGTGTTTTTCAGAAAGAGGGAAGATCTATGCAGGTTTGTGGGCCACAGAAAATGAGGAGGTTTAATAGGCAGGATTGAAATGTCATAGGAGGGGAGGGGGTGAGTACCAGCTAGAGAGGCTGAATGTTTTTCTTTTTAACAGCGTAGTCTCAGGGGCTCGGGGTGTAGCTCCGTGGTGGAGCACTTGCCTAGCAGTATGAGACCCAGGTCCCCCCTAAAAGCATCACCTCTGTGCCTGCCCTGAAGATGCCCTGTAGCACAGTAACTCCCATTGCCTATTCACTCCTTCTCTTTCTCAGAAAGGTCACTGGACTCCCTGGGCTGCGGGGAAATCCCTGGTGTGTCCTGAGGTCTTGGCTGCTTAAGGATGAGCAGCAGATGGCCACGGAGCTGAGTAAGCTTGCGTAATTTCCCTGCAGGATTCCCTCCTCCACTGCCCAACTTGCTCCACCCAAGTTGCCATGTCTCTTGCTGTCAAGTGATGACGTTTCCACTTCGAAGACGGATGTGTTTGAGGACCCAGCCCCAGGATTCCTTCACATACTATACTTAGCTCCCTAAGCCCCTCTGTCCCTGGCTGGAAGTGATTATTATTTACTTAACATTTTAGCAGAATGGATCACCTGGGGTTCCCCTCTCCTCTGGAGAAAGAGGAAATTCACACACACGGAGCTTTTCCTAGCTACTCTAACTCCACTGGACCACTCCCAAACTCTCAGGAGGCCCTTCAGTCCCTTTAATGACATCTTGCTCCTGAGAAGCACAGTGCTTACCTTTTCTGCCCAACCCCTTTTCATTCTTCAAGGCCTTTTGCCGGCAGGCCTGTCCTGCCTGTTGCAATCTAGGGCTATATAGATAAGGAGGGATTCTCTAGTGGGAATCCTGGGAAGTATTCATGGTTGGTTGGGTTGGAGGCTTCAGCAGTAGCACCCTGTGTTGTCCCTCAAGTTTTTGTCTGGAAGCCCCATTGCTCAAACTTCACCAAGTGCAGCCCAGCCCAAACTATCAGTGTGGCCTCGCACACAATCACAAGTTGGTCAGAGGGGTGAGAAGGCTGTTTCTTTCAGCCCCTCTTGAGATCTGACATTTTCCCCTCCTCCTCTTCCTAGGTAAGTGGAAAGGACCCAGGGTAACCTAAAACCCAAGGGAGCGGAGGAAAGGTCATCTCTATAAATATCCGTGTCCAACTCCTCTGGCCAGTGGCCCCAGAGCCCCTGTGTCCCTCAGCAAGGCCAGTCTGAGTGTCTCAGAAGTGCTTTCAAGGCGTGAAGGCAAAGCAGGGTCTTTCCTTTGGGTTTGTCCCAAGCCGGAGCTTGCTTGGCTTCTCAATGGGCTTCTTGATCTTTTAGAAGGAGCAAAAGGGTCAAATCAGGTTTTTTGGGCCACCCACAGATGAACACAGCCAGAACAAACGTAGAGGCAGGAAACTTCTGCAGAGAGCTGGACAATATCTTGGGCAATTTCATGGAGTCACAAGATAACACTGTAATACTCACTGAGTGGAAGGAAGGAAATAGAGAGACCTAACTTCTCAATCGCAAACATCTTTTTCGTAATAATTTGATATTCTCAACCTCAGCAGACATTTCACTGCTAAAGGAGCGTGTGTGTGTGTGTGTGTGTGTGTGTGTGTGTGTGTGTGTGTGTGTGTATGTGTGTGTTGGAGTGGTGGACTGAAGGGAGATGCTGGTCACAGTTCCCTGTCTCAGCTTCCTGTCCCTCCTTCAGGCACAGAAACCAACAGTGTGAGGATGCTTGTTCGAGTTCTGTTACCACAGCCTCAGGCATCACAAATAAGGCTGTTCACACCTGTCAGCTTAAAGCCAGGCTACCGAAGAATCGTACTTCTCTAAGAGGGAACCCAGAATCCTACAATCTAGCAAAATCTGGGAAGATGACCCGCTTGATGGGCAAGAAGAGATGTGAGGAAATGTACTACATATTTTCCTCAGGGGCCCATTTAAAAAGTTCTCACTGCCTAAGCATAAATCTACACAGCGAAGAGGAGTAACCTGGAGGGCTGTGGTCTGAGATTAAACATTTGCTCCAAAACATCCCGTGGAGTGGAAAATCTACGCACAGGGATTGAACATTGACTTACTTCAGCTTCACCCTGCTAGGCCTGTCAGTGACTGCCTTGAAAGAGGTGGAGTTGCTGGTTTCACTGGGCACTGTCTTTTTCTGACCACTTTTCAGATGGATGCCAGCGAGTGGGCTTAGTCAGGAAGAGGAAGGCAGAGGAGAAGCAGAGGGTTCTAGAGCTGAGGAGGGAGCTTGAGATTGCAGGACTGAACTGGATTCTGCCCAGGGCAAGCCTGGAGCCAACTCCTTCCTGGGAGATGCCAAGCTTTGACCTCCCACCCGCCCTGCCTTGGGCTCTGGGTGGCAGTTGGCTGTCATCTCCTCTGTATGGTGCACCTCCCAGCATGCTCTGGGGGCCAGGTGTGGCCTTACAAGTGGTGTTGAAGGGCTCTCCTCGCTCTCTTTTCGTCTGGATCTTGCCCCTTCTCTCTGGGTCCCTTATGTGGCCTGAGAGAATCCTGGCAGCTAAAGAAGTGGCTGTAAGAGATGCAGTCCATCTGCCATGTACCCCTGTTCTATAATCATCTCTTTGCTCTCAGGGTCTGCCTTCTGCAAAATCGAAAACA
Organism: Heterocephalus glaber; assembly: GCF_000247695.1. The sequence goes on from NW_004624754.1 coordinate 17,697,014, forward strand.
ATGCAGCTAAAGACAGAGACAAGCATACATCCGGGTGCTGCCAGGCAGGGCCACAGCTCTCCTTGGTGGGGTGGAGATACGGAGAGAGGGGCAGACAAGCAGCTTTTGTGCCTCAGAGCGCCCCTCACAGTCAGAGGTGGGCACCCGCTGGCATTCTTATCTAAGCTCAGCACTGCCAAGCCCCCATGTATCCTGAGCCTCTCTCCACAGGAAGCCGTCCTCCAGTTCATTTCCTGTCATGATGCCTGGCAAAGAGCCTGACACACAATAGGTGCCCATTCATTCTTTCCTTCATTCACCAAGAATTTGTTGAGAACCTCACAGGGGCTGGGTGCTGGGGATAAAGCAGCAGAGAAGACAGAGTCCCCTTCCTTTTGAAGGGTAAATATGATGAGGGGGGGAGCAGGCAGTAACTGAACAGTTCCTAGTCAGTAAGTATTTGTGGACTTAAAAAGAATCCTCTTTATGGTTTTTGGGTGCACCATGGTGCTTTAGAGTGAGACAGTCCTGGGGTTCATGCCCTACTCCTTCTAATTCTTGTCAAACCACCCGTACCTCTTTAGTTTTGGGCTTCAGTTTCCTTATCTGAAGGTCTGAGTAACCCAACCTCCTGGGTTATGGACAACCTCACACTCAACAAATGAAAGCTTGTTCTGATGGGTGGCGCCGTCTCTGCGTCCTTCACAGGTCCGTCTTAAGGGTTACCAAGCACGATCCCATCTCTACCCTTCCTTTTACTTCTACCACTTCCTGTCTTTCAGCGTGTGCTTCTAAGTGTTTAACACTCGGGTCTCCGGAAGAAAGAAAAAGCTCCTGATTTCTAACATGCGAGGATGTCTCTAATCTCAACACTCCCGCCTTAGAGATGTCAGGACAGCCATGTGAAGTCGCCAGACACATACAGGACGAGATGCACACACTGGACTTCACACCTTTCCCCAGCACTTTCTGCCGTGTTCCTTTGCTCATGTGCCTGGGCTGCTTTCCATCCAGAGCGCCCCATTCAGCCAGATGCTACAAGCGGGCATCTCTCTCCTTATCCCTACCATGAGCCCCTGCTCACTTCAGATGCTTCCCTGGAAAGCCACCTGTTCTTCTGCTAGTTTTCATCCCAAATCTAAGGAGCAGTTTGGATCCATTCTCGGTGGGAGTCCAGGCTGGGAAAGAAGCTATTTTCTGGTCCTTGGGTTCCAGGGCATATGGAGAGGGAGGCAAAGCAAGGAAGCTGCCTCCCCGTGCAGTCCCTGCGTGGATGGCCACATCTCTGCACTATTTTAGGCGTCTGTTTACCCGGAGGGAGGGGCCCAGGGGACAGATCTCCACAGCTGTCACTGTGGCTGGGGCACACTCAGGGCTCCAGCTCCCGCCTGAGCTGCTTGGAGCCTTCAGTCGGAAGGGCGCCCCACCCATGTCTCTCTGCACCTGAGGTCCTGAGAAGCCCCTGGGCCGCAATGTCTTGAGGATAGGTACATTGGGAGCCCTGTTCCAGAGACCCAGGGCCCAGAATGAATGAGAGACCTGCCAGTGCCTGGTTCTGCGGGCTTGGACTTACACTCCATCTCCCTGAGCCTCAGTTTCCCTTACGTAAAGTGGAAATAACAAATCTCTCTCTCTTAGCATGGGGTGAGGGTTTAATGAGCTCATTCACTCGGAAATGTGCTGTGATGGTGAAGCCCTGGTCAGAGGTCGGTTATGGCAGAGGACCTAATCCTTTGGGACCCACTGCCCTGGGACCCCAAAGCATGCTCAACCCAGCAGACTTAGCCTGATTCTGCTCTGGAACTGCTCTAGCCATGTGCTGGGGAATGGCAGTGCCCCTGCATGTGCGTGTGCGCAAAGTAGTATGGCCCAGCGTGCCCAGGTGGAGAGAAGGCTCCCTGTCCGTAGACAGCAGTGGAATTGGGGGGGGGGATGCCTGGCCTGGTTGCCCTCGGCTTTCCCTGCATCTCTGTCAGTCTGGGGTCAGCTGCTCCTTTAATCCTAGGATAAGGGTGAGACTGTTGGGTGAGCATGGGCAGATGGAAGTGCAGGCTCCTCGTGCCTAAGGAATCAAATTGGGTGACCTCTTAGCCTGAAGGGACCCTCGGAATCAAGTAGTGTCACTTCTTTGGCTGAAGCCAAGACTGGGAAATCACTTGGCCACCAGCAAACAGCGGGGCCAGAGGGCCCCTGGCTCCCCTGCCTCCGGGCGGCTCCTGTGCCTTTGTTCTTCCTGGACCTTCCTGAAGTGTGGCGCCCACTCTGCCTGTGCACATGGTGGGCGACCCCCAAGAAGGAACCTTGGGCTGAGGGACGAAATGTGGGCCCCCAGACTTCCTTATTCCCTAATAATTTAGCAGGGTCTCTCCTACAGGAATGGACAGAAAGAGGAGGAAGACAACTTGGTTTTATTGGACAAGACAGAGGGGCTGAGTGCACACTCCCTCTTCAGAGCCTCGGGGTCTTCCTCAGGACCCCCCAGTCCTCCAAGCAGAGGCTGAGGGTGTGAGAACAGTTCTTGTTTGTAAAACCCCTGTCTCTGTGCTACAACTACTTCCATCGGGACAGAAGTGGACGGTTCCTCATGAAGCGCAGAAGAGATTCAGCAAGATAAAGGCTGCTTCTCATTCAGCCTGGAGAAAGGATGAACCTACCCTCCTGCCTTGGGGTCTTCTGCCCCAGGGAAAAGCTCTACAGAAAGCCCCAGAAGCAGACAGGAGCAGAGGGAGAGGTTGAAGCACGTGGGAGGCTTTTGAGCGGCGCCATCTTTAAATGTGCATCTCACAAAACTCCTTGGGACTAAACGTCTACCTGGAGACGCAGGGGACTCCCAATTCCAGGAGGCCTGAGAGTGGCTTCCTTCTCCAGGCCTTGGCCTCTGAGGGCTCTTCCTACCTCCTGATCAGAGTCCAAGGTGTCTCCCCAAGAAGCCTAGGGAACTTTGCCGCCGTGTCTCCGGACCGCCCCTGCCCGAGCTGCTCTCCAGGGAGCGGACCCCGCCCAGCCCGCGTGCGAGTCTCACCCCTTGACGATCTCAAAGGGCGGCAGCTCAATGAGCTCCTTCAGCTTCTCAGGGTTTTCCAGGTCGTCCAGGTCCTCCTGCCCATTCTGGGAGGCTGGCGCCGCGGCCGCTGCGCCCTCTGCGGTCTCTTCCTTCTGGGCCATGAGGGGCTGTGGTTCGGGAGTCACCGGGAGACCGAGGAGAGGCTGTGGGTCTGGCCGGGCCCTAGCGGCAGAGTCCCAAGCAGCTGTCAGCAGCTCTGGCTGGCTGGGGATGAGGAAAGAGGACCCGGCAGGGGCAGGCCAGGCACCGGCTGCCTCCTCCGCCAGCCACGGCTTTATAACCGGGCCTCCTGGCCCGCCCCCAGGTCCTTACCGTCTATCTTCTTAAAATTGAGTGACAGCCGTGCCAGGATGGGGGAATGGAAACTCTGGCCATGAGTAGCCCCTATTTATCAGAGCAAAGACAGGAAGCTGGCAGGTGGGGAGGCTTGGCCTGCTTTTCCCCCCCTCTTCCCTCCTCGTAACCTGGGTTCCTCCCTCTGTTTCTGGCCCTACTTCCCAGCTCCATGGAGGAGGGGGGATTGTGGCAGAGGCCACAGGCTGCCATGCTGAGATTAGGGGAGAAGCACTGTGTGAGTCAGGGTCCCTGACTTCTCTGTGTGAGTCCCGAGGTGATGCCACTTTGTCTGGAGCCTCCGCTGGGACAGCCACTGAGTTCCAAGACTGAGATGGACTGGACAGAGTTTAGTGGTTTCCACTCCCCTAGGAGGCTGTCTGTGCCATCCCCCACTACACATGGGGACACTGAGGCTCGGGACAGGTTATGCTCCTTGCCTGAGGTCATACAGCTTGTAAGTGGAGGCTTCGGGGTTAGAACCCGAGCCGTGTGCTCTCCAGAGGGAAACTGTAGCCTCCGTGCTGTGGTCTCAGTTGGACCTTTACCTGTCTGTCAAAGGTTTATTGAGCACCTGCTTAATGCCAGGGGCTGGTTGAAGTACTGGGGCTGTGGCAAAGAACAAAGCAGAGTCCCCGCCCTTGTGGAGCTGAAAGAGTTGTAAGATAAATAAGAAAAGTAAAGTACATGCTCTGCTTGGCTGGTGTTGGTCAAGCTAAGGGAAAAGAGAACAGAAAGTAGCAAGAGCTGAGATGACATTTTTATTGGGTGGCCAGGACAGGACTTTGAGAAGGAGACACTTGAGAAACCATCTGAAGGAGGCAGGGGGACCTCTAAGGGGAAAGCTTTCCAAGCAGGGGTACAGCAGGTGCAAAGGCCCCGAGATGAAGGGCTCCCTGGTGTGGACATGGGTGTGGCTGGAGAGGCCCAGGAGAGGAGGCCAACAGACAGCCTGAGCTGGAGAGGGTGGGGCTCTGTGCGCTCTTCTGAGGACCTGGTTTTTTCTTTGTGTGAGATGGGAAGCCATCGTCTCTGTCTAGACGAGACACACAGTCCAGCTTCTGTTTTGCAGCTGAGATTGGACCAAAGATGGGAAACAGCAGAAGCAGGGGCATCAGTTAGAAGCCTCTTGAAACTAGAGGAAAAGATAACAACAGCTGGGAAGTTTTTGTAGCTCATGTGATAGGTGTTTAGCTGGGCTGCGAATGTTAGTGTTTGGGCGATGCAGACTCGCTGGGACGAGCTCGGGAAAGGGAAAGAGGTGCCAGGGTCACCTGTGGGTTGAAAATGAGGACTCTGAGAGCCCTGGGGTGCTGGCCTGGAAACAGCTGCAACTGGGTAGAGTCGGGGGAGAGGAGGCAGGGTGCCCCTGCCGTGATCTGGCTGGAGAAGACATTTGAGGGGGCTGGTCCTGCATTTTAGGGGTTCCTTGCTCCAGAGAGTTCTGAGCAGCCCACGGTGGTTAGCAGGTTGGCCAGCATTTTGGTTTGCCCTCGATGGTCATAGTCTCTCCCAGTTGTACATGCATGAGTACGAGGAGTGTTCCAGCGTGGACAATAAATTATATGATTTATTGCTAAAGACATTCTGGTCCAGAGATTATGTTTCCAAACATTTTCCCAGAAGAATTAAGCACAGGATAGAAGTAATAGTACCACCAAAAGGCGGTAACAACTGATAAATAACAAGGGATGTTTATTATGATGCAAACATGGCATTTAAATGCAAAGAGTTTATTTCATTCTGATTATTTCATCAACATTGATCGAAGGTTCCCATGCGGTAAACACCAAGAATAGAGGTGAACAAGCAGGTCTCGAAGTCTTAATAGCATTTGGGGCATTAATCAGGCAGTCAAGCATTCGGGTTATCCCTTTTATTCACACAGCATTCTCCTGCCTGTGAATGATTGGCCTTATTTTGCAAGTTAGGGACCAGAGTCTTAGGAAGGTGAAGTGATTTGTGTAAGATCGACAGGGATTTGAGTCTAGTTCTTTTGAACCTGAGTTCACCTTATTTCCAAGGCTGCACTCAAATACCTCTGATTTGATATCGCTGTCAGTGTTGGAAATGGGAGTTCCCTCACACTCTAGCTACAGGGATGTGCTCAAATCAACTGAGAGCAAGTCAGATGTCCCCAGGCAGATGGATGAATCGATCATGCCATTCTTCCTCGGGAGGGAAAGCTTCCTCCCTAAGGAGGAGTTCTTACATTTTGCCTCTCTTGCATAATCCTGGAGTAGGAGGAAAGAGTAATTCATGATCCCGTCTCACCCCATTCACTGTGTGATCCTGGCCAAATCACCTCACATCTCTGGGCCTCAGGCTGAGCTCGCTGCTCCAGGATGGTTGAAAGGAAGAAGGTAAAGGAGCAGGGTGGGCAGCAAAGACCAGAGATAGCCCCAGGCTGGTCCTCCCCAAAGCCGTGACCCCTGGCTCCTACACACTTTGAGCTTTGGGAGAGTGCCCTGGGCCCACTGCCAGGCCCATGCAGACTCAGATGCCTCCCTTTCCAGGCCTCTGTTACAGCCCCGCCCCCACCTGCTATTCCTGGGGCCCTCAGAGCCCTGGCCCTGGCTATTTATGGCGCCTCCTGGGGACCTGCATTCCTGGCTGGGCTCTGGTTCTCCTTTCTGAGTCAGACCAGTTTCTCCCACAGGCCCTACAGTGCAGCAGCTAATCTGGGGGATCACATGCCAGGGCCTGGCTCCGCCCCTTGCAGCTGCCACTTTACTCTTTTTGGGACTGGCGTCCCCTGCCCCCGACTCCACTCGCATTAACCCTACTGGGGAAAGTTCTTCCAATCCCCCTCCTGCACAGGAGGAAGTGGGCAGTAAGGTATTCCATTCAAGGCTCCACTGAGTTAGCAGGGCACTGAGATTTGAACCCAGCCACTTAGCCTCCAAGTGCTAGGCTTTTGCTGCTGCCTTATGCTGCCCAGAATTCAGCAACATGCAGGGCCGGCATCAGCACAGCCTGGGCTGCCAGCATCCTGTCATTCTAGGCACTTGTAGAGGAATTCCTTTACTCCTCACAAGGGTGTTTGGGTAGATACTTCGTACTATGATGCCTGTGTCCCTGGTGGGGAAATCGAGGCCCAGAGGGGAAGTGGCTCCTGAGGCAGAGCTCTTTGTTTTCAGATTCACCCTCTTAACCCTTCACTGTTCCATCCCTCCTGCCCCAGGCGCCTAGAGAAGAGGAGGGCAGGAGATGTTGTGGGGAGCTGCGGGGCTTGGAAGGAGTTTTTGCAGGGCGAGCAGGCTCGGAAGTATTTGATATTGAGGGCTACAGGCAGATACCACAGCTCAGTTTCTTGGGGCCAGAAGCCCCAAGGGACTTTTCTGTGGGTGCTGCTTACTTCTGCCAGTGGCTGGCAGAAGCAGGGTTAGGTCCAGGGTAAGCAGCAACCTACCACTCCCTGTGGTCACTTCTGAAGACATTCAGGGGTTCTCCTCATGGCTGGGAAGGCAGAGACAGGGTCAGGCATAGCCGTTCCCTGGGTCTTGGCCAAATGTGGAGCTGCCCTTGCTGGGAAGGGAGCAGTGGCCAGGACGGGGCTGGTGGAAACTAGGAGCCTCACCAGGGGAAAGTTTAAATCCTCACCGTGTGTAAGAAGACACCTTGGAGGTGTGCTGAGGGAATGGGTGCTTTATGTGCAGGGACAGCTGGGACCCCCAACAGCGCGTTGCCCCAGAGACCCAGCCTGGGTGTGCCTGCCCCTGTGGTCACTACCGAGACCAGGTACACAAACAACAGGCTGCGGGCAGGAGCCTGCCGGCTGTGGCAACCGCTCTGTTGACATAAACATGAGTGTCCTGGCTTTGAGCAGCATGGGCTTTGCCGGGGAGTGGGGCGGAAGCCAAGGGTCTCCAAGAGTCTGAGCTGGGATCGAGGAGGCAGGCGGGGGTTTCAGCCTTCTCCACAGGACACACTGCCCTGGTGACACTCAGGACTTCAGTCCTGGTCACCACGGCCCTCCCTGCCAGCAGCCACTCCCAGCATTGCCAGGTTCCCCTTTGGCTTTGCCTGACTCGAGTCTTTGAAGAAACTGATCTGATAAGCGCGGTGTTCATTAGGGTGACTAACAGCGTTATTCGTCTTTTGAAGGCATGTGTCAAGGCCGGGCAACCTGCTGGGAGAGAGCTGTGCAGGAGACATCAAGTTTTGAGGAAGGATTTGAGCCCTGAAGATGGGAAAGTGTTGGGGTGGGTGTGGGTGGAAGGGACAGGGGCTTCTCTGGTGCCCCTCTGTGCAGATAATTTCTATGTGGGCTCAGAGACCTCAGGGATCCAGGCAGTGGATACAGAGTCAGGCACCGAACAGCCATGGTGGAGACCCCACTGTGGTCAAGAAGGATTCCCCAGGCTTGTGTGCTGAAGAGGGGCCACTGTCCGGATGCTGTCAGGGAGCAGGGCCGGGGAGGGAGGGAATCGTTTTGGTGAGCTCTACCTGAGGACAAGAGGAACACTGAGATCTGAGGGAGTTTCCAGCCAAGTGAGGCTTTGGACCCAGTAACCTGTGGGCCTCGAATAAAGATCAGCAATGAGATCCCTAAAACAGAAGGGTCTTATGCTTCTTTTCTGGAATTATGAGAAAGGAGAACTCTAGGAAGGCTCTGAAATTGTGCTCAGGGTGCAGGGAGCTGGAAGATAAAGGGGATGGTAACCAGCAAAAAGGAAGACAAGATTTTGAAGCTTCCCATATGGAGGTGGCTGTTTGGGGCTTCTGGGGCATTGGCTCCATCAGCCTGGATGTAGGAAGAAGAGAGGGACACAGAAAAAACACTTCCTGCACTTTGCACTCCAGTCCAGGGGACCAACCTCTGTCCACTGGACATACACCTCTCGGGGGGCTCCCTCGCCGTGTCTCCAATCTGCAGAAATTGGTGGAAATTGGACCAGCACCCAAAGAGTTGGTGTAAATGGGGCTTTTTTTTAAGGACAATTTTGGGGATAGAGGATAAGAACTGGGGGGTTCTGGCCATTCAGGCTGGGTATCTGTACAAGGGCAAGAAGCTCTTTGGTTTGGCTCACACTGTGTTAGGCTGTCATGGCACCCAGGGCTAATAAGGACTTTGCTCAGATTAACTTCCTTCTCCAGCCACATGTCCAAAAGCTAGAGGCCTCCAGACCTGGGGTTTGTGGGTTCCACTTGCCCTGAGGTGGTAAGAGTCATGCCATACACATGGTGGGTCTTCTTAGAGGGTCAGCCTAACTTCCGGAGGTAGCTGGTGACATGATTAAAATCGGTAGCATCGATGTTATAATGCCTATAGGAGATGGTGGCAAACTAATGTCGAGCACTTCTTGGGTGACCACCTGTGGGCAGGGACTTGAGATAAGGACCTAAGGAGTGTGACTCTCAAGCGCATCTTCTGCCATCTGTATTTGTTGGTGTTGTATACATTTCCTTTAGAGACGTAAAAGAAATGCCTGTCTCTGAACCGAGGGGGCCCAGCCATCCAAAGAGCAACTCGGACAAGTCCAGCTTGGCGAGTGAGTTTATGAGGGCCCAAGTAGAGGGCCCCAGATGACATGTGGGCTGCAGCACTGCTGAAGTCACCAAGCCCCTGCACTGGACTTCAGGGTTTAGAGGACACTGCTTAAAATAGCAAATGCCAATCAAAAGCCAGAGGGGTCCCTGGGAAAAGCAGTGTGTACTCTGCTCCCATCCTATCCTTATCAGGAAATTTCCACCATATCAGCAAGCTCTGTCTGGCTGCAGGGGGGCTGACTGTGTTGTACTGCAGCTGCACCTGACAGCTAAACAGGGGCTGCTGTGAAATGGAGTTAGTTTGACTTGGGTTTGCAAAACAGTTCACACTGTGATAGGTAACACTGATACATTTAGAACAGTTGCACGTATAAATGGAGTTATAAGGGAAGCTAAAGATAAGGTGTGTGTGTGTGTGTGTGTGTGTGTGTGTGTGGTGCTTGGGCTTGGACCCAGGGCCTCACCCATGCTAGGCAAGTGCTTTGCCACTCAGCTACATCCCCAGCACTAAAAGCAGCTTTTACAAATTTCAGATGGAGACAGAATCCACAGGAATGTGCAAGACAGAGAGCCAGCCCTTGTGTGAGTGTGACGGTGGTCAGGCTGGCCCACAGTCCTGGGTGGAAGTGGTGGAGAGTGCTCCTGGCTGGAAGGAAGTTTCGGAAGTGCTGCCAGGGCCCGGAGCGGGGTGGGTGCTTGTTTAACAGGTGGCTTCCTGGGTTCCCATCCTAGAACATTTACTGAGCACTTTGTCTGTGGCAGACATCTTTTTCCCCTGTTATCTCTTTCCCATAAATCTGTGAGGTCCTCATTTTGCAGAGGAGAGAAAAAAACGGAACCACAAGGTAGGTTACCAGTTAATGAATGACAGAGTCAGTTTCTGATCCCAGGTTGGTCTGACTCCAGGGTCAGAACTGCAAACCACAGCACCCTTATTTGTCCTCAGTCCCCAAGAGGATCTGACCTCTGGTCTGCAGCTGGCCTGGAGTCCATGCTCCAGCAAATGCCCTGGGATGCAGTTCAGAACTAGGAGAAATTTCTGAAACTATTAAGGTGGTCCAGAGTAGGGGTGGGAGTGGAAGTGGTGGCATTATTTTTAAAAGTATGACAATGTGTTCATTTATTCGGTCATGAGGTCAATCAAAAGTGTGTGAGTCTCTGCTCTGTCCCCTGCCCTACCCTGAGGCTGCAGACACAAAGGTGGGTAGGACCCTGGGTTTGCTCTTCTAGGGCTCACATGACCCACACTGCTGGCTGGAACGTGCCCGTGGTGTAGGAAGGGAAGCTGCAGTTCCCTCTAGCTGGGTGAGCTCTGGAAGGACCCATTCCCAAAGGATGTGGTCCTGCTGGCTTCTCCTGCAAGGCCTCTGGTCCCCACCTGAGACGATGCAGTTTGTTTCAGCCCCCAAACTCAGCTCACTGGACTGGCGACTGTCAATGCTAAATGGACCTGTAGAAATGAGCCATGCCTGGAGCACTTGAATTTCATGGAGCAGCTCACAGAAGTGCTGGGAAGCTTTTAAGATCTGAAGATGCCAGGAGCCCACTCCCAAAGTTCTGATGCATCGGTCTCGACAGCCCCAGGAACATGCATAGTTTACAAAGCTTCACATTGGCTCCAGACGGTTCAGCGGTGGTTCTCAGCCTTGGCTGCCTCTGAGGAGGCCCTGGGGGTATAAAACATGTTGATGTCCAGGCCTCATCCCTGGAGGGTCTGGACAGAATTTTAAAAAGTGTCACCTTGATCCCACCAGGCGGCAGGTGGAGACACTGGACATAAGGTGTCCGAGCCTTCCAGCTGGCATGTATCAGGCCAGGGGAGACAGCCCAGGGGCAGCCATTCCTTGCCACCGCCAGAGCTGGGAAACAAGAGCAGAAGAAAAGAAGAGGAGGGAGAAGACACAGATTAAAGGCTGCTGGGATGGCCTAGAAAAGGGAGAAGACCCCATAAGAGGTTCCTACAGAATTCAATTCTCAGCTCCCTGAGGCTATGTCCCTTTTGTTTTTAAATGTTTTTCTTTTCTTTTTATAATAGTGATTAGTTGATGAAAAAATTCAGAGAGTATACAAGACACTCATAAGTAATACTCCCATAAAGGCTTAGCGAGACATGTATTGTACAGCCATGTTATATGTTCCATGTAGTCTATAAATATGATATGTAAATGAATACACTGTATAATGTGGAATATATAATCTTAGCATGTGATGTTAGTATCATTTTTTTTGCTTTATGTGTCTCTTTAGCTTTTATGTGATATTTCAAAAAGATATTGTTTTTCTGGTGGTTAAAAACGGAAGTACTAAACTCTCATGCAGGTTTGGGAGGGCATGAGGGGAGCCGAGATAGTGCTACCTCCCTCGTGGGTTTGCACCTCCATCCCCGTGTGCCTGTCACACCCAGGGGCAGAAACTGCTATCCTCACTCTGCAACCCTGATACCGCACACTCAGATGCACACTTCACACCACACCAATTTATTCTCAAAGTATAAAAGCATTTCCCCTTCCCATGTCTCTGAATTCCAAGGAAGGTCCTCAGCAGGGGCCCAGGAGACTGCCTGCCTTGGCCGTGCCTGGCCCCGTGGCTGGCTGGCACGCTCTGCCCCCAACCTTGGCCTTCTCCCTCACTCCTGTGCCCTGTGGCCTCAGCTGCCATTTTCTGCTGTGGGCTGAGGCTGGGCCGTAGGGCAAAGGCTGTCCCTCCAGAGGCGGTAGGTGAGGACGGCGGTCACCGTGAGCCAGGCCAGGTAGGGCAGCAGCAGCAGAGCAGCCAGCTTGTTGACTGGGTGCCAGACCAGCACCATGCTCACCACCAGTCCGTAGAGCAGAAGCAAGTGTAGCAGGGCCTAGGCAGAGGGGTGGGGTTGGCACGCTGCCCAGCAGCCAGGCTCCTCCACCTTTCTGTAACCCTCTGCTCTGTGGGCCAGGTCCTTGGGCTCTGCGTACCCTGGGAGCCCCCAGGAGTCCGCCTACCACTTCCCCGCCAGGGCCTGATCTTGCTCAGTTATCTGCTTCCACACTCCCTCCAGCACTGAGCTCCTGGAGCCTTACCAGCCCAGGGTTGGCGGCCTCCAGGAAGAGCATCAGGACGGCCCAGCTGATGGGCAGCTGGACAGCGTAGAGGCCAAGGGGCAGGGCCAGACGCCACTTAAAGCCCCCTCCTAGGTCCTTCCATACCAGGTAGGAGGCGTAGCTGGGGAGAGAAGGTGGCAGAAACTCAGTGGGAGGAGGCTCGCTGGAGTAAGGATGTGGAGGAGCTGGTGTGGGCATCCTCTGAGGGAGGGCCTGGGGCTTGTGGGAGGGGCTGGACATGGAGGGGTGAAGGAGCACTGGGCGGAACCCTTGGCTGTCTTGGGGACCCCCTTGAAGAGGCAAGATGGGGTGCATTCCTTTGGAAGAGCTTGGATACAGGGAAGCTTGCTTCCACCCCCGTGGATGCAGGGCTGTATGTGAGGAGCGCGTGCTCACCCCATGAGAGAGTAGACGGTTGTCCACACCAGCAATATGGTCTTGTAGGGTGGGCACCAGGACAGTGTCCTCAAGTCCTTGCACCAGTCGGTCATTGAATATCGGGTGAACAACCAGAAGAGGATGGGTCCCAGGTGAGGCAGGCCCACAAACATGGGCCCCTGGGGCTGCATTTGCCTCAAAGGGGCAGAACCTGGGGGGCAGAGAGCTTGCCGGTGACAAAACTTCCCTTGTCCTCGTCCTGTGTCTCCGTGTCTGCCTCCACCTTTAAGGTGACCCTATTTCCTGGCCAGAACCCCTCTTAGGAGGTTGTCATTGAGTCCTCCCTGCCACCTGCCACGTTGGGCCCAGCTCCAGTCCCACCCCTCTGAACCATGTCCAACCCAGCCCATTTTCTGGCTTCCCTAGACTAATTTCCCCCACACCAGTCATTGGGAGCTGTCCGGTTATGGCAACTGCTTCTGAGTTCAGAGCTTCCCTCCCTCTCCAGGTATCTGACCCCTGAGGTCAGGTCCGGGTGTCACCGCCTTTTCAACCTCCCATAGTGAGCCTCACCTGGGCAGTTACATAGCCAGCCCTCTCAAGGACACTGTCTTACCTCAGCTGACAGTGACCGACCTGGAAGGCCCATGTTCTGAAGGCAGGAGCCAGAGATTCCCAGGCCTTTTCTAGTCATGGACGGGCCTGCCCATCTGCTCAGGCTTATCTCACTAGAGCAGAGCAGCAGTCTCGGGCCCACCCAGGCTGACCTGCCCAAATCCACAACAGCCAACCGCCACTGTGGGGATCTTCTCTGGAGCCTTAGCTCGTGTCTGCTGCTGGAGCGTGAGGGACACAGTTCCCCCAAGCCTCCCCATTTCCGGGGGGTCAGGCTGCAACCGAGCATCTAGATTTCTTGTGGCCATGTTCTGCAGAAAATATCCACTTGGCCTTTAATTAGAAAGCTGCCTTGCTTATTTGCATGTTGCTTTATTTGCATGTCATTTGCATGTGGGATAATGTATAGACCCTCCTCCAACCGAAGGCCCATATCATTTTCATTTGCTCTTGATATAAGGTATGATCAAAAACTGTGGTCAATGTTAAATTTTAAAAGGATTTATTACAGTAAAAGACACATTGGGCTTAGTCCCCTTAATATACTCCTTATCCATAGTCCTTGCCGCTTTCTGAAGAAATTGTGGAAGTCCTCTTTCTTGAGCGTTTTTAGCTGCACTGTCATGGCTGCCTCGATATCCTCAACCAATTCAGAATGTTTCCCTTTCATGGTCGTTCTGACCTTGGGGAAGAGCCAGACCTGCACACTGCCAGATCCGGTGAATCAGGCGGATGAGGACACAGCATCACGGTTTTACGAGCCTGCTTTCCTGCTGGTGGTGCTTGGCAGCAGCATTCACTGTAATTTTGATCACACCTCATAAAGACACTGAAGAAGACTCCAGAACTGCTTCAGAGAGTGGCAAGGACGATGTGATAAATGAACTGAAAGTGAGGACAAGTATTTTTTTTGGAGGAGATTAATGGCAACGTGTCTTTTACTGTAAACATCTCTTTCTACTTTTTAAAACCAGTCACCGTATTTTTTCTATTACCCTTTGTATTTCAACCTTCTCCCTGTGATGGGACTTGAAGGTAAAAATTTTGATTATTTTCAATGTTCTGGAGTGAGTGCCTGATCCATCCTTCTCTGTCAAGGGTCAGGGACCCGAGTCCCAGAGGCTCCTGGGACCGGGCTGGCCACCCTGCTTGCCTGCTCATCTTTCCACATCTCCTTCTTGGCTCCTCACTGTCCTTTGCCCGTCTTCTGCCTTCCTAGCTCTCTGGCTCAATTTTCCTATTTTTCTGTCCAGTGCTGGGGATCTCCACCCTCACCCTCTTTCTCCTGTCACCCATCTGGCCCTGTGGCCTTGCATGTCCTCCCTCTGGCAGCACAGCTCCCAGGCCGGTGCCTGATGATCTAGGACTCGTGGAGGGCAGCAGAGGGGGAGCGACAGGGAGGAGAGTGGAGCAGGGCTCCCAGCTGGCCTGTTGTTCTCAGCAGCCAGGGGTGGTGATGTACTGGGAGTGCAGGCTGGGGCTTGTATGGCCCCAAAGGTTCCACTCAGTGGGGGCTCACCCGGGTCTGCTCCATTCTTATTTATTTGTTTTTTTTGCAGTGCTGGTGAACAAACCAGGGCCTCATGCATGCTAGATAAGTGCTCTCCCCCTGCTAGGTCCTTCCGGATGCCTGGTCTTTGGAGGAACTCTTGATGGGGCAATTGAGGCACCATAGTCTGGCACTGGGACACCCATGCCTCTGACGGCAGCTCAGCCCCCAGCGACAGCGTTCTTGCTGCCTGTGGTCTCTGTGTCCTGTGAACTGCTCTGTGTCCACAGAAGTGGCAGGGACTTCAGATTTCTCCAGAGGCTCTCTGTCACTACGACTGTTCCCAAGTGAGGCAAACGCCAGCTTTGGAAATGAATTCATGACCTGCGAGGTTGGACCCTGGCCATGGCCTCCCCCTTGGCATGGGCTTACTGGCTTGGAACTGCAGTTGACAGATCTCCTGAAACTCTGTCCCACCTTGTCCCCTCCACCCAGGGGAGGAATAGAGGGGAGGGTTTGCAGTCAGGGACAAGAGGCTAGAGAATCATTATCTGGGACTTAAGCAGAAGAAGCCACTTCTTATCTTTTTAAAATTGTATTTTAGTTTTTGCTCAACACACAGTTGAACATACTTATGGGACACCATATGATATACACATCTTGTAACAATCAAGTCATAGTCCTGAACATATTCATCACATGTAATATTTGCCATGTCTTAGTGGTGAAAGCATTCAAGATCCTTTCTTCTAGCTATTTTGAAACACAGAATGCATTATTATTAACTATCGTCACCTTACTGTGCAAAAGAATACAGAACTTATTCCTCCTATTAATCCAATCTTGTACCCATTGGCCAATCTCTCCCCACCCTTATCTCCAACTCTCCCAAGCCTCTGATACCTGCACTCCCTGGTTTATTGGCATACTATCCACGAGAGCCAAAATATGGAATCACCTAAGTATCCATCAGCAGATGAATGGATAAAGAAAATGTCACATACGCACAATAGAACACTAGTCAGCCTTAAAAAACCAAAGGAAGCCCTGCAATGTGTGACATGTGAGTTGAGCTAGGCACTGAAAGACAGATACCACGCAATCACACACACATGCAGAATTTAAACACTTGCTCGCACGAAGCAGCGGGAAGAGCAGCAGAAGTTGCTTGTTCTCGGTGGGAAGTGGTAGTTGGGAGCTTCAGAGTTCACCTTGGTGATAACACGTCCTGTGTGGTAGGCACTTTTCCTTTATTGGTTCCATAAATGACAGCTATTATCCCAGCCAAGGTAGATGTTGTTAACTGCACTTGTGAGACAAGGGGATTGAAGCTGAAAGGGGTTAAGTAGCTTGCCCAAGATCACGCAGCCAACATGGCCCTGAGTTGTTGGCCTCCTCTTCCCTTTGAGTGGGTGATGCAAGTCCTTCTGGAGCAGCTGTTGTGAATCAGCGTGCACCAGGAGCTGAGGAGACAGCAGAGGACAGTTGGGCAAAACCCCTTGCTGCTGGGCACTTTCATTTTCCTGGTGCCATCTCTCTGGGTGGAGTGACTAAGGGCCCAGGCTGGCACACGGGCCCCAAGTTCAGCTCTCGCTGCAAGAGGCAGTGTCCACACTACTCTGAGTGAGGGGAATGGAAAGGGCAGCGTGTGGGGGCCAGATGCTACCTGTATCTGATGTCTGCACGTCTTCCTGTGCAGGAAGGGCTGGAACTCTGTGCTGTCTTAGCTCCCAGACCGGCAGCAGTGAGTCACCAGGTGCTGCCCCACACCTGCAGAAAAAGAACCTGCTTTTTAACAAGACCCCCAGGGGACTCCTGTGCATGTTGCATGCATGAGGTTTGAGAGGCTCTGGCTAAGGATCCCTCCTTTTACCTCTATTTGAATGGACTGGCTGGGGAACCGCTGCTCACCAGCAGGGGCGCTGCAGGGAGGGTGTCAAGGTGCCGCGCTGACACAAGCTATCTCCCTCCCTCCTTCTTCCCTTGCAGCTCCACGCTGATACGTTCATTGCCTTCTGAGGTCCTCAGCTACTCCCCTACCCAGCTGGACTTTGCCAGCAGACAGGGACACTCGCCTCCACCCCTGTTTAGGGTGGCTTGGAGGCAGGACTCTGCCGGAAAGCGTCAGGCCTCTCCCACCTGGAGTCCCCACCCACTGCCACCTGCGGGCTGGCTTGGCCACTGGGTCTGGACGACCTGTTTCTGGAAGAAGGAACTGCGGGTCCTGCACAAGCCAGCGCCCCCTGGGAGCATTAGACAGAAGGTGAGCGGCGCCGGGCAGGCTAGAGGCTGGCACTGCTATGGGGTCACATGGGGCTCTGCCGCCGTGTGGGGACCCTCTGCGGGAGGAGGGGAGGAAAAGGGGACTTCAGAGCTGATGGGTGTGAGGACCAAGATGACTGTGGTGTGGACACGCGTGCCGTGCTAGTGGGCGCTGTGACTCAGTGTGGACGCATCCTTCCCAGGACTTTCCGAGGCCTGCAGTGATACCTGGGGATCTAGAAGGTATTGGGGAACACCCGCAAGGACAGTGAGATGGGGGAGGGTGAACGGGGTGAGCAGGGCTTTACAGCAGGCATCTGGATCTTTCTGCTGGAGGAGGAGCTGCCCAGGGATAGCTGGCGGTGGCCTGCTAAAGGGCTCCTCTTGAGGAATTGCTACCCAGGATGACCCCGGGGCATGGTCAGGACAAGCAATGAATGGGCGATCAGGCGCTAGGCATGGAGTGGGGAGGTCCAGTCCTTACATATGGGGCTGCCATGCTGTAGACTCCACTCTGCACCTGACAACCCCTTCCTCTCCTGGGCGGGGAGAATGGAGTGAGTGCTGGGGTAGCCCGGAAGAGCTGGCACTCAGCCTCCCGGGCTGAGCCGGGGGGGAGTTAACCTGCTCAGGGCAGCTAAATGAATGGGCTCCCAGGAGAGGCCCAGGGCCTAGGCGGCTGGGCAAGGGGACACGGCTGCACCACCCGAGGGTGGAGGGGTTTGGACTCTGGTCTTTGGAGGCCCCAGGAAGGTGGTTGCTATAGAAGCAGAATAGGTCCCCTCCTTTCTGTCCCTTTAGCTGCCCGTGCCGTGCCCTGCCATGGGGCCTGGTGGGCAGGAGGCGGAGGGCGTCACTCACCATGGAACGGAAGTGGTGCTTTTAGTTCCTTCATTTACTTTTCCTTAGTTTGTTTCTTTCTCGTCCAAATTCATTCCCCTTAGAGGAGGAAATGTGGGCAGAAAGGAGGATGGGGAGAGGTGGGAGGACTTTGGAAGTCTTCACTGTCCCTGTACATCCTTCCTGGCTGTAGTGGTTGCTCAGATGCCCCCTCCATCCTCAGTGAGGAGAGAAAGCTCAGTGTTCTCATCTGTGAAAGGGAGATTAAAGGGGACCCACGTTGGAGGACCAAATGGGGTAGACCACGCAGAGGCTTTGGAGCTATTAGCATTATCACCGATGTTACTCAAGTGGAAAAACCCTAAGGAACAAATGGGACACAAGGGGAAGCTTGCTGCTCCCATCCACCTTGCCCCGGGGTTGGGGTACTGCCAACCCACCTGATTCACTGGTATGCCCTGAAGGTGGCCTGGCAGGAGGAGGGGGGGACACTGGCTGTAGGGCTGGATTTTAAGGCAAAAGGAACAATGGCAAACCTCCCCTTCCTGTGCACCTTTCCTGCAAGGACACAGGGGAAACAGGTTCTGCGGCGGTGCTCAATCCTGAGGATACCAAAGAGCTTCTGCCCATGTCTGGAAGGAGCTGGCAAGGGTTGTAGTTTTCTTGGGCTGAGGGAGGAAGATGGGCAGAGCCTCAGCTTCAGGTTCCAGGTGAGAGAGAACGGAATGGGGAGGGAAGGATGCTGGGAGCTTGTCCCATGCAGCCTCTGGCAAATCCACCAGCAGGGCCTTGGAGGAGGACAGAGTGTCTCCTAGAACTCAGCCACCAGCCAGTGAATTCCCTGGGCAGCTCCGGGAGAGCTAAGGTGTCATGTTTGGGAGGACTGAACTTCCCATGGTGCCTGGAGGATGTACCTGGACTGGGGAGCCCCGGGAGACAGGGGACTCAGGAGCTGGCCAGGGTGGTGTGGTGGGGGGGCAGAGACTGAGGGAGCAGCCAGGAAGCTGGTCAAAGTGCTGCACCTGGGGGAGAGATGTGGCTGGGAGATGGGCAGGTGAGGAGAGGCGGAAAGCAGGCAGGAGAGAAAGGCAAGGCTAGAACGGACCCGGATCTTGGATGGCAAAGGGGCCGGGAGTGGGTTTAGGATGAGTGGTGCTGCTGCAAGAAGTCTGTGTGTGCCCGCCAGGTAACCAGGTGATCCGTGGCCTGCTGCCTTTGCCTGCCTCACTCCCCAGGGCCCTCACCTTTGTTTTTCTTTCTTTTATTGCTTCCACTTTCAACTTTTGTTGTTCATGTTGGATTGTGTGTCCCAGAGAAGGAGGGGTGTAAATAAACACATTTGGACACATTTTATCCTTAAGGGTCCCCCATCTCACCAGTCTCCAGAGAGGCAGTTTTTTCCTCCACTTTTAATAACTTTGAAAAAGAATGATAGGACCGGGGATTTAGCTCAGTGGTTCCACCACCTGCTTCACAAGCGCAAGGTCCCGAGTTCAATCCCCAGTACCAAAAAAAAAAAAAAAAAAGAATAACAAAGTTTTTATGAAATACGTTCTTGGTGTGAGAAATTCATGGACTATAAAAGAAAAAGTTTAAGAAAAGTCAAAGTCCTTGTTTATGCCTTCCATCCTCTCAGCCTTTTAATTGTGACTTGATCACAATGGGACAGTTTGGGTGTGGATGGTTCCCAACCAGCCCGGAGTAAGACAGGAGTTGCTAAAACACATGGCACTTGACACATAGCAAGTCCCAGTCAAGATGCGTCATACATGTAAGTGGAATACACACGGAGGAGAACGGCTTGGCGTGACAAGAGAATGGAAAACATCAAATTAATACGTTTATAAGGATTGCCTGCTGAAATAGCATTTGGGATCTGTTGGGTTAAATACAAACATTATTAATTCCCCTGTTGCTTTTATTTTTTAACGTGGCCCCTAAGGAAATTTAAATCATATATTTAGCTTGTATTATATTTTGATTGCATACCACGATGCCAGACCTTTTTCTGTACCCTCTATACATATATATCCAATAAATCTCTACCTATACTATACTTGCATATTCTGTATTTTTATTTGTGGTGCTAGGGGTTAAACCCAGGGCCTCTCACTTGCTAAGCAGCCCTGCACCACTGAGCTATACCCGTAGCCTATACTTTTTTCTTACATTAATGAGATCAGGAGATTTCTATCTCTGTCTGTTTTTTTATTCCCTCACTTATGGATGGTGCTATAGCAGTTCTTGTAGACCAAAGTAGATGTTTTGACAGCTGAAGAAATGGAGGCACATTAAGAAAATGACAAGCTTACATAGCCACAGTGATCAAGAGGGTTTTGAACTCACATCCTCTAACTCCAAAGCCAAATTCTCTCTGCTGCCTCAGTTTATATTGATGAATTATGTTAAATCACGGGGATCCGTGGAAGGGGTGTGTGTGTGTGTGTGTGTGTGTGTGTGTGTGTGTGTGAGAGAGAGAGAGAGAGAGAGAGAGAGAGAGAGGGCGCCATAAGGAATGATTTGATTGGAGGTTGCTGGCCTGAGAACCACTGCAGCTATGTGAAAGCCAATGTTGGTCTCCGCAGCTTAAGGCTTAGCCTGGTCCTCACCCCTTCTTTCCCCTAGGCCCTTGGCCTTGGCTGGCCCAGGTGCAGGACACTCAGCAGCTTGGAGTGGCCAGGACAATGTGCCCCCTGGAGACTGCCCTCCAACAACCCCAGTTCCTTCTGCTGGTGGGAGTCCCTGTGGCCAGTGCCCTGCTTCTGGTTCAGTGCCTCCGGTGGCACTGTCCCCGGAGGCTGCTCAGGCCCTGCTGGAAGCCAGATAGCCACGGGGAGCCAGTGCCTCCATCCCTCCCGCCACCAGAATTCGAGGTGCCAGGGCAGGGTGCGCCTGCTACACTGCCGGAGATGGCTGCCTTCTACCAGGAGCTGCACACGCCCACTCAGGGCCAGACTGTCACCCGGCAGCTGATGCACAAGCTGCTGGTGTTCTTGGCCCGAGAGGTGGATCACCGTGGGGGCTGCCTCCTGCTGCAGGACATGGGCATCTCCCTTGTCATCCCGCCAGGTAATGGCCCACAGTGTTCAGACCGTGTCCTCGGGGACGGTATTTGAGTGAGCATCCTGGGACCGCATCTAGGGCTTTCACACTGAGCCACATCCCCAGCCCTTCTTCAGTTTTTATTTTGAGGCTGAGTCTCACTAAAGTCACTAAGTTGCCCGGGCTGGGCTCGAACTTGCCATCCTCCTGCCTCAGCCTCCCAGAGTGCTGGGATTACAGGCGTGCACCAACACATCCTCTCTGTAACTCTGAAAATTACTGATGTTTCTAGTATAACTGTTGACGCCAAAGATGGACATGTTATGTACCTTATAGGACAACTTCCTGCAGGAGGAAGTAAAGTAGCTTGTTCTAAGGACTCAGTGTGCCTTGACAATTACCTCACGGAAGGAGAGAGAGAGGTTTACAAATTCACACCAGGCACCCTATGGCCCTGGGAGGGAGGGGGTGATGGCTTGCTTAGGACTGCACAAAGGTCAGTGCACACGGCCTCTGAGTGCTCTGCCAGGTGCTCTCTGTCCTGAGCTACATGCTGCATCTGACTGGCCCCATTCAGGGGTGAGGGATGCCTGTCTGCTGGGCCCCTCTCAGCTCTCTGCCTCCCCAGGTGCTGTGGCCGTGGGGCGCCAGGAGCGGGTGTCCTTGATCCTGGTGTGGGACCTGTCTGATGCCCCTCCACTGTCCCAAGCCCAGGGGCTAGTGAGCCCGGTGGTGGCATGCGGGCCCCACGGGGCCTCCTTCCTGAAGCCCTGCAGCCTCACGTTCAAGCACTGCGCCCAGCAGCCAGGCCACGCGTGCACTTACAGCAGCAACACGCCCCTGCTGGATGCCAAGACCTGGAGGCCCCTGGGCCGGCCGGGGGCCCACACCTTCCTGGACGAGTGTCGCATCCAGCTTTCCCACTTCAGGTAGGCCTGCACCCAGATCCCCCTTCCCTGGTCCACAGTACCACCTCGCCCTCATCTCCGCACAGAACGGGCCTTCATCTGGGTCTGCAGGTCCCTGGTCCCCCTGGGTCCCTCTCTGCGTCCTCTGTCCTGATGTCCATGGCGGCTGCCTAGGGCTGTGCACCCCACTGCTGTCCCTCTATCCATCTGGAGCTGTCTGTCCCCTTCCCACCTCTGTCTCTCTGCCCGACAGTCCTCGCTGGCTCTCCTCTCTGCCTGGTGGTGGCCTTCTGACACACTCCCTTCTCCACTCCTAGCTGCCCGCCCCTGGCCAGGACCCCAAGCGCCCCCCCCCCCCCGAGTGCTCTTGTCTCCTTGGAGGCCAGCACAGAGCCCCTGCACTCCTAGGTGACAGGAGTCCGAGGTAATGTCCTGGGGTCTCTGCCCCGTCTCCCCTGCAGCCTCTACACCTGCGTGCTGGAGGCGCCTGTGGGCCAGGCTGCCCGCAAGTGGTTGCAGCTGGCCGTGTTCTGCTCCCCGCTGGCCCCGGGGCAGACGCACCTGCAGCTGCGCGTCTACTTCCTCAACAACACGCCCTGCGCCCTGCAGTGGGCCGTGACCAATGAGCAGCCCCACGGGGGGCGCCTGCGAGGGCCCTGCCAGCTCTTTGACTTCACTGGGGCCAGAGGCGACCAGTGCCTGAAACTCAAGTACATCTCCGAGGGTGAGGGGCGCCAGCCTGGGGACAGGGAAGAGGAGCAGCTTCAAGCAGACCCCTGGCTTCTGCCCCAGCCATCCAAGGCCTCTTGCTCCCCATGCTGTCCACTGAAGCCCTTGCCCGGCCAGGACGGGGTGATCCTGAGAGGAGGGGAGGTGCAGGTGGCAGGAGCCAGGGAGGGGGGCTGGACAGGGAGGCGATCCTAGTCCTCCTGCTTGGCCTCCCCTTCCTGTGGCCGGGCTCCTGGCATCGCCCACAGGGTGCAAGCGTGTGTGTGGCTGTGCACAGGGCACATGGGGCAAGGCTACTTCTGGGCATGGAGTGCAGGCAGGAGGATGCAGCAGAGGGTGAGCGGCTGTGTTGTGTGCAGGAAGGGCTATGTGGCATAGGAGCCAGGCTGCCCAGGTCTGGGGTTCCCATCCACTCCAGACCCCCAGGCTTTGCGGGTCCTCGTGCCTCCCCAGCACCTTGGGAGGCCCTCCACCCTGTCTCTGTTCCTGCCCCAGGTTGGGAGAATGTGGATGACAGCAGCTGCCAGCTGGTTCCCCATCTCCACATCTGGCATGGGAAGTGCCCCTTCCGCTCCTTCTGCTTCCGGAGAAAAGCAGGTAGCCCTGGAGCCTGGCGGCCACCTCCTGTCCTCCCCTCTCCTCCTACTCCCTGTCATCCTGGTGCTCTGTGTCCCACTCGGGGAGAAGGAGGAGTGAGTGTCCTGGCCCCGGTCTTTCTGTGGGGCCCTTTGACTTCTGCGCTCTTACCCCAAGTCTTGCCTCCTCTCACTGACTGTAGCCAATGAGAACGAGGACTGCTTGGCCCTGACCAATGAGATCATTGTCACCATGCACACCTTCCAGGACGTGAGTTGTTGCCGAGGAACAAGGAAAGGGCAGGGCCTGCGGGAGTCCTGGGCAAACGGGCGAGGGCCGTGGCACTGGTGACGATGGCCCTAATCACACAAACAAGCGGGGCACAGTGGCACCACCACAGGGCAGCCGTGCCGCTCTCTGAGGGTCGCAGGCCACCTGGCCTCCAAGTTGCCCACC
Organism: Heterocephalus glaber; assembly: GCF_000247695.1. The sequence continues at coordinate 17,720,252 of NW_004624754.1, forward strand.
ATGGCCGACTCTTGTCTATCAGTGGGTGACCCCAGCTGGAGTCTAAGGCCTTTCCCAGCTCAGGGGCCACCGGGGACATCCAGAAGACTGGGCTTCTCCCTAGGCTCCATCTGATGCCTCCGGGGAGGATGGGAGGAAATCAGGGAGGAGTCTGGGGGCCACAGTGGCATCTTGGTGGGAGCTGGCAGACACCCCTGCACTGTCATGTGGTGAGCAAGCTGGGATGGAGGGATGGGCACCAAAGCCCAGGGCTGTGTCTCTGTTTTCGGGGGACCTCCCTGTGCCCCGTGCCTTCCTCCGGGACTTCTGGTAGCTCAGGACGCATCCTCATGTTCCCGTTCTGAAAGTGGGCAAACCTGGACAGAATGTGGGGGTCTGGGGTCTGGGAAGGAGAGGTAGAGAGGTCAGGTTTTATCTCCTGGTAAAGCATCTTGGGGTGACCGGCTGAAAGAAACACAGGAATGGAGGTGGCCCCTAGTTTCTTAAGGGGGCATCTTGTGACCGCCCAATGTGTTCCCTGGCCTCCTGCTGACTCAGGGCTTGGAGACCAAGTACATGGAGATCCTCAGGTTCCAGGCTTCAGAGGAGGAGTCCTGGGCGACGCCACCCCCTGTCTCCCAGCTGCCTCTGTGCAACAGGTGAGGTGAGGGGCGCTTGGGCTCCTGCCCCAGCATCCACAGGAAAATATAGCACGTGGGGTATGTGTGAGAGACACAGACTTGGGTCCTCCAAGAACTACCTTCCCCCCACCTCAGGCTGCCACCAGAGCTCTTTGAGCAGCTGCGGATGTTGCTAGAGCCAAACAGCATCTCAGGCAATGACTGGCGCCGGCTGGCCTCCCACCTGGGCCTCTGCGGCATGAAAATCCGGTAAGATGGGGCAGTCTGCAGGCGGAAGTGGGGAGCACGGGGCCACAGGCGAGGGGAGGACTTAAAGTCGGAGAATGGCTCCTCCTACTGTGTTCCTCACCGCAGGGGCCGGTCTTCCTGGTCTTCCTATCCACCCCTATGCTCTCAGGGCCTGGAGCGATGCCGGGCTCACAGTAGGTACACAATTCGTATTTAACAGTGGCTCTGTCACCAGGCAAAGCCACCAGTGAGTGAGTGCCTGCCTTGTGTGGCCTGGGGAGCAGAATAGCAGGTTACAGATACTGTGTGCAAAGCTTGTCTCTGGGTGCCAAGCTTGCCTCTGGGTGCCTGGCACATGTTAACTCAATAAATGTTAGCAGACCATTGTTATCTATGGTCCCTGCCAAGGAACTCACAAAGAAATCCTAGGAGAATAATTCTGAGATTGCTCCCAGGCTGAGTGTGGTGGTCAGGGAAGACTTCACCCATGCAAAGGTCTAGGGCTGGACCTTGGACTCAGGGTGGATTTAGAAACCCGCCCTTTATTTAAGCATCCAGCAGGTACCTGCTGGGCTCTGCTGAGCACTGGGATACAAGAAGAATGAGGGTTATTTCCAGCTCCCAGGAGCTCACAGTCTATGCATTGAGGGTTCAGAGAGCTTAAAAGTTGAGGCGAGTGTTCCTTGTGCCTTCTTGTGCATATCCAGCATTGCACCCACATTGGAAAGAGAGGCACAAAGGAGCTGAAGCAAGGAGAGCTGAGCTAGGAGCAGACGGTGCAGTGCAGCCTTCTCCTAGGAGCAAGGGATGAGAAAGGCTTTATGGAGGTTGTGATGGGAAGAGGAATGAAGCCTTTCTGTCTTGGGGGAGCCGCAGAGGTGGCCGTGGGTGTGGCGTATGCAGTGAGGGACAGAAAAGGACCAGTGGAGAGGGCTGGGTGAGGCTGGAGGGTATTTGGGTTGGGGGAGGTGCAGAGGACAAGGACAAAGTCCCCAAGCCAGGAGCAAGCTTACAGGTCCTCTCCTTCCCAAAGGAAACTGAGGTCTAGAGAGACCAGGCCCAGGGAGTGAGTCTCTAAGTCAGGACAGTGCCTGGATTCAAAGTCTTGGAGCATCTGGCCAGACCAAAGTCACCCACTGAGCCTGGAGAAGAGGGGACCCCCAAACTGCTAGCGCCTCTGTCTCCACCCAGGTTCCTGTCGTGTCAGCGCAGCCCTGCTGCAGCCATCCTGGAGCTCTTTGAGGAGCAGAATGGCAGCCTGCAGGAGCTGCACAGCCTCATGACCTCCATGGAGCGGCTGGACTGTGCCTCCGTCATCCAGAGCTACCTGAACATGATGCCCCGCAGCAGCCCGGCTGTGGCCCACAGTCCTTCCCGGGAGAACCAGGAACTGGAACTGGATGAGAAGCTCTGACCACCCACCAGGATGGGTGGCCTGGGAAAAACACGGTAGCAAAACCTGCTAACCATGCCAGGGCTACCTGTGAGCCACCTCCATCAGGGCCACTTTGTCCTGCATGCAGGTTCTCTCCTGGCCAGCAGGGGGCGGAGGAGCACAGGAGATGACCACAGCTTGGCCAGCTTCCCGGCACCTATTTTTATAGACAATGGACTGCCAGGTAGCCCCCCTGGGCAATCCTGGGCAACTGGTCCACAAGCATTCACGGAGCACTTGGTAAGTCCTAACACTCCAAGGGGACACTGGAGTATTTGAGGTGGGGCCTGGAGCCCGGAATAGCCTCAGTGCTCTTTTGGAGAGTCAAAGTGCTTCGATGAGCACTCAGTGCAGATTCTAAGACAGCAGGGGCCTGAGCTGTACTCTGCAGGAGGAGTTGGGAAGGGAGAGAGCTGTGTGGGCTGGAGCAAAGAGAAGGCCCCAGGCAGATGGAGGGGGAGAGCCTTAGGTGGGGCCAGTCAGAAGGGGGTGGGGGGTTAAGGAGCTTAGCCCTCTGGCCAGAGGAGGGAGAATCAGGCTGGACATCCCTGCTGCTCACCGCCTCCTCTACCTCCCTCTGTCTCCCTGTGCACTTGCCTTGTCTTCCTCTCTTCGCCGTCATCTCTATCATCAGGCATTAAAGCCGAGCAGAAACCTCAGGCTCAACCTTTATATCCCTTCGCCTCCATCTGTGTGAGTTTTAAGCCTCTGACTTCATTTTGCTGCCTCTCTTCCCTGTGACTTCTCCATCCCAGAATCCACATGTCATTCTGTTACCCAGTACCTCAGTATCTTTTCGTCTCAACCTAGTTACCTCACCCTGTCCTTGCGAGTTGCTTTCTCTATCTGAAATCTTCAGTCGTTTCCCCCGGGGCGAGTGTCTCCAAACTTACGTGATATATCAAAGGCTCTCGAGAGAGCCTGCGCTACCCTAGCAATGACCGAATGGGCACATTCTCCCCATGGATCGAGATCCAGTTTGGGGCCAGGAAATAAAGGAACGGGACTAATAGATAACAAATACTACCATGTGTGTAAGACACGGTATGCAAAAGATGGGCATTGCAGAGAACAAAGGGCCCCACTCGGCCTAGCGATGCTTCTGCTTGAAAACAGTTATTCATGATTTGTTCAAGGGCAGGCAATATCTCTGGTAACCCTAAGAGTTTGCTTCTATATTTAATAAAAGTATGAATGCGTTTTTATGATGTACAATATTGTATAGGAAAATATGAAAATTGCCTTTCTTTGTTACTGTGTTTTGCTCGGATTGGTAGGTTTGGATGTGGGTATGATTGCTTTGATGTGGTGGAATTATACCTGTGGGGATGGATTGGAGGGAAGCCTTTTGGGGCTGGTATTTCCAGTATGAAAACTGTCCGGTGGGGTAAATTGGACAGGTTATTTCCCTGTTTCTTAGGAGCAAACCTTGAAAGTCTGGCCCTTCTGTCCCCTACCTTTTCCTCTGGCCCCACTCATCTTCTCCCACCTTCCTCTTGGTCCTGTCACCCCAGGTTGGTGCCCTAGCCTTCTCCCCATCACTCAGCTCAGACTTGGACTGTGAAGAACACCTGGCTCCCCGCAGACCACCATGGTGTCCCATGGCTCTCCTCCGTCTCAGGCCAGAGGGATCTTTGTGTTCTTTCCTACCCCAGAACAAACCATTTTAAGGGTTTCAGGTCTCCAGGGGTGCTGAATAGAAGCCACGGGGCTCCTGAGATGGAATGGAATGCTTCTGGCCCCACCACCCCAGTTTCTCAGCCTGAGTTCCCAGGGTGGGCAAAGGGAGGCTTGGGAATCCTGGGGTAGGGGCAGGTTGTACCACTCCTGTAGGGGGCCCTTCCTTTCTCAAATCAAACCCAGTGAGCACGTGGATTGGCATCTAAAGTGGGCATCAAGAGGTTTTGTGTTTAGCCCTGGCTCTTGGGCTGGTCAGGAGAGCCCTCTTCCTTCTGAACTTCAATCTCTTCACCCTTGAATGAAGCGATCATAGGAGAGGTTTGGCAAGGGCTCCTTTGAGTCTACAGGTGGCATACTGGTGATCAAGGGACAGTTACATGGGGTTTTCCGCTGGGGATTGTCTCTGGATAGAACAATTGATCACTGCTATGGCTTTACCTCTAGCCCTTCCCTGATTGGTTCTCTGCCTGGTCCCCCCAAAAATCCATGATTTTCACTCTCATGCATGCATGCCATAGAGGCCCAGGTCTAAAGTCTGAAGTGGAGAAGATGAGCAGGTAGGAGGACCTGGTCTGTAATGGGGGAGGAATGTCCTCAGTGTCCCTCTGACTGCTCAGGGACAAGGTTCATGCTAATGTCCAGATCTGCACTGTCCTACAGAAATACAATAAAAGCCACATAATGTCATTTTATGTTTTCTAGTAGTCACATTCACAAACGTAAAGAGGAATAGGTGATAGCCATTTAAATAATGTACTTTGTTTAACCAAATGTACCCGGAATATTATCACTTCCACATATAATCATTAGAAAATGAATGCCATGTTTCAAATTATTTTTCATCTTAAATATCTGGCACCCGGCATCTACTTTACAATTACAGCACATCCTAATCTGTACATTGTTATGATTTGGATCTGAACTGTCCCCCAAGGCCAGGACCTGGTTCCCATTGTGCAGTGCTACTGGGGGTGGTGGGAGGAACCAGTGCCCATGAAAGAGGTGTTGGGTCCCTGGTCCTGGGACCTCTCTTTCTGCTTCCTGGCACCGTGAGGTAAGCAGACCTCTTTCCATCAAGATGTACCGTGCCACAACAGACCCAAAGCAGCAGGGCTGGGCAACTATAGGCTGAGACCTATATATATAGACCTATATATATAGGCTGAGACCAAGATCCGACGTAAACCTTTCCTCTTTACAAGTTGTTTATCACAAGTATTTTGTCACAGTCATGGGACGATAGCACATATGCTGACTTTTCACTGGAAATATTTGATCTATATTTAACTTTCATAAAATTTTCAGCTGAAAAGCTACATTTGCATGGACAAGTTAAAGAAGCTAAAAGCTTTTTTTTGTTTTGTTTTTTTGAGACAGGGTCTTGCTATGTAGTCTAGGCTGGCCTTGAACTTGCGATGATTCTCCTGTCTTAGCCTCCCAAGTGCTGGTATTACAGGCATGCATTACCACTCCTGGCCAAGCGAAAAGTTTAAAAAAATGAAATTAGGAATCAGTTAAGAGTTCAAGTTAAAATTTAAATTCATTCAAATATATTTAGTTCCCTTTTGGTGATGGAGGAATGGGAGAGGTCCAGCCCTACCAAGGACGTCAGATCTCATTGTCTTCAGTGTATTTTCACCTCCTTCTCCCCACCTCTAAGCCCCTCAATAAAGTGATTTGGCCCCCCCAACCAAAAAAACCCAAATATATTTCGTTCATTGAAACATAATGAAATAAGAACTCAATATCTCAACTGTCCCAGCCACATTTCAAGGACTTAGTAGCTATGTGCAGTCAGTGATTTCTGTGAATGGAGAGCAAAGTTCTGGATTATGGATCCAGCTGGGTATAACTTTATAGTGTAGCTGATCATCCATCCATCAATCCATCCATCCATTCATCCATCCAACATTTCTACTCAATGAATTCCTTCTCAATGCTAAGCCCTGCACAAATAGTTGGTGATAAAAATTCAATGAAGAAGAGCATTCTTGTTCTGGAGGAGCTCCTGGGATGTGGGAGTGAGAGGGAAGGGCACTTTCCTTTTATGCTTCTTCACACCTGCTCAGGAAAGACATGGGGGACAAGGTCCAGGCCACCTCTCTGTGCAGGCGTAGTTCACACTGCAGCCTTCTATGGAAAGCTGATAGAATTTGTTAAAAGATACTGAAGAGTAAGCAATCATTGGAAGGGCTGGGAAATAGATTTGAGGTAGTTTCCAGGAACAATGCCTCCAACTGGGTTGTAGCAGCAGCTCAAGGAGGGAACTCAGACCACTACATCTGTTGCTACAGAGCACTAGATGTCAGGAATTTGAGCTCACTGCAGCCACATCTGTCACCATACCAGGGCCAACTTCTGAGTCAGGAAGCACTACCTTTGAATGAGGAGGCCTCTACTGCTGTCTATGCTGGCCAGAGTGGAAGCTCCATGTACTGCCTGATTGTTCATGCCATTCTGCATCAAATCTCAAGAGGCTGTCAGAGCCCAGATCACATGCCTGAGTCCTAGCTGGAAAGACACCTGAAAATTGGAATTCTGACTTCAGTAGTTGGGAGGTGAGACTCATGTGCAAGTTCCCCAAACATGGAAAAGCTGCTCCAAAGCTGGTGGGAAGCAAAAAATATGACAGATGTCTACTACTTCAGGGTGTGGCTAATGCTATGGCCCAGCCCACAAACTCTCTTCACAAGAAGAGCCAGGCCATCAGCAGGTGCCTAGGCAACACTGCAGACTTTGAGAAGCTTTGACTGAAGCATGAGTGCACACATGGCTTAGGGGGTGCTCACAGCACTGCCCCTCTTGTGGCTCTGTAATTCAGGGGTCTGCATGCTTGCATCTTCTCCACATTCATGCATTGGGCTCCTCATCCTCAAGGTGATGGTATTTGGAGGTGACAGCTTTGGGGAGATGATTGGGTCGGGAGTCAAAGCCCTCATGGATGGGACTAATCTCTGCATGTAAGAGTCCCGGAGAGCTTCCTCACTCTTTCCACCAAGTGAGGTTGCAATCTATCAGCCACAGAACAACCTTCAGCAAACACCCATTGTACTAACACTTTGATCTTGGATTTCCTGGCTTCCAGAACTGGGTGGAACACATTTCTGTGGTCTACAAGCTATACAGACTAAGACAGTGAGGACCCGGCACAAGCCTCCTCCAGCCCCATGTGCCTTCTCTACTGCCGTGGCTGAAAAGACAAACTACATTTCCCAGGCCTTTAGCAGATGGAGGATGTATTTATGTTCTGCTAACCAGCTGGACTCAGGCAGGACTTTGATTTGGAAATGAATAATGTAGAGGGTTGAATAGGGCACGAGGCTGGTGCTTATCTTGAGGAGCTAGAAGTATGGCTTAGACTGTGTTCCTTCATTCCGTCTGGTGATTTGTGAACTACCAAGTTTCTGCAATATATTGTTCCTGCTCAAACTAGTCAGAGGGGGACTGTATAGTGTGCAATAAAGACCTCAGGCCACAGTGCCAAAGATTCTTTCTCTGGTCATACTGTTGTTTATTCTGTATCCTACCCTACCCATTTCACTGGCATTAGTCTAAGATACCATGAAAGGGTAGTGAGAGAGATGTTGGTATTAAAACATCCCCAACAGGCAAATTAAAAATACATTAATCACATGGTGATCTTCCCACTCCAAATTATAAAACAAAACAAAAATATAAGGCATGGTGAAATACAAAAGCCTAAGATTTTTTTTTTTAATGAGACCTGTCATCATCTTTAAAGCCTTATACAATTATGTTTATTCATCTCCTCAGCACATATCTGACTGCTGCCTATGTGCTTAGAATCTTGGTGGGGTTTCATTTATTTTCTTATCTTTAAGTAATTTTTCTCATGCTGGTTGTAATCCAGCCCGTATTAGTTTCTTGTTGGTAGAGATGTTATAGCTTCTGGCCAACAAAGAGCTAACATCAATCCTAGATGTTTAGTTCATAACGTCATACAGATATCAGCCTAAAGACAGGAATATGCATAATATTTGTTAGCAACCTTCAGGTGGGAATAGCTTTAGTTTCCAAACAAGCTGGGTCAGCTGAGATCAGAAAATGCAGAATCATTTCTGGGGAATGCTGTGAGGGGAAGAGTGGATTAGAGAAAAATTTCTTGGAAAGTAGACAGGGCGACGGAGAAGAGCCACCACCTCACCATCCTTTCCCGGGGAATCCTAAATGGATAGAAGGAAAGTGTGTGACGGAGAAGGGGACACGGTGGCATTGGTCATCTCAGAAACCTACCACGAGAGCCTTCACATCTGTCTTGTACCCGTTATGAGCCCACCCTGGGGCTCCACAAACCTGGGCTGAGAGGGCTCTGGCTGCAGCGGCTGTCTGTGGCCTGGAGGCAGGAGTGGCCACTGTTAGACCACAGGGTGGCAGCCCTGGGAAGCTGTGAGCTCTGGAAACCTCCCTCCTGCCTGCCATGCTGGGTTCTCTGCCTCGGACCCCGCCTCCCCCGACCAAGCTGGTCAGATAAGACTCGGGTACTTTCTTCCCTGGGAGAAGATCAGGTGACTTCTTCCATCCCACTTCTGTCTCTTTCCTTTAATGAACTCCTTTTAATTTATTTGATTTCATCAAAGCAGAATGTGGTTTCAGTCCCTTGAGGCTCAGCTGTGGAGCCTGGGAAAGTGGTGAGTAAGGACATTGGCGTTCACAGACTTCATCTCCTTCCCTGCAGATCCCAGCAGGTTGCTTAATGTGTCTGAGGCTCTGTCTCTCCCTCTGCATGATGGGCATAGTGCCACCTCCCTTGACAGGCTGTTGCAAGGACCAATTTCCCACAAACACACAGCATTCACTCCCAGTGTATGCACGGTGTGGTTCAACAGTATTAAAAGCCTTCCTCTTCGTACCAACCTGTAGCGGCCCTTGGGCTGCACAGCTGCTGATTTTGGCTGCAGAACACCCTCCTCCCCTCTCCAGTAACATCCCAACTTCCTTTCAGAAATCATCTTTCCCCACAGGGAGAAGTCTCAGGGGAGAATTCCACCAAGGGGCAGATCCTTTCTCTCCTGCCCTCGGTGCAGCCAGGGGTCTGGGACACGAGCCATGTCACTGTCACTCCGGACACTGAATCCTGAGAGAGTAGACTGAGGATGTGTTAGGGACTGAAAGTTTGGGTTCCTCTAAGTTCCAGTGTTGAAACCCTAACGCCCAATGTGATAGCATTAAGAAGTGAGGCCTCGGGCAAGTAATTAGGTCTTCATGAATGGGATTAGTGCCTCATAAGAAGAGCAGAAGAAGGCTTGCTTTTGCCAGGTGTGGTGGCGCATGTCTGTGATCTCAGCCCTTGGGATGCATCTGTAGTTCAAAGCTAGCCTGGGCTACACAGTGAGCTCAAACTGGTGGCTGGACTACAGAGTGAGACCTCATCTCAAACAACAAACAAAACAAAGCAAAGCAAAACAAAGCAAAGCAAAACAAAAGGCCTGCTTCTCTCCTCCAGATTCCTCTGGGCTCCCCACAGAGTGAGGATGGAACACAGGGGGGTCTGCCAACCAGGAAGCTGGCCCTCACCAGACATGGGTGCTGCTCGCACTTATATCCGTCCTGGGCTTCCCAGCTGTCAGGATCCTGAGAAATAAATGTTTATTGTTTCTGCCACCTCACCAATGGGGCTCTGTTACAGCAGCCCCAGTGCACCGAGGCAGGTGTGTGGCAGGGCTGGTGGCTCCTCAGAGGTATGAGTGTACCCGCCTGGCTGCCCCTAGACCAGAGCTGGAGTTCTGTCACCAGCTGGCCAGGGATCCTTAGCCTGGACTTGCAGTTTCCTCATGGATTTGGTGAATCTTGACACATTCACTGTTGGCTTACACTTGCCAGAAATGTCTCCTCTTTCTTGAAACCAAGAACTCAGATGAATACCCTTCAACCTTGCGTGTCGGCTGTGAAGTATGACAGGCTCTGATCTACCTAGTAGTGATCTGTAGCAATGTAACAAATTACCCTCAAATTCAGTGGCTCAGCCCAACCGCAGACACTGGCCATCTCTCCCGACCTGTGGGGGTGGTTTCAGAGTGGTCTTCAATGCAGAGACTTTTGGGAGGCTGCTGCCTTCCCGGGGACCCTGCACCTGGCCAGCCAGTTGGTGCTGATTGTTGGCTGGGCTCTGTTTTCATCCACAAGGGGCTCCCCATACACCTCACAGCATGGGGACATGGTGCCTCATCCCTGGGTCTTCTGACTAGGGTGTAGTGAGGACAGCTGTGCACGCTTAGGCTTAGAGCTGATCTGCCTGACAAGTCAACAGCATCTTCCTCTCCAGTTGTTTGCAAGTGGACAAGGATTGCTTTATCCATCTCTTTTTTCAATCCAATGTTTGGAAATATGTGTGCGTTGTGGAATGGCTAGGTCGAGCTAATTAAAATATGCATTACGCCATGTGCTTATTTCTTATGATGAGAACACTTAAGTTCCACTCTCACTGTGCTTTTCAAGAACACAGCGAGTGACATTGGTTTTAACTCTAGTAAGGAAAGGCTTGGTCTTGGTCTCTCCCAATTTTATGTTCTCCAGCTGCTTACAGTGGGGCAGGGATGTTTAAATCTTTTTCATGAAGTTTTGTAAGCTCACAGTGAATCTTGGAAATCATTTCTCAAATGGACCCTCCTAACAGGCCTCCAAGGTGAGCAAAGTGGAATGTAGTGGCCCATTTCCGAGGCCTGTGGCCAGCAAGTGCTAGCCAGTCATGGTGGTTAAGGGACAGCGTCAGCAATCAGGCCTGGCTTCAAACCTGAGTTTTCCCTTTACTAACTGTGTGACTTTGAATGGCCTGTTTAATATCGTCTACTCCCATTTCTGCATCTCTAGACTGTGCCAACCACAGTGCCACACTAGTAGTGCTAGTCTTCAGGGTGCCCAGGGTGAAATGAGATACTGTGTGAGCACCTGGTGATTGCTAAGCACTCAGCAAAAGTGGGCTGTTATGGTACATCTTCCTTCAGACCAGGACACGTTGTGTGTTTTAGTCATTTGGATGAAGATGTGTTGGTTTGTACTTAGTGCTGGACACATGCATTGGAGCTTGGGAAAAGGGCAGCCAACCACCCTTCTGTAATCCTCATCCCAGGGCTCCTCCCTCTTATCCCTCAGGTGTCTTGCATATTGTTCCAATATTTGAAGAATGCAGGGTTGTTGAAATTTATAAGGTTCCTGTGTAACATCCAATTTGCTTTCAGCCAACTGTTTAATAAATACTTGTTAACTCAAAATCAAGTTACTCTTGTGAATGATAGAGTCCCCAGAAGGCTGGAGCAGTGTGTGTGTGCACATACATGCACACGTGTGGATATATACATGTACACACACACCTGCCACGCGCCTTGCAGCCTGTTCCTCCTCATCCTAGACCTTGGACAAGGCCATCTGTTATGCCCCAAAGGGCAGCTTTGGTGGTGGTATGTTGGGTATCTTTAGAACAAACCAACACCTAACATGTGACAGCTCCTTACAGCTTACCAGCCTGTGCCATATCTGTGATCTCCCCAAAGTTCCTCCTCCAGAGAGCCCAGGGCTGAGAGGCTCAGTGATTTTCCCAACTGAAGGACCTGACCTCAAATCCCAGCCTGTCCGCTGTAAATCCTGCACTGTTTCCAGGAGTAAGCTCCGTCCTAACCCCCACTGCCATTAGAGCCTTTTGCATCTCCATCAGCTTCCTGTTAAGATGCACAAAGCATCTAGTTTATCTGAAAGGGGTCCAGCTCTCCCTTCTTGGCTGACACTAATGGATCAGATGGCTGTCAGCATCCTTGGGCAGTGCGGTGGAGGGGCAGCTGCCCACCAACTCCCATGCCCCCTCGTACTGAGTCATGTAAGAGTCGAATCGGCAAACATTTCGCAGTCTCCCCAGCCTCACAGCAGTTAGATGAACCCAGGTGACAGAGTTCTCATCACAGAGTTGAGTGCCAGGCCCAGTGCCTCAGGCCTCTCTGCCCTTCTCCCTCCCACCGTGTGCAGACAGGGATGGCACTGACCCAGTTTCCATCATCTGGTGAGGACTGAGTCTGGGTGATGGTGGAGAAATAACATGGAAAAAAACTGAGTCTCTGACTCTCTGCCTAAAGCAGTCGCCAGGTGAGCAGCAAGACTCTCTTGAGTTACATGGGAGACAGACAGGTCCGACCTCCTAAATGACTGGGTTACTCAGGTCTCTGTTCCAAAAGGATTTGACAAGTTTGGCTCCTGGTAAATGCTCAGTAAATGTTAGCTCTTCCTATGGCTATTTGTGTTTCGAAAGCTCGTGTTCGTCTCTGAACCTCTGCATGGAGAACTGTGGAGTAGCTCTTATCACAAAGGCTTTGCCGGACACGTGCACCCCTGCTTTAGTGCCTTGGCAACCAAGCCTAGCCTGCATGGAGGAGGCTAATGGCTTTGAATGAGTCCACCCAAGTCTTCAAAACTTCCTTCCAAATGCCAGTCATGCGACTTCTTCCCGGCTGCTGCAATGTTTCAGTTCACATTTAGATGTGAAGGCTTCTCCCAAACCCTCAGAACTGTTGACCAGATTCTGTGGTTTCAGCACTCCATGTAGACATTTGGTATAACCGGCTGGCATTAAACTCCGCTATTGAGCCTGGTGCACTGGTTGTGTTTCTCAGCAGTTATAAAACCTTTACATCAGGACCTGTGGCCAATACACAGTGAATGCTGGGAGTGGGTCTGTGATCAGGACAACACGAGTGGCATGTTGTTTTGCCAACATTCTCTAGTCTGCAGAATAACACTGCTCAAAAACCAGTCTTCAAACAATGCTGATGTCACCCAGGCTTTCCCGTTATGGGGATGATAAATAAGAAATGCTCACAACCTCCAGTGCTCTAGGGTTCTCTGAGTGGTAGAACAGGAAAAGCTTTCATTTGAACTCTGCAACATTTCCACCCCAAAGCTCTGTCGTGCCATCCTTGAGTGCCTTCAGACTTGGCATTGCCTTGGACTCCTGATGGATGTATGTATGCTTTGGCACACACTCCCACAGCAAGCTTGTTTCATCAGCATTAAATATTTGCTCTGGCAAATAGTTCTCATCCACAGTTATCCTAGAAGGCTCTTCCTTAAAAGCTTTGGCATCTTTGGTACCAGCATTTACTTCCTCATCATCAACCTTCACATTAGGAGAACTGTGATCCTTTTAAACCCTAGGAACCATCCAGGACTTGCTGGAAACAAGATTTCTTGCTTAGCTTGGATCCTCAGTAGGTTGAGTGGTATGTGCTTCTTTATCTGGTGTACTGTCCACCCAAGAAGTAACTCTTCCATATCAAGTCAACCTAGCTCCTTTCTTTAACAAGACAGTGGATTTAACCAATCCCGATAATTTCACTACATCACTGATTCTCTTCTTTTTCTTCAAGATGGTTGAAATTGTCAATGGTGAAAGTCCTAACTCTCATTCAGTGGCTATTCCTAGCTTGTCACCTCTTATGGTTCAGATATGAAAGGTTGCCCCAAAGTCTCATGTATTCATGGGTGGGGCCTTTGGAAGGTGATTGGATCTTGAAGGTCCTGTACTCATCAGTGGGTTAATTAATCCATGGATGAGCTCATGGCTGAATATGCTGGTCGGTGTTGGGGCCTGGTTGGAGGTGGGTCCCTGAACATGTGACCTGAAAAGGTGCATTCTTGTCCCCAGCTCCTCCCCCATCTCTGTCTGCTTCCTGGCGGCCATGAGTTGAGAACGTTTCCTCTGCCATCCCCTTCTGCCAGGTCCTTCCACCATGCTGTTTCTCTCTTGGAGACAGACAACCAGGAACTGAACCCTCTGAAACAATGAGCCAAATCAAACCCCTCCTCCTTTAAGTTGTGAGTGTTGGGTATTTGGATCTAGCAATGGGAATGCTTCACCACCTTCATGCTGGGCAATTACCTTATTTCATCTGGAGAATAGCTGCCTTTGTCTTCTCATCAGAAGCAGAAGACTCACGTCATTTTGTAGACACCATGGAATATGAAAACACAAAGCACACTGCCCACCAAAGCTAGCAATGCCATCTGCTGTGGGTCTTGGTTTGTCCCCCTGGTGAGCCTGTGGCTGAAAGGGAGGTGCTACTGCCCAGGAATGTGAGAGAGGATCTCACTGCCTATTGCTAACCCGGGAAAAGAAGCATGGTTTTTGCCAAATGCATATCACTTTCACATCATCCTAAATTTGAAAAACCCTGAGTTGAACCATCGTACATTGGGGACCATCTGTATTAATGTCCTGCTCTTCACTCACCTGGCTCTGTGAAAAGTTCCCACAACTCTACCTTGGCCCTGCAATTTCAACAGGCTGTTTCCACGTAAGATTTTTCCCAGCTTTTTACTTTGAACAAATTATAGACACACAAGAAATTGAAAAATGAGTGCAGAGAGCTCCTGCAGATTTGTCACATGGCTTCCTCTACAGATGGCATCTGACTACAGTGCATTATCAGAACTAGAGAACAAACACCAGTGTAGCACAACTAACCAGACCAGGGACCACCCCCGGGTCTCCCCAGCTTTTTCAGGTACAGTTTTTGCAGCCGGCCTTCTGTTCCTGTGAGTTTCACATCTGACGATTTAACCAAGCAAGGACTGAAAATATTGGAATAAAAATTGCATCTATTCTAAACTTGTGCAGACTCATTTCTTGTCATTCGTCCCCAAACAATTAAACACAACAACAGTTTATGCAATAGTATGTACGATAAGTAACCTAGAGATGGTTTAAGTATATGGGAGGATATGCATAGGTTATTATATGCAAATACTCTGGCATTTTGCTGGCAGGAGAGCCTTGGTGGGTTTGTGTATCTGTGAGGGTCCTGAAGAGAATGATCCAAAGATGTTGAGGGACAACTGTACCCATTTTTTTGAGACAGGGTCTTGTTCTGTAATTCAGGCTGGCCTTGAGCTTACTATGTAGCCTAGGCTGACCTTAAACTCACGGCAATCCTCTTGCCTCAGTCTCCTGAGTGCTGGGATTACAGGCATGTGCCACCACCCCCGGCAAGTGTACCCATTTTCTTTCTTTTTTTTTTTTTGTATTAAATTCTTTTTTTGGTACATTGTAGGTATACAACACAATTACATTTCTCATTGGGAATTGCTGTACTCATTTTCTTGATGTGTCTTTGTGCACGATTCTATGGCATTTAATCACATGCATAGATTCATGTACACCACCACCCCTTCTATATGTATTTTGCTTTTAGCAGTAAAAAGGATGTTAGAAATCTCATCTGTGAGCATGGTTGTAGGTTCATGAGAAAGACATAAAAGAAGGTAGGAGAACTTGCTTATGACCTACCCAGCACATGGGGGGCTAAAACTCACCCCCTCTTTTAGACACTTGCCACTACCCCAAAGTTACTGCCCCCAGCCTCACCAGCCCTGGGATAAGATGGCTCACTGTGCCCCCTCCTCACAGATGCCTCCCACCTTCCTGTCCTATCCCCAGGATCTTCACAAAACTTCTCTGGTTTGCATCTTGCTGTGCCACCCTTTCCCTGCACTGACACCCACCTCCTCATTTGAAATCGGGGTCAGTGGTAGCAACTTATATTCCACCCACGATGAGTTCACGACATACAGAGATAACGCGGGTAAACCAGGTCTCTCTTTAAGGGGAACGTGGTTGGGGAGGGACTAATCTACTCAAATCCACCTCTAATTCTCTCTTTCCTCCTTCCTCCCTTCTCATCTTCCTCTCTTCTCTTCACCTTTTTCCTCCTCCTCTTCTTCTCCTCCTCCTCTTCTTTCTCTCCTCTCCCCTCCCTCCTTTTCATCCTCCTGTTCCTCTTCCTCCTCCTCCTCTCTCTGACTCTCTCTGTCAGTGTCTGTGTCTGTTGCTCTCTCTCTCATTAGACCGTGAGCCCAGTGAGGGCAAAGAGTCTTTATTAAAGTGTAAAGGCAGTTTTTGAGCATCCATGCACCCGTCACCCATAAGAATCCCATTTCTCCCCCCAGCCCACACACAACCCCTTCCATACACTTCACTGTGACATCCGGAAGAGCAGCTGTTTTGACCTTGATTTTGTGGGTGCAGAAGCCGGGGTGTGGTGTGATGAAATGATCAGCCAGATTTGGCTCTGTTTCCTCCCAGAAACGAGCTCCCGGGGCAGTGGAGTCTCACTTCTCATGGGGCAGGGTGAGCACAGCCTGGCGGATTCCTGAGCACACAGGCGTCAGGGCCCTGCCCTTCTGCTCCTTGTGTTAGATGCACTTTACTTTCACTTCTCTTGTTCTATCCACTTTCAGCCCCCAACCTCACCCTCCAGGGCCCTCCTAGGCACATAGGATTTAGATTTACCTGACACTTATTGCAAGCTCTCTTTTCTCCAGCACTTTCGCAGTGTGTTGTGGAAGCACCATTTCAGTGAACACTCACAGCCACCCTGCAATACATGTATTATTTTCATCCTTGTTCTACATAAGTGGAAACCAAAGCTTAGGGAGATGGGACTGACTTGTCCAATGTGATAAAATGGGTGCATCTGGGTGCTGAACACGTCTGTCTGACTACAGGTGCAGTGCTTTTGAGCCAAATCCTCTTATTCTCAACATTTAAAAATTCAGAATGTACGAAAGAGAAGTCCATGAGCATCTTGTCTTCTGACTTCTTAGTTATTTTCCTAAGAGATGATATTATCATTTCTTGAGTTTCCTTCCCAAGCTATTCTCATATGAAATACATATGGGAATAATACATGTTACTTTTTTTCTCACTTTACCCATATTCTTGCTTTTCCACCTAACAGTGGGTTTTGGAGATCTTTCCATAATATTTATAGACATTTCTTGATATTTTTAGTTGCATAATATTCTATTGTGAGGAGGGATCATCAGTTACTGAGCAGATGAATGGACATTTAGATATCTCCTGCTCTCTGCCCTAACAAACAACCCTTCTTCGATAGCCTAGCATTTACATTGTCTTGCATGCACATAAGCACATTTATAGAAAAGCCCTTAGAAGACAAATTTTTAGGTCGAAGGGATGTGCATTTGGAATTATGAAAGTTATTAGCACTTTGCTATTTGTGGGGTTTGTACCAATTTGCAGTGCTCCTCTGGGTTATGCCAAGGTGGAGATCTGCAGAAGGTGCCCTTGAGATGCAGCCCTCTCAGTCCAAGGGAGCACTGGGATTCCCGGATTTCTTGCACTCCAACTTTCCTCTCCCAGGAAAGTCTCCAGATGTTTCAAGGAAGGAAGGAAGATGCTTTCCCCAGACAAGAGATGGGAGTCCGCCTGTGTCTTGGCAGACTCCAGAGGAACTTTACAGCTGGAGAGCTGGTGGTGCACGCAGGCCACAGGCTTCAGTTAATATGAATGGGAGACTGAACATTTACCATGCATTCCTTCAGTGCTGGGGACTGCTGAGCACCAAGCATGGGCTTGCTCGCTGGAACGGCAAGACAACCCTGCTATTGTGGGCTGCTGTTATCCCCGTTCTAAGGTACAGAAACAGAAATACAAGAGATGAGTAAGTTTCCCAAGGCTACAGAATAATCTAATGGCATGGGTGGGGCTTCAGCCCCAACTGTCTGGTTTCACATTCTCAATCACAACCCCAAGCACCTTTGAGGCTCCTCCCCTCTAACATGCCTGATTTCTACCTCTTCAAGAGACCTTCCTACCAGTCCCTGGCTGCCTGTCCTTTTTTTTTTTTTTGGTGCTGGGGATCAAACTTGGGACCTTGCACACGCGAGACAGTCGGCAGCACCACTGAGCTAAATCCCCAGCCCCCTGGCTGCCTTTTCTGTGGCAGAGCTCAGTTTGTCTCTTTTCATTTTCCTTGCACTGCACCACTGATGTCTTTGGTTCCTGTTCTCAAGCTTTTAAGTCTCAGCTTCCCAGCAGTGTGGCCAGTGCACATGTATTGATAAAAACCAAAAGCTACATAGGTTTCCACTGAACCTTAACGAGGAAGAATTTTTGGTGCTGAGGCGAGGCAGTGGGATTTTTTGAGTGTGTGTATGCGTGTGTATGTTTTGTGTTATGTGGATTATTTTCTTTTTCTTTTGATTTTGCAGTGTCAGGGACTGAATCTAGAGCCTTCTTACTGAGCTACACCCCAAGTCCTTTTTTAAAAAATTTGAGATGGGTTCTCACTAAGTTGCTAAGTTGCCCTGGCTGGGCTCAAACTTGAGGTCCTCCTGCCTCAGCCTCCCAGAGTCTTGGGATCACAGGTGTGCATCACCATGCTCAGCTTTGTTGTATGTATCTTTTCTGCCCTCTTCAATCATGCTGCATGAGAAGATATCACCATGAGAATATTGGTTGAAGGATCGCTGATGGGACAGGAGGGCTCTATCCCTGAGGATACAGCCCAAAGGGGAAGAGAGTTCTGTGGTTGTTGTTCCAGCCCCAAAAGTGATGCTAGGAGGACACAGGGAATGCCCAGGCTATCCACGTACCTTCTTTGCCTTTATTCCCCACTATTCTTGCATCCATTCTCTCCTCCCTTCAGTGATAACACTTGGCATAGAGGACTAGAAAGACTGGCCTGGGAACCTACTGACCATGTGCCCGCATGCAGGAGGGTCATGCACTGGTGGGTGGGTAGATAATGCTCCCTTGTGGTATGGCTGAGTGTGGGCTGCACCCATGGGGGCGAGGGGAGAGATATATTCAGCCCAGGCATGGTCCCAGCCGAGAGCCTGGCACAGAACAACATCTTGATCAATGATTGTGGTTGCTGTCATCTTGTTCAATGGTTTCAATTTCTTCCTTTATTTCAGCCATGTCCTCTCCCTGCTCCTGAACATTTATTTCTTCCCCTTCCCTTTGGTGACCCAGAGAGCCAGGTGTGAGCTCACTGGGGGCCCTGCTGGACACATGTGCTGACACTTCCTGAGAGGGAGACCTCTGGGCGGAGTGTGGGGCTTGGCAGCTAGCCCTGCAGTCTCCAAGGCCTGGAGCTGAGGATAAGAAGGGAGGAAATCCCAGCCCCCCCTCAGTGGTAAATGGGCATCTTAGTAGATTCTGCTTCAGTTGTTAGAACAGACATCTCAGGGGAGTCAATTTCAGCAAATTTTGATCCGGAAGCACTATATCCTGGGAAGATCCACAGAGAAGAGAAACAGGGACATGACTTTGAGGCTTCTAGTTGCAGCTGGGGACACTGACACTGAAGGGAACAACCCTAACCAAAGGGAAATAGTCCTTTCTTATTCCCTCTGACCCTTTCTTCTGTTTCCTCTGGAGCTGTTCAGGTTTTGGCTCTGGGGACATGTGCTCTCTGACCTCCCCACCAGCCCACAGCCCCTTCTCAGGATCCCTCCTGCTTCTTCAGTCTCCTCCAGGCCTCCGGCTGCATCTGTACCTGTTCCTTCAGTGAGCAGTGGTACTATTCAGTTTCTGGTGAAAGCTTTTCCTGTAAAATGACCCTCTGCCATGCTGTTTCTTCTTTGGAGCTGGCTGACTATGGACTGAAATGTGAGCCCAAATCAACCTCTCTGTTTTTAAGTTGCAAATTTTATTTCAATGACAAGAAAAGTGACTAAGACAGGGGAGTATCTTTTCCCCAGTTCCTCCTCTCTCTCTTTTTCCACTGCCTGGCTGCCATGAGTTGAGCAGCATTCCTCTGTTATACCTTTCCACCGTGCTATTTCTGCTTGGAGCCAGTCAACCATGGACTGAACCCGCTGAAAATGTGAGTCAAAATAAACCCCTCCTCCTTTAAATTGTGAGTGTTTTTTATCACAGTGACAGGAAAGTTAACTAATCTAAGTGGTGTGTAGCTCTCAGTGTCTACCCACTGAATATTACCCCCTTTTAATTAATAAGTAATCTTAGGCTTCGCATTTTGATTGTATAACTACCCTACCACTCTTTTATCCAATGGTAACAGAATCCAGTGATGACCTTTAGCTAGTAAATTATTACATTGCAAAATGGCAATTTTCTAACCCTGTCATTCTTCTATCTCATTAGCAGGCATTCCTCTGTGAAGACTTCTCTACCTGTTTGAATATCATCATGAGTTTTAGGAGTTTTGTAACTTGGTGTGTCATGATTCATTACAAATATTGAAGCTATCTCGTCCCAATTTTGGCCACTGGAGTCCCCTTCCAGTTGGCTCCTGAGTCCCTTTGACAGGTGTCCCTTAGCATTTGAGCACTTTCTGAGTTCTTAGTACAAGTCGATATTCTAGGCTCACCTTGGACTTTGTTTGCTTCAGAATGGGATCAGTTATTTCTCTGAGGAGCCTCATTCCTTTTAGGGAGAATGGTATTGAAAATGGTAAGATCCGGGTCTTGGGGTGCTTGTGACCACTGGGGCCTGATCATTTCTATGCCTTTTCAGTGGCTGGAACTAGAAAATAAAATCTTGAATTCACTTTTCTACTTTTAACTCTGATCTAACACTCTGAGTTCTTCTCCCCCCCCCCCCCCAGTATCTTTCTCTCAGAGTGAGAACTTCGTTTTTACCTATGTCAATGTATTCACTATTTTTCTTTATCTTACAATGCACACAAATTGTTTCAGAATTATCATACTAGTGATGCCACCAACAACAAACCTACTAAGTCAGGTGGGAGGTTTCTTTGTAGCTCCTTTTATTTTCTAGACTATATATCCCAGTAAGTGTGGATAATCAGGGAAATCCCCCTAAATTTGCTTGAACTATGACTTTTTCTATATGATTTGACAGAGAGTTAGGCTCATTTATTTATTTTTATTTTTATTTTTTTGGTACTGGGGATTGAATTCAGGACCTCGAGCTTGCGAGGTGGGCGTTGTGCCACTGAGCTACATCCCTGGCCTGGTTTATTTATTTTTGTGACGATTCAACTTTCGATCTTGCTCTTTTCATTTTTGCTGATTTAATTTTAGTTCTGAATACTGTATGTAAAAACATTTAAATAATTGACGATCAAGAATATATAAAAGGTCCACTTGGGGAAGCTTCACTCCCACCCTTAACCATTCCCCTACATTTCTACCCACACCCCCACAGTTAACTATTTTCATTAGATTCTGATTTTCTCCTCCTGGCATTGTCATTCTTTGAAAGTAGCATTGATTCAACTGAGAGAGAAAGGGAAATTTAGCTAAAGGAACTAGGTGAATCTCTCTTATGGTTAGATTTTAAAGGAAAAGTACAAAAATCAAAGAAAAAATAGTAGGAGGAAGTGGAGGTGGCCCCAGATGCCAGAGAACCAGGAAACCTCCCAGGCTGCATGTCTGAGAATTCAGATGACCCCCAAGACCACTGTCTGTGGGCTGACCCTGCCAGAGGAGGGTGCTTCCAAGGATGGAGCGTCAGGGCCTCCGCTCAAGGTGATGGCAGGGAAAGGCATGAGTCAGGCTCTCGGGAATAAAGGTGAAGGGGAGTGGAAGGGCAGGGGTTATGACTAAGAAGGAAGTCTTTAGGCTGGCTGTTATGGAGGGAGATGATGGGATAAAGGAGGGACAGCTATCAGAAAGTGTGTCCCAAAATAACTGGCTTAGGATTCAGCAGGGACCATGGAGATTAAGCTTGAGTAAAATGGCCCCCAAGGCCCCCCAAATGATACAGGGTAAGGGCTGAATCCAGTGGGACGGCCCCCTGTGTAGGAATGGAGTCGGGGATGTGCGAGGCCTCCCATGACCTAAGGGTTGTAACTGCATGACAAGTCCCATTTATCTCTGTTCAGCATGTAAGAGGCATTAAGGGCAGGCATTGCTTGGAAAAATGATTTAATGTTCACTGAAGACAAAGCCAGGGTACTGGTGCCTAATCACTATTTTACCTCCTTCTTCTCCAGTGAGGAAACTGGTCTTCCAACTGGAAAGGGTAGAATAAACATAGCAAAGAGGGGCTTGAAGTCAAGGACAGGTGAGGAGGCAGTAAAGCTGGCAGCAGCAGCGGTAATGAACTTGGGGCTCTGGGCCTGATGAATTATGTCCTGCAGCCTTGGAGGGACTTGGCATGTGATTTCAGAGCCACTGTCATTAATCTTCGATAAATTATAGAGGAAGGGATTTGTACTCAAAGACAAGAGATGGGTATACAAGCTCTTGACATTCAAAAGGGGGACGAGTGAATTCTGGAAGTCACAGAGTGCTGGGATCTTCTCCCAGCAGGATCACAGGAAGGTGTGTGCACCTTGGGCAAAGTTGGTTTTGAGTCTTGGCTCTGTTTTTGGACTAGGGCAGAAATTGGGTGGGTAGGTTGCCTCTTTTAGAGCTCGGTGGTCTGGAAACGATCAAACCTAGGAGGAAGATGGATGCTTTGGGAAGGGGCTTCCTCCCATGACCCCTCTTGTAGTGACACCAGGCTGACTACCATGGACCTCCGGCAGCCATGTTTGTTTGTCCTACATTGGTTTGTCCAGAAGCAGGCTGGAGGATCTGTGTGACAGTGTCAGAAGTGTTCCCAGGGGACATGGAACAGGAAAGGGAAGGAGGTGCTATGCAGCAAAGTTCCACAGAGGTAACTTTGGCAGAGTCTCTCAGTGGCACCTCTATGTTGGTAGAGTCTCCTTTCAGAGCTATTTCATACAGGAGGGGCCCGGATGCCTTAGGGACATGAGTCAGCCCCAGAGCTGTTGCATGACATGGAGGCTCAGGTGTTGGCTGGCTCAGATGGCAGCATGGCAGGACTGGCTAAGGTTCTGAGATGACACAGGAGAAGCACGGATGCCTTTGCAATATCACTTGACCCCCACAGCCCTGGCCAAAATAGCAGAACCAGCCATGGAAGCACCTGACCCTCGTTGGACAATCTGGCTTCCTCTCGTGGGAGCTGGAGTAGGGCCTGAGACAGAAGACGGAGCCGGGCTTGGTGGAGCAGCTGTGTTCTCCACGGGGACTCTAGGGACATTTGGCATCTTGCCTGACTGCTTAGCACCTTCTAAGTATTGACTGCTCTAATTCTTGCTTGAGTTCCCTATGTGTGGGAGCTTCCTCCCCATGGCAGAATCCGCAGAATGTAGCCTTTTAGCAGCCTTTGCAACAGGATCCAGCCATGTGAGCAAAGACGTTGGGTCACAGAATTGGCTTTCACGGTGATCTTAAAATCTTGGAAAGTTAGGATGAAATAAAACCTAAAGGAATATGTTTTGGTTCTGCATTGAGTTAAAAAAATAACAACAAAGATGAAGTCCTAAATCTGCATCCTGCCCAGTTCTGCAGCTGTTCCAAGATGCAGCCTCAGCTCCCCTGGCCAAAGCAGGGAAGGAAACTGAATCGAATTTGAGATCTGCATAATGAGTCTCACGAAAGATGAATCATAAAAGATAAACCATCTATTCAGGAGAAGCATGGCTCAGAGAAATCTGAAAGGAAGTTCTTTTCTGGGTCTTTATGAAAAGGACATCTTGAGAGGTGGAGGTCAAGGTCCTCAAAGGGCAAGCTATGGAAGCAAATTCACAGAGAGCAGTTCTGCTTGGAGCTGGAAAACCACTGGAGGCCTCCTTCCACATAGCGACACATGCATCACCTTCCTCTTTGATATGGTTGGTTCAGCCATTCGTCCATAACATCGCTAACCATCCATCTCCTGCAAGAGTCAACAGATTTGTTCCAATGCCTCTCCGGACTCCAAAGAGCCTCCATCTATTCATTTCTCAGACCTTTTAGTCTTCATATCTCTCCCCAAAGGGAAGTTGGCTGGCACTGGATGCCAAGAAGAGACTTGACGTTGCCTGCACGAAACCAAGAAGCCTGGGCCACTTGCATCACCAGTGAAATGGACACAGCACCTAGAGCTCTGGGTTTGCTTCCAGACCAAGGTCCAAGGTGGCTTCTCCTGGCTGGTGGAGCCTAAAGCTTTTTTTCCTTATCTCTCCTCCTTCTGTGGCCCAGGCAGAATCCAGTTGGACCCTGGACTCCCTCAATCCTTGCAGCCTACTTGTCCCCAGCCACTCCCCTGGACCCTAGGCTTGGCTCAAGGGCTGCAAGAATCACATCCCTGCTGGCTCCCTGGAGAAAGAGAGAGACAGCTGGGACTTTCCTGCTCACCTGACAACTCCCTGCTCGTCTTAGGAAGGCCCTGACTTCAACGGTCCTCTGGTCTTCTCTTGGTTGGATCACCCAACTTTGGGTTGGATCACCCAACTTTAAATAAATCATTGGCAGATGTGCTTTGACCACTTCCTGTTTAGAACGTGGGGCACTTTTGTCCACTGTCCTCCACTTTGGGGCCTCAGCAGATACTCTGAGATTGTGAGACAGGTCCCATTCGGTACCCCATTGTGTGTTCAAGCTTCCTTCTTGGCTGGGTCCCCTTCTTGGGACCCGCTTGCCCAGCTCGTCTAACTTGGATCCTGTGCCCTAGATACACAGCCTACTCCCCTGACTTCCTATGATGTGCTGGGAGCAGCTCTCAGCTCCTCCTTTCTGCTGCTGGTCACCAGGGTTGACTTCCTGCCCGTGACCCCATCTTGCTGTCACACCACAGTAAGGAAGAAAATGGTAGGAGAATCCCTGGCCTTTCTTCTCTATAGGACCCCACCCAGGCTTCCTGGCTTCTGCTGGCTGGGATGATAGTGAGGAGAACAGGAAGGAGGTGAACCAAATCTCACAGAAAGGACAATGAAGAGAAAGGCTCTTGGCAAGCAGATGGGAGGTGAGAGACTCAGGCTGGAGCTTGGAAAGAAAGAAAGAAAACAGGAAGCTTTGGAAGCAGAGCAGCCCTGAAGAGCAAGATGCTGCTGGCTATGCGGGGGTAAAGAGGCTTTGGGGGAACTGTAACCATTTTTCCAGTAAAGACTTATTATTTCCTGTGGTTTAAGGAGTCACGTTTTGCTTTTTCAAAAATCAATCCTCTGTAAAGTTCTAAAGGTAGGAAGGAGAAGCTCTAGAGTTTTGTTGTTTTTGTTTTGTTTTGTTAAATTAGCACCGATGAGCCAGCTCTGATGTGGCTTTTTTGCCCTGCAGATTACCTTCCAGCTCCTCAACTCCATCACTGGAGACTCTCTCGTGGAGAGTCCATGGCCAGGTGGTGAGGGGGTTTGGGTGAGGATGACTCGGGCCACTTTTGATCCTTGCTGTGATGACAGATAACCTCACAAACCTCTGGCTTCCCACAGTGCTCCGTCCTTCTCTGTGCTATGTGTGCCTGAGGCTCAGCTGCAGCTCCTGGGGCCCGAGGCTGTTAGAAAAGGCCCTTCCAGAACATTCCTGGTCATCTTGAGACAACAGCTGGAGAACCACACGCTAAGTGACACATGGGACTACTGCTCACATTTCATGGATCAAAGCATGACCTATGGCTACAGCTGACCCCAGCAGAGAGGAGGTTGCCTATTCTTCCTACAGGGCGGGACACCCATCTTTGGGACAATAATGCAGAGAAAACTCTGGGTGCTACTCATTCGACCTAAAATATAGCAGTTCTGTGCTGTTGGGAAGTCTGACAAACCAGATTGTCAGAAAAGATCTGAAGGAAGCTGCCATGTGGGGAATTGTATTTTCTCCCCTAAAGATTATTTCATGCTTGTTGGATCCATCATATTCTGAAATCCTTTTGCTGTCCAAGGAACACTGATAAGTGGAAGCTCTTCAGTTACATTGCTGTTAGCCACATTGCTCCAGAACTCCCTGACATACACCTGTAGGCTGGCTTCATTGTCTTCTAATTCTTACCTCCCTCTCCCTCACCCCCCTTTTTATGCCCCACTTCATTTCTCTGGTCTCCAAATCCCAAATAACTGTGACCCCTCTGTGGTCACCTAACATTGTCCTATCCCTTTCTGAAAAGCCTGGCACTTTTTACTTGGGGTTTTCCCCTGCAGTTTATGCAGCTAAGCATAAGGAAGACTCTGTCTGAGGGGCTGAGTTTCCATCCCTAGATAAAAGATGGGCAACTTTTTCTCTCTTCGTTGTGAAAGAAAATTTTGATACAACATCTTACTAAATCATTTGGCCAGGAAAGAAAATGACGGCCAACACAGCTTAAAAGGCGCTTTAACAAAACAAACACCTGGGACCCTTCAGAACTTTTCTCTTTGCTCCTTTCCATTCCAAGCCAGGTTAATTCTCACCTTTGAGTTATGCTAGGGTCCGATATGGAAGTTTCTGGAGACTCCTGGGGGAGGGAGGGGAGGCCTTGGATCAACAGGGATCCTTTCCTGAAGGGAGCTTTTATTCACTTGCAGGGACATTTCTGGGCCACAGCCATAAGCAGCCTATTCATCCTGGCAGGAAGACCTCAGGAAAGGGGCAGCTGATTGCACTTTAAAAATTTTTTTTGTTTTGCCTCCTTATCGACTGGGACAGTTTGTTTTTACCTGTGATTCTTAGATTCTGAACTTCAAGATGAGAAAGGAAGATCCCCTGCTGTTTCCTTCAAGGGACAAAACACAGGGTTTAGCTGCCTGTAGTGTATCTTTGCATTCTAGCATGGTCAATATTCATAATTATTTTTCTCTTTTAGATACTTTCCTGGATAGTTTATTTAACTTGTTTTGATTTTGAGGAGGTTCATTCTCTGCTTTGCTTTGTTTTACTTAAAAACAACAACAACTACAGCAACAGCTTTAACAGGGTCTCTGTGAGCTGGTAAGTTGCCCTCATGTCTCTTAGCAACCAGGAACTTTTCCAGCTCATGGCTAGAAGCAGACCTTGGAGTTGCAAAGTTTCTAACAGAACCTGCTGAAGGACAGTAGCTCTCCTAGAGCCAGCAATTTTAAATCAATGTTTGGACAAGAAAATTAACCAAGGTTTCAGAATAAGTGCATTCATACAGGCAACAGCCACAGAATAGACATCCGGTGCCCCTGGATGATTCCACTCTCCTCTGCTCCCAGAGCCAGTCGGCTGAGCTCTCTCTGGCTTCCTTTTTCCCCTGTTCCCTGTTCTTGAGTGGACGTGAAGCAGACAGAGCCAGGGAGGAAACAACCGTTCCCTGCTTGGAGGAGGACCAGGAAGAAGCCAGGATCTGCTGCTTGTTAGCAGGGGTCCGGCCAGCAGCTAGTCACATGGGCTTTGCCAGTTTCATTGCACTGAATTTGTTTTACATCTGCTGTGTGCTGTGCCTTAGCCCAAGGAGAGGAACAGAGTAGCTTGTGCCCTCGTGGAGCTCACAGTCCAGCAGAGAAAACAGGGATAAACCAGTTACTCTGTGGTTCAGGACATGAAGAGAATTTCTCTTGGGGCATGGAAAGCCCATGTGCAATGCCTTGTGCTGGAGGGTGTGAGGAGTCACAGGCTTCCACCTGTGTGGCACATCACAAACTTCCGGCACCCGTCACTGTCAGGGAGCCTGAGATCCACTGGTGAGCCCCGTGAGAGTTTACTAAGTGTTCAGGTTGTTGGTGGCAATGTTGAAAACCACCCCAAAGCTTAGCAGCATAAAACAATGACTGTCAGAGGGTGTGGGGGCAGCTTTTCTTTGCTCCCTGGTGTCTGGGGGTAGACGGGAAGGCTGAGGGTGCCTTCAACTGCTGGGGCCACAGGATCCACTTCCAGTATAGTTTCCAGCAGCTAAGCTGGGCTGGCAGTGGGCAGACTGAGCTGGGATGGTTCCCAGGAATGTCTATGAGTGGCCTCTTGGGATGTTGGGCTTCTCACATGGAGGCTCAGGGCTCTAAGGGCAAAGAAATGGTCTTTGAGAGCTAGGCAGAATCTGTGAAGCCTTTCATGCCCTGGCCTCTGCAGACACATAGCGTCACTTCCAAATACTGTATTGGTGGGAGGAGTCAGGGATTCATCCAGATGTACATGAGGCGACAGAAACCCACCTCTCAGTGGAAGGAGGGCCAGCATATTTGAAGTCATCCTTAAAAGCACCACGCAAGGAAAGAAGAATATTTTGGGACTAGGAATTGTGAAATGCAGTTGGACTCTGTCCCCCATTTGCTGTGTGACCTTGGGTTAGCTGCTTCTCCTCTCTGGGCTCCAGCCTCTTCATCTGTAAAATGAGACATTTGCCAGGTTAATCTAAAGTCCCTTCCAATGAGGAGCAGCAGTGCAGCAGGAGCTCCATAATTGCTTGTGGACTGGGAGTGAGCTGAATTTTAACTATGAGACTAGGTTGCCAATGGACTCAAGTAGACTGTTGTGCTCCATTGGGTAAATATGAGTTTTAGAATTTGGTTTTATTAGATGAGAATACTGAGGTCTGGTGAGGTGTACTTCTTGCTTGAGGTCCAAGAGTAAGTTGATAATGGCCATTTGATGAATAGGACCAGGTCCCTGAACCGCGTACCCTGTGTGCTTCCCACCCACATGTTACACGGATGCCATTCAGACACCCCATTCAGGAAGGACATCTGTAAGAAGCTGTCTGGAAATTTCCATTGTGTCCAACCTGCAAAATGGAACACGGGCCAGAGAGTTTGGCGGTCAGATGTGATGCTTGCTGGTGGCTCTTCTGGGGCCCCAGCCCAGGACTGGAGCTGAATGACAAATGACAATGGAGCTACCAGGCGGGCTGACAGGGGTGAGTTAGCTGCTGGTTTGGGTCCTCATTTGTTTCAAACCAGCCGTATTCAGAGATGGTTCCTGTGCATATATAATATGGTGATTGAGTTCAATAATGAATGACAAGAGAGGCCACGGGAGGTGGGGAAGCAAAGGCAAAGGAGAAGGAGTCTGATTTCAGCCTAAATTGAAAAGGAGCTGCTGAGAGAGGGAGCCTGGAAGGCAGAGAGAACAGTGGCAGCAGGGGCAGAAGGAGTGGCAGGAAGAGCGGTGTGGCTCAGGTCGGCCCCTGAGCCAGACAGAGGCAGAGGGAAAGGGAGAAAGCACAGGTTTAAGCTCAGAGTGGCCCACAGAGCACTGACCCCCTCCTGGTGCATGGGCTTTCAGAGCGGGGTCAGTTACAGACATGGCCTTAAGTAGCGTCAAATGGGCAGAGGTGATTTGTCACGTGGTTTGGACATGGTCTGGGACAAAGCCCACCTGTGCTGGGCCCCAGGATGCCGGGGAGGTGAGCAGTGGACACTCTGATGAGCTAGCAGGGCTCTTTGGGAGGAGCCTGGTCCCGTATCCCATTCCCAGCTCACAGCTACCCATCCTCTTCCCATCCCTTCTGCTCCTGCTCTGCTGAGGCCAGGCCCACTCCATTCTCCTGCCTTCAGGGTCCATGGCGACCCCGTTCAAAGCCATCCCACTTTTCTTCATGCTTCCCAACACAGCCCATTCTCCTCTGTATTCCTCATTTTTGTCCTTTGTTTTTTTTTCATTATTTTGGTGCTCAATGGGATGGCAACATTTATAAGATGAAACCCTCAAGATGCAGGCCTTTAGATTCTAGGAATGTGACAACTTACAATCTTCTTATTTTTGTGAAGACACAAAAAGTGACTTTTGTGTAGCCCATTGAGGTCAGCCCAACCCAGGCTCACCTTGTGACCCCAAGGCCCAGGTTTCTGAGCTGACCTGAAACCCACTCTCAGTCCACAGTTTGGGGAAATCTATAGGGTTTTGCCCACTCTGAGGCACAACATATTTTCCCTATAGAGTTGTGTGTGGCTTATTGCTCTTTGGCTGATTCAACAAACGACATCAGTTCCAGGGACACGAAGGGATCCCTGCTTTTCTGGTGACTAAGGGAGCAGGAAAATGGACTAGTGCAGTAGCAGTGCAGGTCCCAGCAGAGCTGGCTCACATCCAGATACATTTCAGGGGGCAGGGATCCCATAGTTACAGAGCTGGTACCAGTGCTTGGTCTGAAAGGCAGACAAAAGGAAGTAGCACATTGCCCCTGCTTTTGTGAGCTTTTATTCCAGTGGCCGGGATGAGACAAGCCAGGAGGACTGTGACAGGACACGGGAAAGCTGAGAACCAAAAGGGAAGGTCGCAGTGCCAGGGGGTTGAAAGAAGGGCAGAGGCCCGTCCAGCTGGGAGAGAACCATGGCGAGCTGTACCCAGGTCACGCCCTTTCAGGTGGGCCCGGGAGAGAGGATTTCCTAGCAAAGAACTGGAGCTGAGGTGTGGAGGGCGGAGAAATCCCACGGGCAGGGCAGAGGGCAGCTCGAGGTGGAGAGACTGCTGGAGGGGGCAGGCTATGCAGGGTCCTGACGCCAAGCTGCTCAGTTATCTGGGACAGAAAGAGGATTCTGCACGGTGGGAAGGGGGAGCAACTGCTGCATCCTTGAGCTTTGGGGAGAATAGTCAGAGACCTTTAGAAGGGCATGGCAGGCTTCAGCCATAAATGGGGACAGCTCAGACACATGTGGTGTCTCAGGAGAGGATTTAGGGGACCGAGCCATAGACATTTGGGAGCCTGCTGGAAGCCGTGTGCAGGTGTCTGAGGCCCAGGCCACCCCGGGCTCTGAGCCCCCTGCACCTTCTCACTGAGTGTGCCAGATTCCATAGCCTGTCCCTTTCCTGAGACCAAGCAGTCTGTCACTGGGCACCCAGGGAGCTAGGTGGTGGGGCAAGCAGTGTGACCACTGACGATGTCCCTGTCCGTCCCAGGAGGAAGGGAGGAGGAGAGCTTGCTTCCTGCTTTCTGTTTGCTGTCCCTGCCTCTGGTCTCACTCCTGTCCACTAATCCACTCGATGGATGGATCATCTTGCTAGGCAGAACCTTGGTCATATGACTCTGTTTCCTAACTCTCCTCCATGAGTTCCCTGTGCAGTGGTGAGGGTCTCCACCCAGTTCCTGCTAATCCCCCAGGTTGCATGATCTCATCAGCTTTGGTAGCAAGCTCTTCGGGTGCTGCTAAAGAGCAGCCCGAGTTGAGGCTTCCATCTGGCAGGGTCAAGTCCAAACTCGCGTGTGCAGTGTAAGGCCTCTCCTGCAAAGTCCCTACCCACCTCGCTTCCTCCCTGAGGACCGGCTGTACCAAACCCAAGCTGTGCCCTTATTAATGCACCATGTGGATTCGTGCCAGGGTGGAGTTGGCCCCTTTCTCCTGGGTGCCCAACCTGGCATTGTGCCTCTGTTTACAGCACCCATGGCTGAGGGCACAGCATAGGGTTCTCTTTGAAGGACTTTGGAGTCACCATGTGACTCTGGGAGAGTTGCGTCAGCTCTGCACCTCTGCCTTGGCATGCAATGGGAGTATTGATGCCATTGCATGAGTTTATTATAAGAACAAAGTGAAACAACTTGCATCCCATGAGGAGAGAGTATGGGGAGACTGTGAAGCCCGGTCAGGTGTTGGCAAGCCCTCAATCCCTGGTAGTTGTTGGTATCATCTGTCCCTATGCCTCTAGACCCGTGCTGTCCATTAGAAGTCTGACAAGAGCCACACACTGGGGCCATGTGTGTAATTTTAACTTCTCTAACAGTTGCATTAAAAAATAAAAAGAAAAGAAATTAATTTATGTTTATGTTACTGAACTCCATCTCTCCCAAATATTAGCATTTTAACACTTCCCATAAATATTTTAGTGCCATTATTTTTAATTTATAAAAATTATGTCTTAGGAGGCCACTGCTCTTTTACAGGGGCAGCGCATCTCATTTCAGACCAGCCACTCTTCAGCTGCTCAGTGGTCAGACGTCCGCCAAGAGCTGCTGTGAACGTTTGAGAGTCTGATTTCTGTCTGTGGCACTCAATGTGCAGCAGCATAGTGGTTTGTGAGATATTACTGCACCTGTTATTTTGTACAGGCACCAACTTCAGGAGCAGAGCGGGGAGCCCAGGCAATGGCCAAAGGGGAGGGGGCAGCTAGCCAGGATGGAGGGGGAGCACAGGGCACCTCTGCAGCAAGTTTAGGGCAGAGGGCCCACAGCGTGGTCGTGGTGCTGTGGCCATCACTACTTGGTCTCCCTTAAGGTGAATCTCATACTAAATTAGAAGAAGACAACCATACCCACGGGCAGGTGGGGAGACCTCCTTTTTGGTAGGATGTTGGGACCATTACAGGAAAGCTACCTGGCAGGGCTGAAGTCATTGGTTATAAAAATGTACATTGTGTGAGTTCTGATTCCACCATCGATGAACCACGTGACCTCGGCCAACTCCCTTAGCAATCCCATCTGCCTCCTGGGGAGGCCTGGAGGAGATCCTGTATAGTGAGCATATTCTGAGAGATTATGGGTTTCTGACATAGCTTCCCATAATTCCCACCTCCCAATACTCACTCTTCTCTTCCCTCTCTCGAGGGCACATAAGACCTAGTGACTTAATACTGACAAACAGAATGTGGCAAAGTGACAGGCATCACTTCTGTGATTAGGTCACAGAAGGCTGTGCCTTCTTTCTGGGTGGCACACACTCTGTCTCTCTCTGTCCTTCTGATGCAGTGAGCTGCCACAGTGGGTGACAGTCACGTTACTATGACGCACATATGGAGGAACCAGGGAGGTCTCCAGGCACAAGCTCGCAGGTGCTCCATGAGGAAGTCAGGCCGCAGTTCAGTAGCTGGAGACAGTAAAGCTTAACAGCCACTGTGTGCCTGAGCTTGGAAGCAGGCCCTTCCCAGTCAGGGAAGCCAGGGGAGCCAGCTGAACTGTGCCTGGATCTCTCCAACGATGAGATAATAGCTGTGTGCTGTTTGAAGCTGCAAAATCTTGAGGGTAATTTGTTACACAGCAGTGGAGAGCTGATACATGCATGTAAGACTCTCACACACTTTGGGAACATAGAGGGCAATCAGTCAATTGACATATTTCTCTGAGCAGAGGTACCAGTAAATTCTGTTACTGGTAAGGGGTATTCATCAGGCACTCGAGGGGGTCCTTGTCCTCTATTAGACAAATTCCCTAAGCTAGGCAGCCTATCAGAGCCTTCACAGGCAGCCAGGATTAGATTGAACTGACTTGAGTAGCATCATAATTTTTCTTTTGTAACTTCAGTTTGTTCCCTGGCGCTGGAGTGAGCCTTTGGCTGCTCACCTCTGTCTTGATTTGCATCCACCCTGTCATATTTCACCTCCCACCATTGCCCAGGGTGTTCCCACCCTGGGGGCCTTGGACCTGTTCCTGGGACAAAGAGCCAGCCTGGGGGTGGAGGACAGCGACAGGCCGGAGAATCAGGTAACCATCAGCCCACAGATCAGAGGAGGGTATTTTTCCCCCCTTTTCAGAACATAGTTGCTTTTGGAAAGAAAAACTAGTAAGAAGGATTCATGCATAATGGAGCTGAGCGTTTGTGATTGTGAAACCTAATCAGTTGTGAAATCTCATCGATCGTAATGTGCCTTCTCTGGGAAACAAATGCATTAGCCGAGGGGACGCAGGTGTCACCTGCACATCATGGAGAGGAAAGCGACCCAAGGAGCAGGATTGGTCTGTCCTCCCAGGGCTGCGCAGGCCTGGGGGCCTCGGATGGCAGTCAGAAGCTTCTGCTCTGCCTGACAAGTGGGCCTGAGAGAGAGGGCACCCCCAGCAGTCCTGGCTGCCGCCATGAGCCATTAACGTCACCTCACCACCCTCTGGCCCTGAGTCCTCGCTCCCCACACCAACTTTGCATGAGAACAGCCCTGTTCTGCGCATGCTGGCCCCGCTGGTGGACATGAGCTCGGGTTTTCTACACATTGGCTTTCTCTCCAAGACCAAAGGACTGGCTGAGTATCTGGCCTATTCATCGGTCACTTGAGAATTTGTCCAGGAGGGTCTATCTCTGACCTCCAGGGTGCGGACCAGAGAGAGCAGCTGCTTCTCACAGTGACAGCCTCCTACGGCCCTCCCTCCCTCCTTCTCTCTCTTCTTTGCTTCCTCTTTCAATCCCCATCTCCCATCTTTTTCCTTCTCTTTCTCTTTCTTCGACGCCTGCCACTGTTGCCCTGCCCCTATTGTCTCTTGTAGGAATTGTTGTGTGGCATTTTGTTTGAAACCATAGATTCTGGGGCTCAGAGACCTGTTTCTGTCACGTAGCTGCTGTGGGCTCCTGGACAAGTGACTTTAAGCTCGCGGTAGCTCCTTTGTACCCCGAGAATAACAGCATGCATCTGGTGAAGCTGCCATCAGGAGCAATGATTTGGCTTGGTGGGTGGCACTGCTAAATGCTCACTCCGTGGCAGCTGGACCACAAATGCTGGGTGTCTGGCCTGGGCTAGGATGGGGCTAGGGCCTGGGGTCACAGGGTGCTTGCTGGCGGGGAGGGGCTGCGACACCATCAGGCCTCTCACAGCGTGCCCGTCCAGTGCCTGCTCACTGTGGGGGACAAGGGTAGCATTGCTTTGTGTTTCCTCACTGGCACGGGCGTCACTGCCCAGCACGAGGGACCAGAGGTCTTAAGTTTCAGAAGTGCACACAGGAGAGGGGCAAAGGCCACGAGGAAAGGAGGGAAGGGCCCCGGGGGGAAGCTGGCCCCGTCCCAGTGTCCTGGGTGGTGAGGGGAGCATGGCTCAGTGGGTAATCGTGGTCAGCATGGGCATGTCCTCTCTTGGCCACCCTCCCAAGTGGACAGCTGGCGTGTGGATGGGGATGCGAATGCCAGACAGCACTGATGAATCTGTGTCAGTGTTGGAGCTCACAGTGGCCCGATCATTGAGGCTAGCAGTGCCTGGAGAGGCCCTGATGCCACCGCTAAGGTGAATGGGGAAGGTAGAGGGCCTGGTAGGGTGTGAGGAAGGGGCTGTCTCAGTTGTGATAAAAAAATACAGTGACAGTTTCAATTTTTTTAAAAAACCACTTTAAGTAAAAGGCACGTTACCTTTAACTGCCCCTTAAAACACTCCTCCACACTTCAAGCACACCTTTCCCATCATTTTTGCCACTTTCTGAAACAGTTCTGGAAGTCCTCTTTCACGAGTGTCTGCAGTCAGCTGTCTCACGGCCCCCTTGATGTCCTGAATTAGTACAAAATGCTTACCTTTGTGGTCATTTTGGCTTTGGGGAAGAGCCAGAAGTTGCACAGTGCCAGATAGGATGAATAAGATGTACGTGGACAAACCGTCATGTTTTTATTGGACAGAAGTTGCCGTGAACATTGTTTTTGGTACCAGGAATCAAACTCAGGACTTTGTGCTTGCCAGGCAAGTGCAGCACCACTGAGCTAAATCCCCAGCAGGATCATAAACATTCTGAATTGACTCAGGACATCAAGGAAGCCATGAAAAGGCATGAGAGAGGACTTCCGGAACTGTTTCTGAGAGGGACAAATATGATGAGATACAAGTGTTCAAAGTGAGGGAGAATCTTTTCAGCAGTTCATGGCAATGTGTCTTTTACTGTAATAAATTTTAAAAAATGTATTAAATACCTGTGATTGGTGAATTCCCGTTATTTATAAATAAATTACGCAGTTGATGGGGTTTTGTTCCAGCAGCCCCATTGGGTCGGGCAGGTGGGAGGGAAATGGATCCGCAGCGGTGCTTTCAGGGTGAGTCTCCAGAAGCTGCACTGTCACCTCCTAGGGAAGCTGCCGCTTGCCCACTGTGCATGGAGAGGAGTGGGTGAGCTTGAGGCCCAGTGCCTGGCCAGCTTGGCTTCAGCTGCATCTCAATTCCCAGCATCAGCTTCTTCGGCTCTCCTCACATTTTCATGCACACTTTTTTTCCTTTAAAAACTGGGAATTGAACCCAGGGCCTTTGCATGGAGCTACATTTCCAGCCTTTTAAAAATTTCTTACTTTGAGACAGAATCTTACTAAGTCGCTAAGCTGTCCAGGCTCACCTTGAATTTGCAATCGTCCTGCCCCAGCCTCCCAGAGTGCTGGGATTACCTCATGCACACTCTGATCTACTCTCCTCGGAAGGAACTTTGGGCCCCAACTCTAGCTTCCACCCAGCTGGTTCTTGTTTCAGGAGCCAGCTCTCCTGCCTCTCAACTCTGTTTTCCTTCCCATCTCCAGAAGAAGCTCACTGCCACAATCCACTTTGAGATGTTGTTCTTTATGCTCTAAGGTTACAGTCACCTTTTTGTTGTTGTTGTTGTTGTTGATCTGTTTTACTACCCAAGCTCAGCAAGCTGCTGAGCGCTGGTCCACTGAGGGTTCCTGCTTGAGGTCTAACTTTGGCCACCATCTTGGCTGTTCCCATGTGTCTGGCCCCTAGCTAGAGATTTGAATGCCACCAAAACATCTGTTCTTGATCAAATAGGCAAAGGATTGCCATGGAAAACCTTGGCTGGGACAGTCCTTTGACAGTGGCATTTGGAAGGAACTGGGGAGAGGATAGGCAGTGAGGAGCAGACTCAAGGGGGGTGCTGCTGCTGTACCCCACACAGACCTGGACTGGGAGATGGTCAGGCAGAAGGCCTGAGATGGGAAACATAGAGAAGCTTGTGTCAACAGAATTTGCATCATGCTCAATTTAGTTTGGAAGAGACAAGGAAACACAAGAAACTGATGTTTCCAGCAAAGCCTTATCAGGAAGAGCAGGTGAGGCTTCCTAGGGCCAGGGTTTGCGTCATAGTTTGCTTTTAAGAAGACACACTGGGCTGTTAGCTGTTCTGTCCTACAGGCAGCTGGAGAGATGGCATCTAGTGGAGGATGGGTCCTGGTGAAGATGCAGATTTGAAGGAGAGCTGGAACCTGAGAAAGGAAGATAGGAAGGGCAGGCCCTGTGTGAAGCTGGAGGGGAAAGAAAGCCAGAGAAGGAGCAAGGAGCAGAAAAACAGGAAATGGGAGCTGCTGGAGACAGGTTTCAAACAGGAGGGCGTGGCCAGCACCGGAAGTCTCAGAGCTAAGGCCTCCTATCCTTTTTTGGGTCCTTGTCACTTCTTCTTTTTTTTTTTTTTCCTTGTCACTTCTGAGGGCATCTTTTCCATGTCTGGCTAATCTAAAACACCTTTGATTAATATCTTTATCCCATAAACACCTGTCTGCCTCTGGTCTAGAATAAGTGTAAGGGGGGAAACAGGAGGTTAAAGATTGTTTCCCAATAAGCAGTGTCTATGCAGAGCATAGTCTGCCCCAGTTTTCTCTCTTTGGGTACTTATTTTTATTTTTGGAATCAGATCCCTGCAAGATGCGCCTCCAGTACATTTGGCCTGCATTGTCTCTGATTTTCATCTGCCCCTCACTTTGAGGGAACTCTCCCCATCCTCCTGACTTGAATATTTCTCAGTTTTTAGAAGATTTTTCTGTTTTTAAATGAAGACAGAACATCTTGTGCGGCTCATTAGCAGAGCAGTGCTGTTAACATCTGGCTCCCTTGTACATTTCTCTTGGCTTCTTGTTAAGTGTTTTCCCTGGGCTTCCTGGGCCACGCTGGGGAACATTCCCTCAGGATTCCTGTGGACTTTTTACATCTTTCTATTCTTAGCTCATTCTTGTATTTTCCTCCTTCCCATGTCAAAGCCCGAGTTACCTTATTACGGATTTCTTCTCTCTCAGACTGTTGGAGTTAATTTCGTGTTAGAACGTTAACAACAGCTAACGTTTGAACAGTGCCTTACAATTTACAAAACATGTCACTTACATTTTCTTATTTTATCTTTGCAGCAATTCTGGGAAGCAGTTTAGGTACAATTGTCCTTATTTTACCAATGAAGCCTCTGAAGACTCAGCTGGTAGTGACAGAAGGAGCTGGGGTGACTTAAAATTTTCGACTGCTTTCTTTTTTTTTTTTTTAAATAATAAGACTGTTTTTTCTTTCTAAAAAGGAAAAAGAAAATCACATGATCATTTAAGGAAATTTGGAAAATATAGTAAAGAATAAAAAAAGAAAGATAGAGATAATGTCTCCTTCTACTCCCCAGTATCCACAACTATAAGCAGTTGGTGGTATTTCTTTCCAATCATATTACTATAGACTGGTAGATGGTTCATAGAAATAGACATCAAGTACATTTTGATGTTGGACCTTGGTTTTTAAATGTCACATTGTATTGTGAGCACTTTCTCATGTCACTCACCTATAGCTATGTGTTACTTACGGATGGGGACGCCTTCTGAGAAGTGTGTTACCAGGTGATTTTGCCATTATGCACACATCATAGTGTCCTTATACAGACTAAGATGGTGATGATGTCCCTGGGCCATATAATCTCATGGGGCCATGTCACACATGCTGTCTATCATGACCAAAACTTCAGTGTGGTGTGCTTGATTGCACTGCAGAATCTATTCTAGCATATCAATGTATAATAATTTATGTAACCATTCCCCTCCTGCTGGGTATTTAAGTGGTTCCAATTTCTGGTGCATACAAGCATTTTTGATCCATATTTTTATGGCATAAACATCTGTCGGAATCTCTGTGTTCTGGGATAGAGCTTATTGCTCCACTGTGCACCGTGGATGCACCAGTTTTTATCCCAACAAGGAATATTTGTATCTGTCTTACCACACCTTTGCCACCACTGGACATTATATTTTGGTTAATTGTTAATAGGATACATGAAACCCCAAATTACATTGCTTTGTTTTGCATTGTTTGATTGCTTATGAGACAAAATCATTTCCCTGTGTTGTCCACTTGTATTTCTTCTGGTAATCTTAATTTTGTGTTCTTTGCTTGAGAGTCTAGGATACTTTCAATTTTGTTACTAATTTTCAGGGTTTCTCTGAATTAGATACTCCTGATGCGCCCCCATGCCTGTGATGAAAACCACTCCAGAAGGGCATTTCTGTCCATGATAGCAGGAAAGACAATTAATTGAATCAATTTGTGCTGCTAGATAAGTGGCTTATCTTGTCTTTCTTCCCATTAGCCCTCTCAGGGCCATGGCACCTGGCATGGGATAAGCAGAGTATCCATGGGTGCAGAGGCTACAGGTGCTTGTTGGATGAATAAATCCCTGTGGTTCCAAGGGATTACATAGGATTAGATTACGGCACGGGGAGGAAGCTCTGGTGAGATAGATTTCAGATCAATATAATCTTTCTAATAGACTTAGTTACTCAAAGGTAAAACGAGCTATAGCCAGCAATTGTGAGTTCCCGACACACAGACACTATCATTTTAGAGGAATTCTGGCATCTTCTCAGGGACAGGAATAGAGTATTCCAATGTTCTGATGGTTTCCTTTCTGCCCATGGACTTGACTTCAAATGTTTCACACAATGCCCTTTGGGTATCACTGTTGTAGGTCAGGTATGGCCCGCATCCTTCATCCATGTGGCACCTCCCAGGGGCTGGCTATGCTGTCTTGTGAGTGTCTTTACAAGGTGTGATTAAAAGTACAGTGAATGCTGCTCCCCAGTGCCACCTAACAGAAAGGGAGGGTCAGAGAAATATGACGCTGTGTCCTTGTGCACCTTAGTCACTGGATCTGGCACTGGGCAGCTTCCGGTTCTTCCCCAAAGTCAAAATGACCACGAGGGGTAAACATTTTGAATCATTTCAGGACAATGAGACAGCCACAACAGTAGAGTTAAAGA
This sequence comes from Heterocephalus glaber, assembly GCF_000247695.1. The sequence continues at coordinate 17,759,296 of NW_004624754.1, forward strand.
TATTCATGAAAGAAGACTTCCAGAACTGCTTCAGAATGTGGCAAAAACGAGGCAAATATATTTGAAGCAAGGAGAAGGATTTGGAGAGGGATTAATAGCAATATGTCTTTTACTGTAATACAGTTTTTAAAAAGTTAAATTTTTACATCACATTTGTTTTGAGTACTTACTGTGTGCTAGGCACAATTTCCTGTATTATTCAAGTTTTTGACAGCTCCATGGACCGGATGCTTTTCTTGTCATCCTCCTTTTATATAGGAGAAAACAGACTCTTTGAGAGGTCAGTGAACTCACTCAAGGTCCAAGGCCAGAGGACTCGGGGCTCAGGCATCTAAGCTCAGGGTCACCAGCATGGCGGTCAGCACTTTCTGCAGAAGATCCTCATATATGGGTTTGAGAAGGCGGGAGTTGCTGGTGCTGGACTGATGTGCTGATCCTGCCCTCTCTGTGCCTCAGTTTCCACTGCTACGAGCTGAGATGGTCTCTTGGTGTCTCTCTACTTCCCTCTGAAGTGGAGGTGCTTGGACAGTGCTCAGGAATCTGAATCTTCAATCTTCGCTTCGTGGAATCCTCAGCAACAAAGAGCATCCAAGCAAAGCTCCAACACATCCTGAATGCTGTTGGCAGGAGCAGGGAGGGGTTCCTGCGGGAGGACCGGGGCAGGCTGTGTTGGGGCTGGAACCAGCCCATCTCTCTGAGATGCAGGGGTGTGAGCGGCCACTCCATTATAGCTGTGTTCTCTGCACTGATTTCTGGTGCATTCATGAGGAGCACTTCCCACAGGAGATACCAATTACCTTGGGACCTGCAAACCTTGCCTCTCAGCCTGGCACTTACAGCAACCAGTGTGATTCCAAGTTCTGGAGTGAAGGAGGAGAGCCCAGGGTCATGGGTGGGTTGGCTGGGCCATGTGGCCTTGGCCTTGGGAATTGTCACTGTGACTGATGATGGTAGCTTCCCAATCTATGGCCCCAAAAGCCACCTCCAGGGAAAATGTGCATGAATCAGGTCACTGGCTGTCCCACTGACCTTGACAAGCCACTCCACATCGGCAGCCTCAGCTTCCTCATCTGTGAAAGGGGAACACCATCCATGCTGAGCTCACAGAGTTACTGGGAAGAGCAAATAAGCTGCTCTGGTTAAAGCACGAGCTCATAGTCGATGCTGCAGACTCTATAGCCCTCTGATGTTTCCTCGCCAGACCTGAAGCTCCCTTGGGCAGCCATCTTGATGGCCTGGTGTGGCACCATGTTCCCAGGCCACGGCCTGTACTCGAAGCTCAACGCGTACTTACCAAATCCATGTTGAATGGATGGACGGACGTGTTTGTGAACTGTGAGTCAGCACTTCGAGAAACTGCGGGCTGACAGCATAGGAGCTTTGGTCTCTCAAGAAGAGGTGAAAACCGGGGCTCTCCGAGGAAGCCCCTGAAGAGTCACTCAACAAATGCACAAGATAGTTTCAGACATTCTGTGAGTCAGACAAAATACCTCTGTGGGCTCACTTAGCCTGCAGCTCTGGTTTTTGCTTCTTCCAGAAGGTGGGGCAATAGTTCAAGTTCAGAGGAAACTGACAGCAGCTGCTCCAGAGCGAGCAGCTGCCCTGTCCTTGTTTGTAGAGCTGTCTTCCTGTCAGCAGCTGGACAGGCTTTCTGTGATGTCCCACCCTGTCTATTATGGAGGCCGAGGGGCAGATGAGGAAACTGACATTTGAGGAAACTGAGGCAACTTAGGGCACAAAGTTACTTAGGAAGAGCTACACTGGGATGTAAACCCAGGCCTTTGATTCTGAGCCTGGGAATTTCGGTGTAGAGTCCCCCTGTGTCACCAAATTTGGTGTGACCATTGGCTGCCTAGCAGGATAGGGGATGGCTCTGGCCTCTGGGGACCTGCTGTCTTCCGGGCCAGGCTTCCTTATCTCCCTAAAGTGAGCAGCAAGGAGCCCACCTCCTAGGATTGCTCTAAGAATCCTGTGAGGTGACCTGGGAGAAGGACTTAGTTTAGAACCTGGCCGGAAGGAGTGTCCAAGTGTACACCCCATGGAGCCCAGGCCTGCACCCTGGCGGCCTGCTTATGCAAGAGCCTGCACATCTGTCTGGTGGGGGGAGCCCAGGACTTCCCCAACACACCCTGCAGCAGGCCTGCTACCTGCTAGGCTCAGTGCAGACACCAGGGGGCGATGGGAGCAGAAGGCTGCTCTACACCCTGTGGGATTTAAAATCCTGCCGGAAAGACGTTCTTACTGAGGATGCCAGTTCTGGGACCTGAACCTAGGGTGTGTCTAGAATGAGGACAAGGGAGGCACTGATTCTTTCTTGATAGATTATATATGTCTTTCAAAAGTATGCAGTGGTACCTCAGTTCACAAATGCTTTTGCTTACAAACAATTTGGTTCCTAAACAGAAGCGTTTGGTAAAACTTTGCTTTTGTTCGAGAACTCTGCATCGGGTGACAAACATGACCATGGCCATCTTTCCCACATGAATGCAAACATGGCCATCTTTTCCAAAATCGTAGAACAAATGAAGTTCGTGAGCCTAGGCACCACTGTATATCTACTTTCTCCTCTTTCTAGGGAATATGTAACTATTTAAATTCTGGGACCCAAAGGAGGAGGACCCACATGCTGGGCACAGAATTAGGAGCTGTTATGGCCGTGGCATGAATGAGATGTCCTGACCCCCTAAGTGCTGTGCCAGGCAGGTGCAGCTGACTCTGGGTAGGCAGCTTTGGGACGACAGAAGGGTGCTGGCTGGGAAAGGAGACGTGGGATTTAACTCTTGGGTTTGAGTGAATCTGCCAAGAATGGAGGAGGTTGGAGAAGAGACCCGGGCCAAACCAAATATGAGAAGCCAGCCATGGTAGTATGTGCTTGTGATTCCAGCACCGTAGGAGGCAGAGGCCAGGGAACCCAAGTTCGAGCCCAGCCCGGGGAATTTAGCAACTTAGCGAGGCCCAGTTTTGAAATAAAGAGAGCCAGGGGTGTAGCTCAGCGTGAAGGCCCTAGAGTCAATCTCTGGTACCACACGCACACGCGTGCGCACACACACAAAGCCTGAGACTTGGTTCCTCCCGCTTCGGCAGCTGAAAGTGTCCACACCTGGGAAATGGCTTGGAGCAGCGGAAACTAATGGAAGCAGCAGAGTGGAGAGACAGTGGGGTTCGGTGAGCTGAGCAAGACTAGCAGAGCAGACAGGACCTGCTTTGCCAGGTGTGCTCAACTGGGAGAGGAGGGGTGCGGCTGCCCGAGCGGGAGGAGGCACCCTGGATTCCTGCGTTGCCCTGGCAGCACGTCTGTGGGCTTCTTGTCCGTGCACAGGACTCACGGTGGCCAAAGCATCCGCACCACGGGGGCGGATCATTGTGCGGAAGCCGAGTGCTCCATGTGTGTTTGTATGTACATCTCATCGCCTTAAACACATCTTCCACAGAGCCCACTTTGCGCCCTCTGATGCCTTCATGGCTGTGCTCCATGCTAATGCAGGGAGGACTCAAGGTGCCCTTGATTTGGGAATGTTAATATATCCTGCAGGTGCTTTTTGGTTAAATACAATTTCCCCCCTCAGTGCAAACAAAGTGTTTTATTTTTTAAAACTCTGCCATGCTTGTTTCAAATGTTTGTTTTCAGGTCACTGCCAGAGTTATTGTGGCTTAATGAGGAAAAAAGTCATTTGCAAAGCAACCTCTTAGATGACGTGGTTTTCCTGGCCTTAGGGTGCTGCATCTGGGTGGCCTTGTTTTCATTCCTTTTTCATCTAGGGACTTAGGATGTGTAAGGGGGATGCTCTAGAAGAGTTGGAAGAAGAAGGAGTTGGAAGGGGAGCGTTTGGGGCCTTGAGACAAAGGGGCTGCAGCTATGGAGGGCAGCCAGCAGAGCATGTGGATGGAGCACATGGGCAGAGGAAAGCGAGGGGCAGGGTGAGCGTCAGACCGGAAGTAGAGTTGTGCTTTCAGCTGCAGGTAACAGAAATCTGACCAAGAGTGGCATAAGCCAGCAGGATGGACTGAATATAACAACTGGAGGAAGGCCTCATGGGACTGGCCCACTCAGGATCCTGGTTTAGTCCACCTTTCTGTTCTGCTATTCTGTGTGTATCTGTGATGCTGCACGGTGTCAGTATGGCTGCTACATCACACTACTGCAAGACAGCATTCTGAAGATGAAAGAAAGGAGACTTTCTTCAAGGGCTTCCTACTTCCCTCTCTCATATTCTCGAATGATTGCTCAGTCTTTGGGGCCAGTTCAGGTGCCTTCCACCAGTCATGCAGTGAAGACAGCATGCCCCCCCCCCCGCCTTTCTCTAAATTCTGCTCGTATTGAGTGGGTTCCTCTTCAGTCCGGTGCACAGACAATGCTTTTGATGATAGCTCTTTGTCTGTCCACGGAGGTTATGTTGGTCCCCTGTGAAAACTCAGAGAACAAAACGTCACGAACATCACAGAACCTTTCTCTGGGGCATGGAACTCTTGGTGTGATTCCAGGGTTCCCGCCATCTTGGAAACCCATCCTTTGGGCCTGGACCTGGGGTTTGGAGGTCAGCAATGAGCCAGTGTTACAGCTGGAATCCTGGATTCTCCTGGCTCACTTGTGGATAAGAAAAGCCTCTTCTTTTACCCAGGAGAGATGGACCAAGGTTCAGAAGGTTCAGAAGCCTCACAAAGTAGCCAGTTGTGTCAGGGCTGCAGCAGAGCCTGTAAATTTTGATTTTAAAAAAATCCTGGAAATTTTGTGAGGATTGGCCTCATCTTCCCAGTGCAACTAGGCTGGAAATGTTGCTAATAAAGTACCTGGGCTACTGTAGTTGGCATGTAGTCGTCCCTCGGTCATTTGGGAGTGTGAACAGGCTGGCTGTGTTTGAGCACATACATTCTCTGAGGCCCTGCACCCACACTTGCTTCTCCAGTAGCCCCTGACTTGCCTGGCACATAGTACATGCTCAGGAAAGAAGTGCTGAATCGAATTCTGCTCACACCCTCACAAACCTCTCTTCTTTTGAGTGCTTCACTAATGGGGTGTGGTGGCATGCTTTAATTAAAGGACTGCCTTTAAAAATGGAGTCCTGATGTGTAGAGACGGTCAGATATAACAGAGGGGAAGATTCATTAGCTTGCAGCTACCCCAGTTTAATTAATGCTCCTGTAAAACCATTAAATATTTTTAGATTTAATGGTTTAAATGTTATCAGACACTCACCATGAGGGGAAAGCTAGGTCTTTGGAAGGAATGGAAAGAAAGAAAAATAAGGATATTCATCCTTCTAGGATTCTCATTGACTGAGTCCCAGAGAGGGACATTCCCCACTTCAACTTTTCCTTAGTCAAATAGCTACTCATTGTGGAGTTTTTGTCCAGTATTTGCTTTTTTCTGCAAAGTTGGGCTTTGAATATAAATTGAAACTACATTCTATTCTTCCCAAGCCCACTCACTCACCCTTCCATCCACCCATCCATCCATCCATTCATCCATCCATCCATCCATCCAATCACCCATCCATCCATCCATTGATCCATCCACCCATCCATCCAATCATCCATCTGTCCATCCATCCACTCATCCAACCATGGACTGTTCATCTACCCGCCCCCCAGTCTTCTCAGAGTGCCTTCCTTGAGCCAAGCACTGTTTAAAGATAAATTGCTACGCAACCTGGCCCCTCCTTACCTCATCTCCTACCATTTCCTCTTTTATTCTGCTGAGTGCCACCTTGTTATTCCCCAGGGCCTTTGCATTGATGTTCTCTCTGACTGGATGATTTACCAGTTCCTTGTGGTGGTTCACTCCTGTATTCTATTCAGGCTTTTCTCAGATGACCCTAGGAGCACTCCACTTCCAATATATGATCCCCTTACAATGCTTTGCTTATCTTTGAACCTCTCAGCACTGCTAGAAATTGTAGTATTTTTTCCCCATCTATCTCTACCCCTAAACTGCAGGAATTTTTGCTATCTCTGGAGCTATGTCCCTTGTGCTTTAAAGAGGATCTAGCACACAGCAGGTGCTCAATAAACATTTGTTGAGTGACTAAATGACAATGGTTTGATTTTGTCCCTGAACCACTTATGGTCCATTTGGAAGGACAGAAAAGATATTAAAGAAGATAAATAAAATGAAGTGACCCATGAGAAAATCAGATAAATGGCTTCTGGCCATCAGAGGCAGAAGGATTGTGTTCACTAGGAGGGGAGAGCACTAGATCAGGGTGGAGTAGAGCAGGCTGCGGCTGCTCACGCCCATCCTCTGGGCCCACAGTCCTCTGTACCTGCCATAGACAGTGTCTGGGCCCCTGACACATCCACCCACATGCTCAGCTTTCTGGTTCTGTTTTCCGGTTCTGTAAGAGCTTGCTCAGGCTGGGGGAGGTGACCAGAGAGATCAGAAGCCAGTGAATGCCCACTTCCTGTTCAGGACCGAGACAGCTCCGAGGGAGGCGTGTTCTCTACCGCCTCTTCCGGTGAGAGGGAGCCCAGAGCCCAGGGCAGGAGTCTCTGGTGAATGCGGTCTAGATCGGCTTTTCTACTTCCCTGTCCCCTTCTCCACCTCACTGGGGTGTCCCAGGGTCACCTTTCCTGTAACCACCCAGCACTCTCAGGCAGGGGAGGGGGCACTCCAGCCACGTTAGAAACAGCGACCTGGAGATGTCCCCGTGGATCTGACTCCTCAGAAGTCTGTGTGACCTCCCACCACAGACCCTGCCATTGTCACCTGCTCAGTGAGAAGGGGGCTTTCGGCCTCTGGTGGTGAGGGAGGAGCAGAAAGTAGGGAAAGACCAGGGGTGGGAGTCAGGAGCCCTGGGCTCTTTCTCGGCTCTGCCACTATCATGCTTTGTGGCCAGGGCAAGTCCCTGGACCCCTCAGGACCTTTGTCTCATCACTGGCCCAATTTCCTTCTCCCTCTGGGGCCCCATAACAACCTCCTGGTGTGCTGAGCTTCACTGGTCTCCTCACACCGCAATTGTCTGCATTTGCCTTTCAGTCTTTTCTGCAAACTCTACAACTGGGGTCCAGTTTTGGGTGGCTGGCTGGTAGAGCACCCAGATTTCACTTCTCCTGGGAAGGACAGGTGCGGTTTAATTCATGCAGCCTTCCTTGGGATCCTGGAGAAAACCACTTTCTCTATGCCTGAGGTGTCATTATTGTTAATAATGATGACATCAATCTACCTCATCAGGACCCGTGAATGCTTAACGAAGAAAAATGCTTTTGTCACTGTTGGTAAATATGAAGTGCGCCCACTCAATCAGAATGACACCTCAGATGGGTGACTCTGTTCCCTTCCCAATCTCCCAGTTGCTCATTTGTGATCCTGCCCTTCTTCAGCAGCAGTGTTTATCTTTTATTGATGTTTCAGCACTTTGACAAATACATTTTTCCATGAAGAGAAACATAATTAACTTAAGTCATTTATATTAATCACGGGGGGGGGAGTCATGCAAAACAGGGGTGATTTTGTTCAGAACAAGGCATGTTATCTAATGAATATAGATGATGGTGATTTATGTGTTTATCCAAAAAGCATCAGGGAGGAAAAAAAAGAGCCAACACCAAACCCCGCCCTGCCCCCCAAAAGGCTAAAAAATCCATCGCAGTCTGGTTAATGATGCTTCCTGGTTTGCCAGCATTTTACCCACTGATTGGAAAATAAATAAAATAAAATAAAACCACTTTTCAGGTGGTTGCAGAGATTGGACGGTACGAGAAGAAGTTCCTTCCCAGTGTGAATGTCCTCCACAGGAGCCCAGGGGAGCTAGCATTACAGATTTCTGCAAAGGCTGAGCTGACCTGGTCTACATGGGCAGGCTGGGCTGGACTGCTTCCTACTGGAAGGATTTTGCGGTGGGTCATGGCTGGCTGTGGGTGGCAGAGATCAGGCCCCCACAATTCAGATTCCCCAGCTATGTCAACCAAGGGAGGCAGCCACAATGGGTGGAAGGCTGGAATGCTTTGCCCCCATTTCTATGCCCTGGCACCTCACCCACGTGGGACTGAGCAACTGGTAGGGCTTCAGGAGAGGGAAGAAAGGCACAGGCAAGTGGGAGGAGAGAAGGCAGCATCTGGGTGTTACTAAGCCACAGAACGGTCAAGCTGGAAGCTGTCCGCTGTGTGCAACCCTCCTTTATCTTCCCCCAAAGGGAACTGAAAACCAGAGATCTCAGTGATGGCACTTTGGTTCCCACTCTGTCACATCCCCTTCTTGGTGGTTTATGTGTTTTGATCCTTGCAAGGGGTGCTATCTTGTCCTATTGTGCAGCTGAGGAAACTAAGCCTCGAAGAAAGGAAGCTGCTTCTGCAGGTGATTGGCTGAAACAGATCCCAGACTCTGGTCTGGGAGAGAAAAGGAGGGAGAGAAGCGGGCACCTGTGTGTAACACATGCCTGGGGGGAACTTTTATGCAACACGTTGAAAGCTTTCCAAAGCTCCCTGCTGTCTCTTTTCTGTTGGTTTTGTGTGTTCTGTTCCCTTTGCTGTCACTAGACATAAAGATGGCTGCAAAAGCTCAGAGGACCACGAGCTGGCCTCGGGGACCCTGCGGGGATGGATTCATGACCCATGAACGGGGTGGCTAGGAGGGGACAGTGAATGTGGGAGGGAAGAGCAGCCGGGGGCTGGGATTCCCGGGAGAGCAGGCAGTGGCCTCCCGGAAGCTGTCCAGGCCCTGCAGCCCTGCACTAGCAGCTGCTGTCCACTTGCAGGTGGAGAAACAGATACTGGGCAGGAGGTGGCCCGAACCCCAGTCCTTTGCCTCTGCTTCCTGTTTCCTGCCCTGGATTGGTCAGATTGCTTATCTATCCCAGACCCCCCAAATAATAGTCCTATGGGGCAGTGGATGCTGAACCAGACTGTGGATGCAAACCCTGCCTCGGGTTCTTGCTGTGTGATCTTGGAGGAGACGTCTAACCTCTCTGGCCTCAGTTTCCTGTACCTTCATCATGGAATGGCTCAGGACTCAGGGGTCACCATGAGCCACACACTTAGCACAGGAGGGCAGCTGATGCCTCAGTGATTATTATAATCATCACTGGAAACAACCAAAGCCTACAAGCTCCCATGTCCCCAAGCTAAGCAGACCCCAGACGTGGGCAGGTCCTGGCATGGTGGCAGGAAGGCTGGCGTGGCAGGCTGAGTGTGGGCACCGAGCTCCTTGCCTGCCCGCTGACCATCTGCAATTTGTCTCCTGTCTGGTCCGCTGCTCCCCAAGGAGGCTGGCTTGGCGGGTGCCAGCGCCCCATCCATCCTTCGCTGCCTGGATGGTGGCATCAGAGCGCGCATCTGTCACTGTCTCCGGTGGCATGGATGACTGGTGTGTCATCTTTGACAAATGCCTGTGCTAGAGAGCTCTTTGAGGCTGTGGGTACTTACAGATGCCGGAAACTCACAAACACAGCCAAGCGGTGCCACACACCAGCAAACACAAATGCTGGCCAGGGTGCCTGGGGACCGGGGAGGGAGGGACCGAGAGCAGGCTGGGACTCTCACTCCCCAGGAAACTTTGTGCAAACTATTTCCTGTCCCTGACCTGCTCTGTCCTCGGTGGTATTGCAGGAATCAGTAGTAATTGTCATCTCACTATTAGCAATGACTGTTGTAACTTTACCAGACACCTGGCTCAGAGACTGGGTGTATACAGACACCGCCTCACCAAATTCCCATAACAACCCCATTTTATGGATGGGTAAGCTGAGACCCAGAGAAACATCTTGTCAGGGGTCACGTAGCAAGTGACCAAGATGGCAAGGCATGCAGGGCTTGGGAAAGTCATTCTGTGAAGGATCAGAAAAGTAATGATTTATTTCACAAGTCTCATGTCTATGCTGTTGTTTGGAGGTCACACAATGAATAATTGGGTGTGGCTATGTTCTGGTGCAACTTTATTTATGAAAACAGTGGGTTTGTGTCTCTCTGGCCTCAGTTTACTGACCCCGCTCTAGGCTTCTGGATCAAGGGAAAAGGGGCTTTGTTTTCACCTCAGAGTGGCAGAATCTGGTCTGACTGAGAGCATGGGCTTGGAAGCCAGCCCATTTCTGTTCCAACCGTGGCTGGACCACTCACAGGTTGTGTGACCCTTGGAAAGTGATTTAACAGCTCTATGCCTCCATTTCTCTCTCTGTGTAATGGAAAGAATGGTACTGTGTACCCCAAAGGGTTGTAATGTGGGTTCGGTGATCATCTACATAGGGTATGGGCACTGCCCTTAAGCTTACAAGTGCTGGGTAAAATCCCCTGTTACCCTGTGCCAGGGAAGGTTATCAGCAACACCTGAGAGTCTGATGCCTATTTAAATGGTGGGCTGGAGCTGGGCCAGGTGGTGCATACCTGTTATCCCAGCACTCTGGGAGTCTGAGGCTGGAAGATCACAAGTTGGAGCCTAGCCTGGGCAACTTAGTGAGACACAGTCTCGAAATAAAACATAAAAAAGAGCTGGGGACGTAGCTCAGTGCAGAGATACTAGGTTCAATCCCCAGTACTGGAAACAACAACAATAACAACCACATCAAAACCAAACACAGGCTGGGGAGTCTCCTGGTGCAGCGCTCTTTGTTCTGGCTTTCTCCTCCCTGCCTGTTCCCCTTTGCTCCCTGTAAATCCTCAGGAGGCGAAGGGCCTGCTTTCCCTTGTGTTCAGGAGCTCAGTAACAGTCCTAGTGAATGACTGCTACATGCCCAAGGTCACACAGCCCTGGGTGGCAGATTCCCTATTCCTGTTTCTGTTCAATCTCCTTTTCTAGGCCAGCTCTGACTTGGTGAAATGAAGGGATCTTCCCATAGGTGAGAGCAACCTGAGGCTGGCGGGCACAGGTGTGGAGGACAGACCCCGAGGCCACACATGAGCCCTGGCACTGAGCCCAGCTCATCCCCAGTTGGGCCCCCTCCCTCCTCTGCCTTCTTGGCCCTGGCTTGCGGAGTCACTGTGGGTGACAGCTTGTGGATGAAGCAGGAAGTAGACACACAGCATCTGTACAAAAAAATCACCCTTGAATCTGAGCACTGGAGTTCTCTAGGCCGTGGTGCTTACTGTTGTCTATTAAGGAAACAAAACAAAACAAAGCCTGAATAAAGAACTACAGTCCAGACGTCTGGCTTGATGACTGGCGAGGCCCTAGTGGTTCCTGCTGAACATAAACAATTTCATACAATATCGACGTCAGACAAGTCCTCTCCATGACTGTATTGGAACAGGAAAAACATGGGATATTGTGAAACCACACAAATGAATGAACTTCCCTTTCTCCCAGCTAATTTGCCTCTTAGGTAAAAATGACTAAGATGTTCACCCAGCAAATATCGCTGAAACCCAGCAGCATCCGATCTAGAACAACCTTTTCTTGCCCACCCCTCCCCCACATGCTTCATCAGGAGCCCAAGCCAGGGACAGGGCCACCTTAGCTCCTCCCCGAGCCACTGCATGGCCCCTTGCGCTATGTGCTCTCCCTTGGCTGCAGCGAGTCACCAAATTTCACTTTGTTTGTCAGGGAGAGTGTTCCCCCAGGGTCTTTGGGCATAGGGTTTCATCAGCGTATTTATTGGGACTGAAACATGGATAAGGGAGGTGGAGGAGAGTTAAATGATGAGGCGGTTGGGTGGAGAGGCCAATCTCTAAGAGTCTCCAGACACAGATGCTTTAAATGCATTAAGTAGCTCTGATGAGGTGGATCCAGCCACGAGCAGTATTTCATTTCATCCTCTTAATAACCTTGGTGGAGCATTAACATTTTCCTTTCATAGACAAACCGAGTCTCAGCAAGCTTGAGCAAATCATCTGTTAGTTCTCTAGTTAGTTAGCCATGGATCCAGGAGCCAGGAGCCTTCTGATCCCATACCCAGGGGTGACGCTGTGATGGAAAGCTAATCTTTAATCTGTGGAGCAGGCAGACCCCACGCACCACCTGGTTCTCACTGTTGACACCACTGAGAACCCTTTAACATGAATGATTTCTTCCAGAAAGTGCCACGGTCACGGGCTTAGCCAACGAAGGGATTCTGGCAGCTACAGTGTCTTAGTCACTTTCCTTGTTGTGGAGACACGATAGCAGACACCCACAGTGTAAAAGAGGACAGGCTTAGTTTGGCTTATGGCTTCAGCCCATGGTCAGCTGGCTCCAAGGCAGAAATAGCATGGTGGAAAGGCCTCGCGGAGGAAAGCTGCTCCCATCATGGTGACCAGGAAGCAGCAGGAGAAGGGAGGAGCTGGGGAGGCCAAGCAGCAAGTCAGTTATAGCACCTCCATAAGTTAAGCCCCTTCTAAAAGTGCTACATTGAAGACATGAGAGTTTTGGGGGCCATTCTAGACCTAAACCATAACAGTTTCTCCATTTTTAGAGCAGACACGAGGTCCTGAGGCCAGGCTTCCAATGCATCTGGTCTGAGGCAGGCAGTGTTTGCAGTGGGTCCTGCAGTAGAAGATGGTCAGACAGGGGCAGACCTCAACTCCTACCTTTGCCTCCAGCACCCAGTGCACCTTCTTAAGCCATCGTTTCTATAGAGATATTATAGAGCAGGGGACCCCCTAACTCACCAAGAGGTGTCTACAGCACACCAGTGTGCCATGCTTGTCTGCATGAAGCTCCTGTCCTCAGCTTTGATGAGGCACCATTCTGGTGAAGTTTAACTGGCTTGGGCTAGATTTTCTTTCAGCAAGAGAACTGTCACTTGGAGGGAACTGACAAAAGGATTTTGGAAGGTGAAAGGCAGGTTCATCTTTGGAGCCAACTTCTCTTGCTTATGAAAACTATCAGGCTGGGCTCTTGAGTGCAGACCAAGGACCCAGCCATTGTTCTTGGAGAAAATGGTGATGTCACCAAAGTTCTGCCCACTGGTTCTTCCAATAGACAGTGAGCCTGTGCTCTGCCTGGCCGTGGAAACTGGTGTATTTCACCAGCCTGCATTCTTGAAGAATTAGAACACACGTTTCATGAATCACCCAGCCCTTTGGAGACCTTGAAACATGCTTGTGAGATTTCTAGGTACATAGCCCAGATTGTGGAAGATGAAGCTATAAATTGAGCTGGCTTTGCCTGGCCATGGGAGCCAGCCCTGTGGGTTCAGGTGTGGGGTTTGCTGGAAGATGGTATCGTCTCAGAGCTGATCACCCTCAGGTGGAAAGTGTGCTATTAAACAGGGGTGGGAAGACCTGCCCGGCTTACTGGGCCTGAGGCTCTGTTGGGTTCACTTGGAGACCTCCAAGGGTGACCAGACCAGCATGTCACCTCTCTGTGCCATCCCTGTTATCCTGTGAGTGTCCAATGAAGCTTCTATGGACACTGCTGACCTGGTTGCTGTAACCAGATAATTATTACCCAGTTTCCTTGGTCACCTCATGAAACAGTGGTCCTTTGAGATATTCTTAGGGGCACATGAGCCTGTCCTGGGGTCTTCACCCTGCTGGCCCTCTGTCTAGTGTGTCCCCCAATCGGCATGGCTGCCCTTTTGATTTCTTCAGGTGTTTCTTTCCAGGGATACTTCCTGACCATACTGTCAAAATTGTGGCTTCCTAGCCCCTGCTATGACTTTTTCCTCTGTGTCTTCCATCCCTAGCGTAATATACATTTTCCTTATGCATCTTGTTCATTGTCTGCCTCTCTCATTAGAACTGCATAAGGGCAAGGGCTTTTTGTCCTTATAGTCCTTGGGGGTTAGAACCTGGCTTGATGCAGAGTAGGTACTCCATACATTTTTTGAAAGAATTAATGAATTAGCCTACTACTATCTCAAAGTTTTTATTTCAGCATTTATTCTATGACCGCACGCTTTCCCCCATGAATTTGTTGATGTAATGAACTGCACTCATTGATTTCTCTGACAAATCTCTATGTTACAAGGATAAAACCCTCTTGATTATAACATTTTGTTAAATTCCGTTTGCTAGTGTTTTGTTTTAATTTTTTTCCATTTACATTTGTAAGAACAATTGGTTTACAGTTGCCTTCTACGAAATGACCTGTATTGAGTTTTGATCCCAAGGCAATGTGGGCTTCATAAAGCGAATTGCAATGTTTTATCTTTTCCTATGATCTGGAAGAGTTTAATTAACACTGGAATTATTTGTTCTTTAAAGGTTACACAGAACTCAGCTGTGAAACCATCTGTTCCTGGTGCCTTTTATAATGGTAGCTCTTTAATCACCTTGCTAGTCCCTCCTGCTATAATTGGGCTTCTCATGTTCTATTTCTCATTGGGTCAATTGAGGTAAGTTAAATTTTGCTAGGTAAATATCTATTTCTTCTAGATTTTCCATAAATGTTGCCATAGAGTTGACACAAAATTCCTTTGTGATCTGTTCGTTTCAAGTACATCTATGTTGATGTCTCCTTTCCTGTTGCTAATTCTGCTTGATTTTTTTCTCTTCCTTTTCCCTTTAATCAGGCTCCTGACACACTTGCCTGATCTCATACTTTGGAGACATGGACCCTGTTGGTTTATGGGAGAGGGGAGGCTGGCACACGATAGCTCAAGATGGCACCAGCAGTGGGAGCCTGGTAGGTCTGGGTAGGGGAGGTAGATGATACTGGTGGCTGGATTTAGACCTCAGCAGAACCTTTGTTTCTCTGAACTTCTATTTCCTTATTTGTGAAACAGGATGGCAGTGGTGGTCTACTTCCCAAGGGCAGAGTGGTGGACAGATAAATCTCCATGTACAGAGTGCTTGACATGATACCTGGCAGGGAGTCAATGCACTGAAGACACCAGGCACCACGGTGGAGGCAACGTGGTCTCTCAGTGGATTTCCAGGGGCTGGTTGCCTGTCCCCAACACATGCAAGCTTCTGACAATGGCTGAGGATTGCCACAGCTGTGGTGCTCCTTCTCTTTGTTGGGAGCAGTGAGACTTGGCCCTGGCATTTCTGAGTCAACTTAGTCCTATTTCCTGGGCTGGAAATGGTTCCTAGAATCCAAAGCAAAAACAGAGTCTGTGCTCTTGGCACTCAGGCAGTTTTTAGGAAACCTGGTGGGTGCTGGGTCCTGCCAGCCCTGTTGGCTCTCTGGTTTCAGCAGACATGGACAGCTTCCTACTGCAAATGCCTGCTGCTCTCCGAGGGGCTCTTCTCTGGCCACAGGTCAGCTCGAGGGAAGGATGGAGCTGAAGTGCCAGGTCTAAGGGAAAAGCTGCAACCAATGACAGATGAGACCACTGAGTTTCCTTGTCCCTCAGGGGACAACCCTGAGACTTTTTCTACACAGCCTCCTAGGAGGTCCTCAGTGGGCAGAGCCTAGTTGCCCCTGGTGGTAACAAGTCATTAACAGGCTTGTTTCCTGTCTTACTTCCCCATCTCCTATGGATGCTTCCTGAACTCACTTCCTGAATAAACTACTTGCTACTAAATCCTTGTTTTAGAATCTGTTTCTCTAAAACGTAACTATGAGATCCCTAAAATACCCCTCCTCCCAACCCAGTGGAGGCTGGGAGTTCGAAGGCCAGCGCCCCTCATGGGGCCACTGACCTCCTGACCCAATTCCTTCTCAAAGGCTCCGTCCCAACACTATCACCCCAGGGGATCGGATGTCAACATAGGGATTCTGGGGGGACACAGATGTTTTGTCTGTCACAGAGGGGAAGGACTCCCTTCTGGTGACCTTTCACACCGTTCCATAGTTGGGATATTTTATTTTCTTGTCCTCAGGTGTCTAAATACAGGTAGACCATGCTGCACTGCGAGGTCAGATTTCCCTGCCCCAAACCTTCGCGAATCTGCACAGGAGAGCCACATCGTCCCTTATCATTCCTCCGACCTCATCATGCTTACAGTTGGGTGTGTATTAGAGTACTAAATGGAGCTCGGAGTGGCGGCTTACGTCTGTGATCCTGGCACTCTGGGATTCTGAGGCAGGAAGATCACTAGGTCCAGCTCAACTTAGACAACTTAGCACCTTAGCCAGACTCTGCCTCAAAATAAAATTTAAAAACATTTCAAAAAAGGGATGGGGATGTAGCTCAATGTGAAGCCCTAGGGTAAATCCCCAGAACCGGAAAAAGAAAATCATGGATTGCTGGGCTCCACCCTTCTGAATATCCGAGTCAATGGCTCTGTGCAGAGCACAGTGATTTGCACCTTACGCTCCGCAGTGAGTGTCTATGCTGGTGGGTCAGGGACCTCACTTTGAGAACCACTGAGCAAAAGAAACCTTTGCCCCTTCCCCTTTGTCTTGGGTTAGATAACAAGGTCCTCCTCCTTGAACTGGAAGATGGAATTTGCTTGGCTGAAAAGTGAGTCATGGTATGGGGAAGTGGAGGGGGTGGCTCCCCCACATTCTTATAGATATAATTGGCTCACAGAGATGTTAGCTATGCCTGAGCCCTGTTACAAACAAGGCACTGAGCCCAAATATGACTAGGACGAGATTGCTGTTTTCAATAAAGTACAAGTACATCATATGTCAACGGCACAACGCTTCATGGCTTAGACAGAGCTGCCCCGTGTATTTGCTAATTTGATCCTTGGAGAGAGCCTGTGGGGTGAGCAGGGCATAGATCACGGGCCCATTCCATAGGTGAAGGGTCACAAGGGGGAATTAACCTCTTTGGCCGTGTGCTGCGTGCCAGGCATGTTATCGATTGCAGCTCATTTAGTTCTCACAGCAATGCCTGGCAATGGGCATTATTACTTATCCTGCAGGTTGGGGGGCTGAGGCTGAGAAACTGAGTGATTCATCAAAGGTTAGGCACCTAATTAGCAGCAGAGCCACATCTAAAAATCTGTTTCTCCTGTCTCACCATTCACGGCGGCTCTTGCTAAGTCATCATATGTAGTGCATGTGCCTGGGATGAGATTTATAACAGCTACTCTAGTAGCCATAGCTAAAGAGAACCTGGCAGTTCTTTCAGAGTCTGCCTTGATGCCCCTCTCTGGGTTGCAGTTTGGTCAGTCCAGCTGTGTGACGTAGAATGAAGATCTTGGGGAGGGAGTTGGAAGCAGAGAGGTGAAGCTGAGGTACTGTAAGGACACGGGAGAAGTGGAGGGAGGTGGTTGGGAATGACTCTGGCTGAACGCTGGGAGTGTTTTGCTGTGGTCAAGGCGGGGGACTCAGGAGAAGGTGCTTGGGTGGAGACGGGGAGGAGAGATGAGGATTTCATGGAACTTATGTGTGGTTGTTCAGTTGGACCTCTACTCATGTTCTTTAAGAGATGCAGGGAAATTGAAATAAATATAAAGTTACCCTTGGCTGCTGGCAGTTCTAGTATATGCTGCTGGGCAGGCAACAGGTCACATGGGACTACAGTTTATAGTATTAAGATTAGGCCTGCATATGTTTGAAGGACATTAGAACATTTTTTATTTAAATTTTTATTTAAAAATTTTATCAGTCATATTTGCAGTACCTGATGATTGCATTCATTGTGGGGAGTTGGTACATGTACACCACACATGTTAATTCTTTTTACTTCCCTGAGGGGTAAGGTGTAGAAAACAGCTCAGTGGCAGAGACCGAGAAGGAGAGAGATGAAGAATGGAATCAAAGAAAGAGAAAAGAAGAAGAAAGAAAAAGGGATATAGTTGTTTAAAAACTGGACAGATCGGGGTAGACATCTATGTCAGGGACATAGAAACCAAAAAAAAAAATTACTTTCTCTTCTGCCTGGGTCACAGATCTTGGCTATTGTGTTTCTCAAACCTTTTGGATTGTAATTAACTATTAGAAATATGGTTTCTATTGTTACCCAATACTTATATACACAAAGGACTGAAGAAATATTTTTAGGAGTTTTTTTAAAGTCCTGGACATTGAGCCCAAGGTCTTCACACTGAGCTGGATCCCTAACACTTTATTGATTTATTTCGAATTTTGAGACAGTGTCTTGCGAAGTTGCCCAGGCTGGGCTTCAACTTGGGGGAGTGTTGGGATTACAGGCATGAGAAAGCATTTTTAAAGGAAATACTGCTTGCTCCTGTGGCTCCCAAGGAGATTCCCAACCCCAGGATTCATGTTCTTGGTGGCCCTTCCCATGCTGACTCTGGGTTTGGCCAGGTGATAGAATGATAAGCTCTCACTACAAGAACTCATCCTGTAGGAAGGGTGGCCCTTGGGGTGGTCCCTGACCCTGGGACCCAAGCTGTCTTACTGTGGGAAGCTCCATAAGCCACAAGAAGAGCCCTTTGGAGAAGGACCAAGGCCCCCCGAGCTCCCTGCTGATGGCCAGCACTAACTCCCCGGCCACCTGTTAAGAGAATCCTCTGCTCCGGCTAAGCCACCCCACCGGATGCCACGAAGTGGAGACGAGCTGTCTCATGGAGTCCTGACAAATAATAGCCTCGTGACCAAATAAATGTTATTTTAAGCCCATTGCATTTTGGGTTATTTAATTCTGCGACCATGGATGGCCAAATGTCTTTATTATATGCAATGCACCGTGATATTTTCTTTTCTATTCAGTTCTATTCCATTTTTCAAAATGCTGAGCAGGTTTCATGACCCACTAATGAGTCATGATCCAGTTTGCGAAGCGCTACTTTAATCAGTGGCAGATGTGTTTGGGATAATCTGCCTTCCGTTCTCACACTCTGTCCTGCTGCTCTTAGAATCACAATGTATATGAAATGTCAGTGACCTCAAGATTTCACCCAGTCCTTAGGGCCGGGGATTTAGCTCAGTGGTTCCGCTGCCTGCCTCGAAAGCGCAAGGTCCCGAGTTTGATCCCCAGTACCAAAAAAAACCCCCCCAAAACAACAAAAAAAGATGTCACTTAGTCCAGGGCTCTGTCTCAGGAAGGGTGGCCCAGGGTCATGTGGGTGTCCAGGTGGACAGTTACATTCTGCAGACCTGTACTCAGTAGGTGATTTTAGCCCTCCTTATGCCTCTGAATCCTATCATTTGTATCCAAGGATATATCCAAGGATAGCTGGCTGGTGCCCAATCCTGTACATCCTGAATTCATCCCCACACAAGGAGAACAGAGCCACTCTCCTCTTTATACCTGCTCCTCTGTCCCTCAATTTCTCCAGTTCCTGGGTTAAGAGGTAGCAAGCAACTTTCTTTGTCTCTCAAACTTCCTGGAACACAGTTCTATCAAATACTTAGTGAACCAAGATATATCTTGTAAAGGTACAAATTCCCAATGATGAATGTCATCATACTGTATACCTAAAATGTACCAATAAAATTAATGAATAAAAAATACTTAGCATCTTCCTCTAATATTCCTGAATTGTATTCTGGAGACCAAATGTAGCAGAACTACCTGGGGAGCTTGCTAAATGCAGAGTCCCAGGCCCCCCAAGATGTGCGTCCACAAACTGCTCCAGGGAGTGACACCTGGGAATCTGCATGCAACAAGCTCTCCAGCTAGCTCTGCTGCAGATTAACCACAAGTTCAACCATTCTAAGAGCTTACAATGTGGATCAGTGCACAATATATGTGCCACATTCTGACATTTTCTATGCCATTTTCCTTTATTTTTTCAGGGGCTGTTTGTGACTCATTCAGCTGACTTTATGAATCAGTGATGGGCTCACCATACTGTTAAAAACAAACCAACCTGAGCAAACAGCGTCATGATGCTGTGCAGCAGGCGTGGTTGATTTGTGCACACTTTGCTCTAATGATGGTCATTTGGAGTTGCAAGCACAGCCTGTCGTTCCTAATCTGCTCTTTGCTTTGGATGCTGCCGGTGCTTCATTCATCTAGCACTTAGCAGCTTCACAGGTGAGTGAGCGCATTGACCTTTAGGGGAACCCTGGAGTCTGGTCTAGACTTGGGGTGCAGCTGGTTACAGACTTGGGTGCCTGAGGCTTGATTTGAAAGAGGTAATAGGCCTAGGAGCTTTTGGCTGGGGGAGAAGGACAGAGACTGGCAGGGGTGTGAGCGTTCGTCTCTACTTTCTCCCCTTGCCGATTGCTGAGTCTGGCGTCCAAGAGTGAGGTCCATGAGAGGCTGTGTGAGCTTCAAAGGTGAGGCTGCTCCAGCCTCCAGCTGCTTCTCATAGGGCCCTGCCGGCACTCACACCAGAGGGGACCATGGAAGCAGAATGTCAAACACTGGCTCCTGTGCTATCCAGTAATTTATGTGGCCTCCTCTTGAACTTATATTTTCACCTGTCCCTTCTTGGGCTGAGATGGCCCCTAGGTTCTCTCCATTGTGTTACCAGGACTTGCCTGTCCCCAGCCTGTGTCTTCCACAGGCAAAGTGGGCAGCCACAGTGGATGATCAGGGAGTGGGAGCTGATCCTTGCAGCCTGAAGAGACCCCATCTTTTTGAGTTCAAGCCACTCCAGCCTCTCCATCATTGTGACACTTGAGACAGCCACAGAAATCAAAACGAATTCCAAAATGTGCCATTTATGGTGTCCAAGAAAGCCAGACAAGTCCTCCAGTGATAGATTTAGTGGCTGCAGCCGGGCATGGATGCAGACAGACAGCTAATGAGGTAATTTTTCTAAATGCAAAGTGTAAACAAGCTTCCAGCTCCTCCCTCACTGCAGTTCTCTCTGGGGTCACTCAGTCTCCTTCAGTTTTTCTGCAGAGGCTCAACTACCAGTTTGCATTTCTACACTGTTATGGGTTAATCGTGTTCCCTCCAAAATGAGATGTCAGAGTCCTGATTCCCAGTACCTCAGAATGTGAATTGGAGACAGGGCCTTTTCAGAGGTAATCGTATTAAAATGAGGTTATTAAATTGGGCTCCAATTCAACATGGATGGTGTCCTTATGAAAAGGGGACACTTAGCACAGAAAGAGGGAAGGCGATGCATAGAGGGAAGATGAGATAAAAATACACGGGGAAGATGGCCATGGCCAAACCAGGAAGGAAGACCTGGACCAGAGCTCCCCAGCCAGCCCTCGAAGGAGCCAGCCCTCCCACACCATGTTCTCCAGCTTGCGGCCCCTGGACTCTGCTGTTGAAGCCACTCAGGCAGTGGTCCTTTGCCCCAGAAGCCCTAGTAAAGAAATATACATTTAAATGTTGCTGTTGCTTCTTTGCTTTCTTGGGGGGGCGGATCCTCCTCCTTCCTGCAGTGGAGGAGAGCACCGTGGGTGAGGACCGAGGGAGACGGACTGTGAAGCTGACTAAGTGTGGCTTTAGGGCCCACAGCTGCGCTGGCCCTTCCCAAACCCTGGCAGGACCTGCTGTGATGTTTCCTGTTTCTATAAGGTCTGCAAACAATATTGGAGCAACTAGGACTGCTGACCCCTCATGGGCACTTCCCTCTGGCCCTTTCTAGCACACCTGGTGGCCTTCTAGTGCCAGTACAGCATTCTCTTGAGTTGGAAAGGATATAATTGTGGTTGGGGGATGTATGTATACTGTCCCTTCCATTTGCTACCTGTCCCAATGCAAGAATGGCTTCCAGGGATGCCCTCTGTGTCCGTTCGCCTGGCGAGGTGACTTAGAGATAGCTGATATTGTGCCACCATGAGAGCAGAGCCTGCAGCACCCAGCTCCGAAAGTGTGTGCGTGGGTGGAGGAGAAGTACAGAGGTTTGCAATGTAAAGCCAGATTCTCCCGTCATCACCTGTGTACGATTGTAAGTTCAGAACTCAAGGGGTGTGACAAGCAGTTAATGAATGTAAATATTATGTTATTTTTCTGCACCATAGACACATTTATACTATTTGTCAGCTTTTGAGAATTTGTAATTTTTTATGATTTTTCTCCTTTGGGATATTTACTGTTGTATCTCATTTTGTGTCATGATCTTGATGTCTTTTCCTTCAAGGGCCTCTGAAAATCACACAAGTTCTGGGCCAATCTATTTGGATCTGGCTCTGGGTATGACGGAGGAGGAGGGGAGCAGGCAGGGGGGCAGGAGAAGGAAGGGAGGGGTGTTTGGGGCCTCCCTGGGGAGAGACGCAAAGTCTGGAAACATGGGGGGAGACAGTGAAGCTGGCTTGGCTGGGGAAGTCTGATTGGCTTCCATCACCACGTGACCATGGATCACGTCTCTGTCGAGTCTGGATTCACCCTCTGCGCCCTCATTGAAACACGGGCTTCATGAGCAGGGCCTTTGTCTTGCTCCCTCACATCACCCTGTTTGTAAGAGATGCTCAGGAAATGCCGAATGGAGAGAGGGGAAGGGGCACAGGGACTGCTGGAACTTTAGAATGGCAGACCTGAAAAGGTAATGTGACTCAGTGTAGCTGGTGTGTTGCCCCTGGCAACTTGACTGAGTGGAGTTTTTCATCCTGTGGCTCTGTTCCAAGAGTTTCCCAGCCACTGAGGATCCGTGGCTTTAGCTTCTAAGTGCAGGCAAGTGCACCCTATGCTGTAGGGACCCCCTTATTAGGTGGAGCTCAGCTCCAGGTGAGAACCACTAATCCAGTGCTAGCCCCCCATTATACAGAGGAAGGAAGCAAGGTGCAGAAAGGCAAAGCAATTGCCCAAGGACACAGAGCAACTTCATAGGAGTTTAGGAGTCTAAACTCCAGCTTAGGGTGTTTTTGGCTTTTGTCTGCTTTTGCTACGGTGTCACCATCTTGCTTCCAAGAAAGTCCCATCAGAAGGAGTGGGTGGGGGGGAGACTGTGCCTCCTAGGGAGGACTGGCTGCCAGGGGGTCTCAGGGATTCTCCTGCCTTGCCACAGGGTTGACACTAGAGTGGGAAGGGCCTGCGGAATCTAGGTTGTGCTGACACAGTGTCCCCCTCCTCCGTGGGCTGGAAGGCACCCAGACAGGTGAGTTTCAGTGGGGCCCTGACAAAGCACCCACACTGAGAGTCATCCCTCAGACCTTCTCAGTCTATTAAACAAGGGAAATGGATCTAAAGTGAGTACACGTCAGTACAGCTTTGGGGAATCACTTTTATTCATCAGCACTGATTGTATTTTTAGAAGTTTCAGGGTGATGTCATGAGCTCTAGTCAGCAAGGGTGTGGAGGAAACTTGGAAGTGCTGACCCTAGCCATGGCTCCTTGGGCAGGACCCCAGGGGAGGGCTGCTGCCTGGTGTCTCCAGCAACAGTCAAGAGCCTCCCTGTAGGGGCTGCATAAATGGGCTGTCCTTCCATGGGGTCCCATTTGGGACCTAGAGTGTAGCCATCTAAGTGCTGGAGAGAAGCAGGTGTCCTGGGTCTCTGGGCCCTGGGAGGGTCTTCCCGGGAGAATGAAGAGCTGGACCAATAAGCCGTGGCCAAGTACTGTTGGTGGTGCAGCACTGGAGCCTGTGGCGAGTTCTCAGATGCACTGATTTCTTGGGAGATGCCTGCACATGGAGACTTGGAGTTATCCCTTCTTTTCTTAGAGTCCCAAGAGAAAGCAATGGGCCAGGAATGGTTCCCCAGAACAGAGTCATGCAGGGGGGCTATAAATTTCAGGGATGTTTGCCTGCTGCTCTGTGCCTGGTGCGTGGTAGCAAGACACTCAGTATAAACGCTGTAGGAGTCACAAGACAGACTGTGATGCTCCAGGTGTTCCCTGTGGGCCCATGTTGATTCAGGGAGTGGGAGAAGGGAGGAGTGGAGTGTGTGGGGCTGTAGACAAGGTCCTCCTCAAAATTCACCCTAAGGCTGTGGCCCAACTGGAACTCCCAGAGGCCTCAGGGGAGCACAGGGCTGCAGGTGAAGAAGATGGTGGATTCTCATCCAAAATCTAATTATAAGGCGTCACATTCCTTTGTTCAGTAGACGTGTTCACTATCTCCTGTGTGCAAGGCTCATGGGAGCTCGTGTGGACTTGGGTGATGAGGACACCAGCACTCTTAGGGGGAAGGAGCCTGGGAAGATTACAGGGGAGGAGCATTATGGTAGAGAAAGTGGAATTGGACATTGGGAGCTTGGGGCCCGTCACCATGAATCATGCTATGTCAATTTGACTGGATTAAGAAAGGCCCAGAGAATTAGTAAAGCGCAGTCCTAAGTGTGTCTGGCTGGGTTATGGAGGTGTGACCTCAGGGACTGTATCAGATCCATCTATCCTTTTGTTCTGGTGCTGTTTCCTTGCTCTGCTTCCCAGATGCCACGAACTAAGCATCCCTGCTCTGCCATGCTCTTCCACCATGATGTTCCTGCCTTGGAGCCAGCTGACTGAATCCTCTGAAACTGTGGCCCTGAGCCACCTTCTTTAAGTTGTAGGCGTCAGGTGTTGTGTTTCAGCAATGGAAAAGGTGACTAATGAAAGGCTCTCTCATCTGCACAGTCATCTCCCTTCCCTGGGTTCAGTTTCCTGAACATGGAGGATAAATGAGGCAGACCTTAAAGGCCCTTCCAGCTCTGATATTTTTGAAGCTCTGATTCTTGAACTGCCCAAGGCAGCCCTGACCTCTCTTTTGGGAGGGTGGCTTCTGCTTCTTTGTGGGATTCAGCTCCTTCCTGTAATTTAATCACTTGCCAGCTGTGATCCTGCCAGCACTGTCTAGGCTCATTGTCTAGGACTATATGGATCTGATGCATCTTTCCCTCAAATGGCTGCTCAAATTGAGGACATGACTGTGCACACCTGAAAGGACAGTAGGACATTCTCATGGGACAGAGAACAGGTATGGGAGGAGGCTCTGGGCTGGTGACAGATCTCAGGAAGCATCACAAATCCCCATGTTTTGAATGTAGAAAGGTCTGTTTGGTGTCCTGGCTCCCCCCAGAGAAACATTTCTGCATTTCTGTCTAGAACTGTCTGGATCCCAGGTTCCCAGAACACACCCTCAAGCCTTCAGGTGCTAGGAGCAGACAGAGCTTACAGTGCACTCAGGGAGGCCTTCCCACACAGGGGCTGCCTTTTGTGCCGCCGCAAAGGTGTTCTGCTTCCCCTGGGGGAATAAATGGTCATTTTCAGGAAGAAACAACATTTTCTTAAACTATTCCCTGATAAGCACCGCATATGTGAGTGACCAGCGGGGGTCAAGCACAATTGAGTGTAGATGTGGGCACAGCACGGTGCTAGGTCCTCTCTTCAGCCAAGTCTTTTGACACACCAGCCTCACAGCACAACACTAACATCTGCCTCAGCAAAATTGCAAATGACGTCTAGGTGGCATCCCAACAAAGGGTGCAACTGCTGCCCCTGCATCTGCTGAGGCTCCCAAGGCTCAGGAGAGTATCAGAATAGGGGGGCTGGCCAGGCAGGGCTTTCTGATCTGTGCATTCAGCCACCAGGAATGTGGGGCTGGATCTGAAGGACATACGGATCCTCTTCATGCACTGAGTATTTGGCCTTTGGATAAGTTCACCGTTGCTGTCTTAGTCACTTTCCTCATTGCTAAGACATAACATCTGATACTTGCAATTTAAAGGAGGTGAGGTTTAAGTTGGCTCACAGTTTTAGAAGGTTCAGTCCATGCTCAGCAGGCTCAAATGCAAAAACAACATGGTAGAGGGGTCTGGCAGAGGAGAGCTGCTCACTCACAGCCATCAGGAAGCAGAGAGAGAAGGGAGGGCCAGGGAGGGAGATAAACCCTTCTAGGCCACGCCCCCAGTGACCCGTCTCCAGCCAGGAACTGCGTCTAACCAGTCAGCTATGGTGCTCTCATGACCCACTTAGCTTCCAAAAGCCTGCCTCTGAGCACGTGGGACTCTAGGAGAGCACATCGTGATTTAAACGGTAAGACTGTCTCTCCTGGCTTCAAGCAATGGGAATAGTTTTGCTGAAGAAGGGAAAGTCTTTGAGGTGGGGAGAGTGGGAAAAGTGGAGATCTGGAAGTCAGATCTAGCAAGTGTCATGCGGATGACTAATTGAGGGATTTGGCTAATGCTGCTAAGCTGCACTAGGAAGTGAGGAATGAGGACAGTGGAAAGCAGGGCATGGGCGATGACTGGCAGACAGCCTTCCATGTGAATGTGGATTTTATTCTCTGGGTCGTGGGGAGTCATGGAATGTTCTTGAGCCATAGGGAATGAAATGAACAAGTAGCCAGTGGTGATTAATTTGCCAACCATGGGCAAGAAGAAGAGCTTAGAAGCAGGTGAGGAGGTTCTCGGTCCCTGTGATCCACCTGGAAAGATGTCCTGGACTGTTGGAATGGGACTGAAGAGTAGAACCTGGGAGTGGGGGGAGTCTGGAGCTCAGAGTGTGGAGCCAGGAGAATGGACAGGGTTAAACACAGGAGCACAGGAGGTCCCAGTCTCCAGGTGAGGAGTGAGCTGCAATCAGCCCAGGCCACTCTGGCCTGACTCGGCATGAGGCAATCACCACCCTCATTAGTGCCTGAGCCCAAGTGGTGGGTCTGTGATTATGTGTTTTTACACTAATTAATTTATTCTCATCAGAGGAAGGAATGCAAGTGCTTTCTTCATGGTTTGGGGCACAGGGATGGATGAACCATAGGGCAAGTCCCCCAGACTCCTGCAGCATTGCTGGAAGAAGGTACTGGGGTTATTTGTCGTTGTGAATCATAGCTGTGTCTCCAGCAGGTGCCCAGCACGGGAAGCCTGGAAATCTGAGATATATTTTTGACATTGCTTTATAACAACCTGTTTGAAGCTCCTTCTTTGTTTAAGCTTCCCCAAAGAAGAGCCACCAAACCATGACAGCGTCCCAAACTGCAGCCACAGCTGCAAATCAAGCTTGTCATGCGCCTGCAGGATGCAGGTGGCCAGAGGTGGCTCTGGATGAGCATCAGTCTTTCTCTGCCACACTTTGGGCCCTCCATGTCATCAGCAACCACCTGTGTCTGTGTCAGCTTTGGCTACAAAAGCAAAATGGAGCCATCCCAAAGGAACACAGCCCCCACTGTGTTGTCTGTTGCTGTTCTGCTCACCCAATTGTCACCCAGCTCTGGCGTCCCTCACAAGGATGCCTTGTATCCCGGGCTCCAGAGACCTCATCCTCCTCACTCCTGATGGCCAGACTCATTTGCCATTTAGCCTGTGCCTCTGTTTCTTCTCCTATGGCTTCTTTTTATCTTTTTTTCAGGTTTGAGGTTATTTTTAGACTCCTCCAATAAATCTATTCTTTGCAAAGAAGGACTGTCTTATACGTAGGGTGACATACGACCTCGCAGGTGAGCTGAGACACTTCCAAGAGTGCTGTCGAGGCTGCTGGCACCTGCTGATATTTTCTTGACTCTTGGTGTCCTGACACTTGCTCACTGAAAGCCAGAGGCCTCTCTGTTCATCAAGGAGGGCTGCGGGGGTGAGGAGCAGCCCAGCCCACACAGGGACAGGGGCTGGTGGCGGATGCAGTTGGGGTAAGTCTCCCTGGTGTGCACCCCAGGCTCCAGGAGGTTCCCCGTGGGCGTGAACAATGGTATCCACGGTGCTCTCCAGCATTGCCTCCTCCCCTTCCAGTGCCATTTCTCCATACCCCTGCCTTTGACTCCTGAACACATTTCTTGGCTTCAAATCTTGATCTTGGGCAATCTGGACCTGTGGCAGGTATTGCCACCCCATGTGCACGTCACCTGCCTGGCTTTGCCCACCATGGTGACAGCCCAGAGTGTAGACTCACAGTCTGTGGAGTGAATGTGGGAGGGATGTGGGAACAGGTTGTCATACACAGGAAGGGATGTGCTTTCCCTCGGTCATCCTTGCTGTCATTTTCCCTGTGATGGTTTCCTAGCTTCTCTTCCAACCTCTGACACCTCCATTCCCATCCTCAATCTCCGAGAATGGCTACACTTTGCATTTCACTGTGAGTGTGGAGAGCACAGGAAGTGAACAAGGAAGTGAACATCCACACATTCCCCCTGCATCTACCTACCACCCATACGCACCTGCTCCCCATGTCTGTGCTGAGCACCTGGCCGGCTTCTGTCCACATTTCTAAGGTCTACCCATTTGGGTCCCCTGTCCTGCTGCAGTTGCTGCTTCCCATTTCCCCCTTCTCCTCCTGGGCTGTGCTCCATGTCACCTGTTAGGCAGCCCTGCCCCCACTGAGTGTGACACATCTTCCTCTTTCCCTGCCTCTCCCTAATTGTCCCCCATGGCATTCTAGGGAGCTGACAGCTGGCTTCTCTTCATTATCTGCCTCCCCTAAAGTTGATGCCACATATGGGCAAGAGCCTTTGCTTTGTTTATTGCATTAAAAATGTGCATGGACAGGAGAAAGCCAGGAAAGCCAGCAGCTGTCTGAAATGAGAGAATTTTAAGGATTTTAATGTAAGACCCGAAATGAACCTCAGAGACGAACTGAACACAGCACTCTCTTTTGACGGATGAGGGATGGAGGCCTGAGGCTTCCCGGAAGTGAGGTGGACAGAGGAGATCTGAACCCCTCAGACTTACTTCCCAGCTGGGGTTAATTCCATAGCTAATCATAGCACTCAGGCCTGAATCTCTAGTTCTGTGATCATCAACCCCCGACAAACTCAAGAGACCCAAAGCTCTCAAGGTCAGGAGCTGGGGCTTTTTCCTTTGAACGTCCCAGTGCACAGCCCAGTCTTTACTGTGGTGTGAGGTGGAGGCCCTGGGAGGATCCTCCCCTCTTCTAAGCCCATGGCCATAATAAAAGCCACTGTCCACTGAGCACCATCCAACAGCCAGGGCTAAAACTACATTAGGCCTTGATCTTGAAGAGTGTCCAGGAAGGCGATCATTATTGTCCCCATGTAATGGACGAGGACACTGAGCCTCAGAAACCTGAGATGCCTGCCTCAAGACAGAGCACAAGCCAGGTGTTGTGTGCTGCACGCCTTGTAATCCCAGTACTCTGGGAGGTTGAGACAGGAAGATTGCAAGTTCTAGCCTGGCCTGGGCAACCTAGCAACTTAGTGGGACCCTGGATTGAAAAAGAAATCTGACAAAAGGCTGGGGATGTAGTTCAGTGTGAGGGCTCTGGCTTCATCTCCAGTACTGCAGTGCAACTCTGGGGAGGAAGTGGTTGGGCCAGGGTTCATTCCTACCCTGCTGTGGGTGAGCCAGGACGGTGGCTGGAGGAAAGACATCAGATTCAAGAACCTCTGTAGATTCTTTCCCGAGAGAGTGCGCCAGAGCAGAGGGTACTAGGTCACTAAATACTGGAACAAGTCAGGGGCCAGAGGCTCAGCGGCTTTGGGATGGGGGCCAGAGACACCAGATTCTGCCCAGTTCATGACTGAGCTGATGGCACCGAACAGCAGTCGACAAATATTGATAGACTGGCTGATTGATTACCCGTGACACAGCCCAGTGTTGGCCCAGGGTCCAGCTGTCTGCTTGATTTGAGGTTTAATGACTTTGATTTTTGAGCCAGCACCAGACACGGATGCACAGGGAGCTGGAGCTTCTGTTTGTGGGCAGCAAGTATAGCCCTGAGGGGTCGCCCTGAGAGCCAGAGACAAGCCTGGATTGGCTCTGCTGGCCGGCAGCCTTCCTGTCCCACTGGAGGTGTTGATGGATATGACACGATTCACTGGTGAGCACCGCGGACAAGATAAATTAGCAGCTCTACAGGGAGCTCTGTGGAGGGAGGGCGACCGGATGTGGCAGAGCCAGGCCTGGGTGACATGTGACCTGTAAGACTCACGCTGCCACCATCTGAAGAGGATTGGGGGCAGAGGGTGCACAAGACCCAGCCTGAATGCCGGCTTCATGGAAGGGAGCTGAGCCACAGGGGTGAGAGGCAACTCGAGCAGGGAAATAGATGTGATTAGAGGCAGAAACCCGTCTGGGCTTGTCCAGAAACATGGCTAGGCCTAGCTTCATTGTCTTTGGGGCAAAACAGAAGTGTAGAGGATATGATCAAAAAACACGACAAGTGTTTACATTAAAAATATTTAGTATAGTGAAAGACACATTGCCATAAATCCCCTTCAGAATACTCTCTGGCTTTGAAATATTTATCCCATCATTCTGGCACATTCTGCAGTAGTTCTGGAAGTCCTCTTTCTTGAGTGTCTTTAATTGCACTGTCATGGCTGCCTCCATGTTCTGAATCCATACAAACTGTTTACCTTTCATGGTCATGTTGACTTTGGGGAAGAGCCAGAAGTTGCACGGTGCCAGATCTGGTAAATAAGGTGGATGAGGACATAGCACAATGGCTGACAATGCTTTGAATCCACTCAGGGCATGAAGGCAGCCACAAGAAGACATTCAGGAAAGAGGACTTGCAGAAGTGTTGCAGAAAGTGGCAGGAAAGATGAATCAATGAGCTTGAAATGACGGGCTATATTTTGAGGAGGATTAATGACAGCACGTCTTACTGTAATCAATTTTTATTTAAACATTCACCAATGTTTTATTCGTGTCTTATGTGTCTAGATTCCCCAAACTCCATCCAGAGGGCATGGTCTGGATGCCTTGTGTTATTATGGAGGGTGGGACTCAGGACTGAGGCTTTAGCTAGAGGAACCCCTAGAAAAGGGTCCCATTTTTCTGAACTGAAAAATCTGAAGAAGAGAACATGAGCCAAGTGACGCTGCAATTCCTGGAACCTGGGCTGGGGACAAGGCTGCCAGTGTGGCTATTTTGGAACAAGAGGATGACTCTGTCACCTGGAGGAAAAGGAATATTTAACGAAGGAGGAGAAAAAAAGCATCAAGTTTGTGAGCTCTTCCTCAGAGCTGGGGCTTAGTGCAAGTCTTCACTTCGCTGCCCATCACCTCTTAAATCAACTCTTAAAAATTACGAGAATACTTTAAAGTACAGTAAAATACAGAGAAAGACAACATGGGCCTGCTGCCACAACATAACAAATGTCCACAGTCTGTAAATCTGACTTCATGCATATTACTTAGAACATCATATGTGTACTATGTATACAGTATCTACTACTTATTGTTATTTGTTACCTAATAACTATCCAGTTATGGGTTGCTTAATAAAGGGGATGTGATATTAGGCAATTTTGTTGTGTAAGCATCATAGAGCATACTTATACAAACTAAGATGACCACGATGTTACTAGACATAATCCTCTGGGATCAGTGTTGCATATATGGGCTGTTGATGACTGAAATGCCTTTATGCATCTTCATATATATATATCATATCCATATATATCACATTTCTATGTATGCATCACTATCTGAAATTGCTCCATAATCACTATTAACCATGTTACATAGTTGGTACCATACTGAATATACTTTCTGCCACTTGTTATTTTCTTTCAACATTATGTTTTCAAGCTGTAGTCATATTGGTGCACAGAGATCTAGTTTATCTTTTAATGCAATTAATTATAATTTTATGCCCCCATGCAAGCCATATCAGTTTGTCAGGGTGGCCTCAACAAAGGACCATGGGCTCTGTTTACGCAACAGCCATCTACTTCCTCACGGTCCTGGAGGCTGGAAATCCAAGATCAAGGTATCAGTGGGGTTGGAGTCAGCCTTCCTCTCGGTTGTTGATGGTCATCTTCTCCGAGCGTCTTCCCATGCCTGTCCCTCTGAGCCTGCCCGTGTCCTAATCTCTTCTTTATACAATGGCACCAGGAATATTGGAGTAGGGCTCACCCTAATGACCCCATTTTAACATAAATTATCTCTTTAAAGAACTTATCTCCAGATAAATCATATTCAGAGATTCTGTGAGTTAGAACTTCAACATAGTGAATTTTGGGGAATACAATTCATCCCATATTAGCCATTTAGATAGTTCTCTGGTCCCCCCCCCGCCCCCATTTTGCTGTTACAAGTGATGCTGTATGAACACGTTGGCATAGAGCTCTGTGAACATAGGGGAGAATTTCCCTGGGATACTGGTGGAAATGGTGTGTACTCTGCAACTTTATTAGAAATTGACAAATTGTTTTCCAAAGCAGGCCTATAATTTCGACTCTACCAGTGTGTGACATTTCATGGACACTTGGTTTGGTCACACTTTAACTTTTGCAATCTGATGGCTGTGAAATGACAATACATTCAGTCCTCCTTTTAATTTTCCTGATTGCTGATGAGGTCCTGACCTTCATGTACACTTACTGGCTTTTCATGTTTTTCTGTTCTACCAAATGCCTGTTCCCATCTTTGCCTATTTTTCTACTTTTTTTCCTTATTGACTCATAAGGAAATTTTACAGGTTCTACATACGACTTGTTACTTACCCATACCAACTTCTTCTTTGACTCCTTACCTCCTTCTCTGCTTCAGGTATTGTTACTCTCTTCCCAGACCCACAGGCTCGATGCAGACTCCTAGGCTCTGACTATTTGGCTGCAATCTCCCTTCCAGCCCTGTCCTCTTATTGTTCTCCCCCAGAGCCCTGTCCTCTGGGGTGGGCCCAGCTGCTGGGATGCACATCCGTTTAAGCCCCTGAACCTCCAAACCCTGAGCCTGCTTCTTGGGATGCCTGGGTTCTCCTTTGCTGACTGCAGAAATCAGATGCACCCTTCCAAATCTAGCTCTGAGGTCAGCTCCTGGGTAAGGTCCCTGTGTCCCTGGAAGCGATGGCAGTCTGTTTATTCTGTCACCATGGCACCTGCCACCCCTGCTGTCATTGCTTGTTTAGCTCCATCTCCTTGGCTAGAGTGAGAGCACCCCCCCCCAAGCAAGTGCTTTCTCCCCACATTCAGCCACCTTTTCTCAGTGCTGCTAAGTGTTCCATGTTTGCTGAATTTTATTTTATAAATCCTGGGATGTCTTTTAAGAGATTCCAGTTGTTAACAAGCAGTGGTAACAGACTTCCTGTCTAAAACCACTTATCTTTAAGGTCATAAACTGGGTTCCACTTATACTCCACAGAGTATATGATGAGAGAGAAGCAGCTGAGTGGCTGTCGAAGCCCAAGGGCTGGCCAGGGAAGGCAGAACAAAGCCCTTAGAGAAACTGCTAGGCAGTGGTTGCTGTCAATGCTGAAGCAGTGTGGGACCTCCTGATGGAAGAGGAGTTCTGGAATGAGACTTTAGTTCTCTTCTGCTCTCAGTATATCACTTTTGGAGGGTTGTGTTTAGCATATGCTACTTTAAGAGAGGGGGACAGTTGGGAGTGGTAACCTATGCATGTAAGATAATCCCAGCTACTGGGACGGTGGGCTGAGGCAAGAGGATCTCAAATTTGAGTTCCACTGAAGCAGGTTACCAAGACCTTGTCTCAAAATAAAGTAATAATAAAAGGAAGAGTCTGGGAATGTAGCTCAGTGCAAAGGTTGTGGGTTCAACCCCTAGCATGTAAAGAAGAAGAGAAGGAGGAGGATAAAGAGGAGGAAGAGAAAGAGAAAGAGAAGAAGAAGTGGAGGAAGGGGAGGAAAAGGTGGACAATGACCGACTAATACAACAATGAGGAAGAGAGGGACACAGGGGCTAGTCAGAGTCAGGAGGGAGAGGCCTCCAGGACAGGAAGGGACTGGACCTCATCTCATCCAAGAAATGACTGACAGACATTGCTGAGCTTAGTCAGCTTAGTCAGCTCTCCAGTTACTGTAACAAATCCCCCAAACCGTCAGTTTCTAAAGGGCAAAGGACAACTTTGGCTCACAGTGTTAGAGGCTTTGGCCTAAGATTGGCCGGCTCTGCTACTTTTGGGCCTGTGGTGAGACAGCACATTGTGATGGGGAGCAAAGCTGCTCATGTCACCAAAAAGAGGACAAAAAAGAGGGAGAAGGGGAAGGGGCTGGGGTCCCACTATCCCCTTCCAGGGCACAACCCAATGGCCAGAAGACCTCTCATGGGGCACCACCTCTTACAGGCTCCATCATTTCCCATCCCTGTCACCAGCCGGGGACCAAGCCTTTACCACATGGGCCTCAAGGGACATTTATCCAAGCAGTAACACTAGGGCTATTTCCTGGCAGTTAGAAGAAACAGACAGGGTATAGAACCATCTTCAAATACTGCATGCACAGGCTGTCTTTGGAGCAAGGCATAGAATTGTTCTGTATCATTCTCAATACAACTAGGATCGATGGAGGGGATTTTTACAAAGAGAGGCATTTCTGCCTAAAAGAGTAAGAAAATTGAAACATCTGAGCATTAGAAGATGGTTTGGCTATTTGAGGAGCAAATCCCCTTCCTCCAGGGAGGTGTTTATGTAATGATGTGGTTACCATTTGGCAAAAGATGTCATCAGAGGCATACTGGGGTCAAATAGTGATTGTGCTTGGATCAGATGACCCTCAAGGTCATTTCCAAAGCTGAGATTTCATCAGTTTATGACTCTGGGTCAGATAGATCTGAATGGGAGACCAAAGTCTTCTAGCATCTCTGTCTTGTTAAAGGAAATTTACACTATGATGAGCAGGACTCCTTGCTGATGGTCCTTCATGGCCCAGCCCCAAGACCTGACACCATGCAGAGCAATTACATATCTTATACATAGATGCCCAGAAAATATGCCAATGAGCTTCCCCTCCACTCTCTGGGTCCCTGGCACCCACTCCTGTGGCCACACTAGACCGGCGGTCCTCACGCTGGTGTATACAGTGGACTCATCTGGTGGACATAGGACTCACTAAGGACATAGGTGGTGGGAACCAGGAGTGGAGCTTGTCATGTTGACCTAAGCCACAGAGCCCACTGCATTCCTACGGCCCCAGTAATTAGTGCAAGGATTGGCTTGTGAGTCATCTGGAGCTAATGAGATCCCAGGAGAGACATCAGGGCACAGGGCAGTGCTCTTATCTATTGACTGGGATACCACGAGGTTGAAGCTGCTACCAGGAGGAGATGAGACACAAAACCAAAGAGTAGAAAGATGGAGCTCAGCGATTGGGGAAATCTCATTCTAATGACAGAATTTGAGCTCCCAATCCCAAAATACCAGAAGCTAGACTATTCCTGGCCTTTGTGGTTATCTGAACTAATTAATTCTGTCTTAAGCCAATTTGTATTGAATTTTTCCATTACCTGAAAACTCCTAAGTGATGCAGACCTAAACACTCTGTTTTGTCCACAGACTTGACTGAGTTGGGTCAGTGGAAGGAAGGTGTGTCACCTGTCCAGTGTGTGCTTGGCCATGTACCTGGCTGCCACCCCGGCCCTAATGGATCAGCAGCTATCCACATACCAAGGATTCTGCCACATGCTACATGCACCAAACAGAAATAGAAGACTTGGCCCTCTCCTTTAGCGTGTTTACACTCTGCTCAATGCAAGGTCATCTAAAGCCAAGGTCAAGTAAATGATGTAAAGGCTGGGAACTTGGGGGAGTCAGTGTGTGCTGGGTTGGTCGAGCAAAGCTTTGTGGACAGGAAGACTCAAGCAGTTTTCAGGAGTGTGTGTGGGGAAAGAACAGAAAGAGGCTGTTTTGAAAGGTAGAACGCAACTCCAAATATCTCATGAAAACTATGACCAGTATATGGGCCACAGAATGAAAATATAGAGTTAAACACGATTTCCCATAATTATACCAATATTCTGCTTTGCATGGTGTAATTATATAGACAGATGTGTCTGGGCAGAAAGAAGAAATTCCCTAAATGTCTAGAAGTGGAGACCTTTGAGGTTACTAATACATCAATCTGTATGGTTACAGGGACACAACATGTTTAATTGGATAAATTACATGCTCTGAAAGTTGTCAGGTCATATATGTTTCTGTGGCTTTGCGGGTTAATTGCTCTGTTAATCCTGGAGCTGGGCTCGCCTCTTCTAACACTGATGGCAGGTGTAATCTTCATCAGCCTCTCTCTCACTTTCCTAGGAAAACTGGTGTGGAGTGAACCCTGGGCCACACACTGGCTCGTTTCTCTTTCTAGAATGAGGTTGCAAGGGCCCCATCTGTCACAGCCTGACCTCCTGCCTTCAGAACTCCAGAAGCCTTCCAGTTCCTTCCTGGCTCCTTTACAGTCTTCCCCAGTGACTTGGATCCTGGTGCTGCCTAGTTCCGCAGTCATCTTGTGCATAATGCTTGCCACTTCTTTATTGCCGCTGTTCTACGTATACAATGACTTTCAAAAGTCCTTGAGGAAAGGAGCCTTGTTTTGTTGCCAAAATAAAGCCCGTTCACCTGTCCTGCTCTAAAGCCTTACCTTGTACTTTGCATATGGTAGGCGCTCAATACAAAGTTTGCTAAATGTATGAGTATATTGCTTCAATTCTGCAATTGGAGTTTGGAAGTTCATTTTAGTTCTGGCTGGTGAGAATTACACCAGGAGTCTGTATCCATCCCCAGGTCACTTGCGTTTCTAGGCTGTGCCTGCAGGCTTGACTCCCTGGGGGTCTCTGTTTGGCCCCCATCCCTAGGTCTGAATGTAATTTACTGCTGCTTTGGAGATGTACACTAGTGAGTCCTTGAACCCTGGGCATTGTTGGGCTTTTCAGAGAGGTCTTCCTGGGAGATTAGCCAGGTACATTTACTCCATAGGAAGCTAAAAAATGCAGCCTTACCAAGTGAGGCTAGGAAAGGACAGAGTAGTGAAGGGAGAGACATCCACATCCCGGTTCAGAAAACCAGTGTGAATGCATGGAAAGGGTGTTTTCTGGGGGCAAAATAGCCACCTCCGTGATGGCCTGACTCTGATGCCGAGTTCTGTCTTTTGGGATTAAAGCACCATTTCATTTCAACTAAAGACCCGTTTCATCATGCCATCTGGGTGTGATTGCACTATTATCTTAGTGTGAATGAGTTTGCGCAGGTTGTCAGATGTGCACATGGAGAGGAGGGGCCACAGAGGGAGAATGCCCCGGGCCAGGCTGAGGGCACCGGGTGCCTGGGCAGAGGACGGATGGGAAGGAGCAGGCTTCACATCAGTGCTGAGTTTGGAGTGAAGGGGAAAAGCCACGGCAGGCAACCTGGATCAGCGTGGCCCGTTCCTGCTTTCCTGTCTTCATTCCAGGCACATTTAGGGGGAGTGATATTTAGATGGTCTATGTGTCGGCCAGATTGGCACTTTTTAGGGTAAAGAAGGGCACTGTTGTTATCTGTGCTGAGATTACAGGCAACCTGGATGTGTGATCACCTTGGTAACATCTGCGGCTTCCGGCAGGATGAAGATTAACTCCCCGACATGCTCCGCATGCCTGCAGATGAGAGGCAGGACCAGGACACTGTGAGAGCAGCCACACCTGACGCTTACAGAGCACCTTGTTATGTCGCAGGTACTCTGCTAAGTGCTTCTTAGGACTTGTAATCCTTTCTAGAGTTACTGATTATAAAAATGGATCTAATCATGTATTATTATCTATTTCTATCACACACACATATAACTGATGCAATATAATGACAAAGTGAGAATCTCAGTACAGAGATTGGAAAACTTGCCCACTACAGTGTGTCCAGGGGAAGCAGAGCCAGAATCCAGCAGTGGGCAGGCTGGTTCCGGGCCAGGAGAAGGAGGCAGAGGCAGGCGGTGTCATTGAGGGAGGCCAAAAGGAGTTGACCGTGCAGCCTGGGAAGCAGCGAGGGCTTTCTGGCAAGGCAGGCATTTAATCTGCTCTGGGAGGGAGAAAAAAAGAACATTCTGGTGGGATAAATGGTGGGATAGAAGCACAGAAGCCGGAAAAACACGGACATGTTTACAAACAGCATTAGGTTTGGGCAGGAGCGCTGTGGAATTAGTAAGCGCTAACAGTAACCGAGGGCTTACTAGGCGTTGCGTTCTGTGAGCTCCAAGACTGCCCTGGGAGCTCCTGACTGTTTTTACCTCCATTTTGGAGACCAGGAGCCTGAGGCTTGGAGACTCGGTAGTTGATCGGTGACTGACTGCAGCCAATCTGCTGCCCAGAGGTGGCTCTGGGAATCCCGTTCTGACTCCACACCTTTCACCCGTACGCCACCTTTGGTGGGTGGGCAGCACAGGGCCTAGAGTGGGGGAATCTACCTGGGTTGAGGGGCGCTTGACTTGGGCAGGACACAGGTGCACACAGGAGGGGAAGAGGGGAAGGGCCATGCTGCTGGGGCTCCGTGCTGGGCAGGGAGAAGCTGGGGGCCTCACCGTCACCAGGTGGTGTGGGTTTAACGTGTTGGAGGAGGGGTGTTGGAGGTGGGTGTCCTATGTCCAAATCTAACTGAGGAGCCCTCGCAATTTCTCACGAGGCCTTCTGGAGGGCTTTCGTTTTCCTTTTATAGAAACAAACAGGACTGGCTGAGCAAAGGACGCAGGGCGTGAGGAGTAAGTGACTGGCTCCACAAGGGGCGTCAGCGATGAGGCGAATGTGCACCCTTCGGTCCTTAAAGGGTCCTGAAATCCGTTGTCACACTCTTCTCCTGAAGACTCTGCTTTCCTCAAAGTCCTCTGGGGAGAAGCTATAAAAGGCAAAGAGCATGATGTTTTATGTGAACAAATCTCCCTCGCCATGCTGCAATTCTCCCACGAGATTTCCTCAGCCAGAGGGAGGCGGTGCCAGGCCAAGCTCAGCGGCAGCCCCTCTCCCATTCAGCAAACTCAGCCCTTCCCTGAGGTGCCTTTTGCACCCAAACCTGGCTGTGTCTTCCTGTCCCTGGAAGACTGGAGAATGTGGATGTGACATCCACTGGCACTTTCCTTAGGGACCCTGTGTAGGAGATGGGGTGGTGCTCACCTGGCCCAAATGGTTAGTATTCCCAGCAGTGTCTCAACCCTAACAGCACTTGATTATAAGCTATTACCTCTTTTCTGTAGGAATCAACACTTGATTAAAAATACTACCTATTCACCAGCATTCGTGATTTAGCTGTGAGCAAGACTGAGAGAAATACACTCAGTGCAAGTGTTTCCCACCGTTCTAAATATTACCAGTTACTGCGCAGTTTTCCTCTGGTGTTCCTGATCTGATTTACAGAGAGACTTTATCCTCTCCCTTATTTACCGCCCCAATAATTACTAAATGCTTCCTGTTCGGGGATCGATGGTAAAAGGCAAAAGTCATCCCTGTGCTCACGGAGTTTGCATTCAGAAGGGGGGATGTGAGTCTTGGAGTGTAGAAGCCACGAGAACAAATTAAAACTGGGATAAAGTCTGCAAGAGCAGCTCGATGCTTACTTCAGGCCTCCAGACCTTCTGGCTTGCAGGTGTGGCCTGAGTGATCCCGCCTTTCTCGTGGAAAGCCCATGTGTTGGGCCACTGTATCTCCAAGCCCATTTCCAGGACTATTATAACTTCCAGTGGCTGCAGCAAA
The DNA here is from genome assembly GCF_000247695.1 of Heterocephalus glaber. The sequence continues at coordinate 17,798,037 of NW_004624754.1, forward strand.
TCTTTTCACTGGGTTGACTTATTTGCCCCAAATGCACAATAAATTCCAGCCTAATTCCTGGAGCATTTTGAGATGCTTCATGATGAACCCGGAGAGATGGAGCTTGAGAACCCTCTTTTCCCATCCTGCTGCTTAAGCAGCTGTGAACAGCAGCAAGGAGGAGGAAGAAGCCCTAGCAGCTGCCTAGATGACCTTGACCCACAGGCCGGAGCTGCGCTGCACTTAGCTAGGGAAGGCTATTTTCCCTATAAATTGAACCTAATTAAGGGGGAAGAGGGCTTCCTGCCCTTTCTATTAAAAGCATGGCACAGGGGGTAATAATACATGGCATTCCTCACCTTGCCCCAGAACTTCAGTTTCCTGGGTGCAGGTCATGGCTGCTCCCCACCGTCCTGTGCCAGGCTCTGAGCCTACCCAGGGGACCCCATCAGGCATTAGCTAGAATCCTGCTACTGCTGTGCTTGTGACTTGGCATGTCCCTGTCTCCTAGCTGCAAGTCACCCACAGGTCGTGGGTTCAGGACTCCTCCTGAGCCCTTGACCAGCTCCTGCGAACAGTTAGGAGGCTCTTGGAGCTCTGGACATGGCCCAGTAAGGATGAACCTGAACAATTGTGCAGAGATGGGAATCCCCCAGCTATGGAGGACAGGGTCCGGGAGAGGAGCTCAGGGCTTCGAGACACCTGGAGACCAGGACCTCCTTGCATTGGCCATGTGATCCCTGGCTGGGAGTCAAATGATAGCACTACTTGACTGGCTGGGAGGATTAAATGAGATGAGTTCTATAAAGTTTTTAGTGCACAGATCAATCACTATTAGCCATTGTTATTACCATTATTATTATTTTGTCTCCAAGAAAGCTCCATGACTGCTTCTCCTTCATGGAAGGCAGAGCTCAGGGGCACACTGGCAACTCAGGAGTGCAGGATCCACAGCACCCTTCTCCCTTCTCCTGCCCGCCCTCCTGGCCCCAGGCCCGGCCCTGGCCCACACCCTGGACCCTTCACCTCCTGCGGATGAGCACTTCAGATATGCTGCCCACGTTTCGGAGAAACCACCTTCTCCATCTATTTTAGAACCTTTATAAGCGTTCTATTTAATGTTTTAAAAGGTTATATTCTAAAGAGGGACATGGTTAAGTAAATTACGGCCCATCAACCTGATGGCATATTAAGCAGCCATTCAAGTGATAATTATGGAGATTGTGTAGCAACACAGAAAAAGCTTGTGGACTCATAGGAAAGGAAAAGAAAAGCAGAATAAAAAATTGAATTACACAGTGATTGCAACTAGTCAAGCCCACATACCTAGGAATAACTGCAGGGATGAATAGCATCCTTTTAACTTTTTCAATGTTGTTCTATTGTTTTTTTCTTTGGTGCCGGGGATCGAACTTGGGTCCTCGCACTTTCGAGGCAGGCAGAAGAACCACTGAGCTAAATCCCCGGCCCGAATACTTGCCCTCTTTTTTTTTTTTTTGTACTGGGGATTGAACTTGGGTCCTTGGGCTTATGCAGCAGGTGGCAAAACCACTGAGCTGAATCCCCAGCCCTTGTTGTTCTATTATTTTATAATAAATACATAAAAAACAGTGGTGTCATTGGGATCAGGACTTCATACATTGAAAAAAGCAGAACTTTTCCCCTTCATGGTCTGGGAGAGAAGACGCTATGTTTAAAAATCCTCCAGCCGGGGGTCGTGGGTCACACTTGCTGCTCTGTTACCTGAATGTTCATGGTTGGTGGGGAGGTGGGAGGTTTCTTTTTTCCTTCCTTCATCCCTTCTTTCTCTCTCCCTCCCTCCCTTCCTCCTCCACTTCCTTCCTTCCTTCCCTTCCTTCCCTCCACTCGATTCTTCTTTATCTTTCCTTCCTTTCCTTTAACAGTAGTTTATTGAGCTCTTAGTTCATGTGGACGCGGTCTTCATTACCCAATTCAGTGAGGCCAAAATACGGTTTTGCTTTCAAGAAGTCTAACAAGGGAGACGAATCTGGAAACAAACCATCTGAGAGGTCAAAACATAACTAATTCAATGTGACAAGGAGAGTAATTAACTCTTCTCGGAGGACTCAGGGAAGCTTCGCCAGTAGGCCTCCCAAGCGCTGGCCGGGAAGGCCATCCCTGCTGGGGAAGGGGGTGGACTGGGGCTCACAACCAATGGGACCTGTGGCCCCGGGTTCTGCGTCCTTCTGGAAGGTCGATGGATTGCATGTCCACCTGGTAATACTCTCACAGGGCCAAGGTGCTTTAACCCCACAGTTATGCTTACGACCCCATGATAGCTCTGGCATCCAGGAACTTATCGAAGTTATCATGAATCCACTTGAGATTTCCTAGGATCTGTGGGTGTTAGAGTTGGGAGAGGCTTCAAGGAGCACCTGGCTCTCAATTGTCCCAAACACCCAGGAAGCCACTTGGCAATAGACGTTAGCCTCTGTCAGGGCACTTGGGCATCTCTGACTGCATCCAGCACCTTCATTCCACGGGTGAAGAAACTGTATCCTAGAAAGGGGAAATTGCTGACTTATTCATAGTCACTGCATGAATGCCTGGCTTGAATCACTTCTTCTGTCCCCCAAGCCAATGCTCCTTGTAGCATACCAGGTCCCTTTTCCACGTGGGGCTGATCTCCCCTCTTTCCCCTCCCATGAATCAGCTCTTTCCTGTTTGCTCTGCTCTTAACTTCCTTCAACTTTCAGGATGTGGCCCCTTCCCAACACTGTAAGATGTAGTGAATAAGCCTCCTCCCCCCTCCATCCCTCCATGACTGACTTTCATCTTTCTAAGTGGTCCGATTAGGACAGTGCCTGATGCTTTTGGTCTACCAGGGGAACAGCCTGGGGTCTCAAGGTTTCTCCTCCTCCTCCTGCTCCTTCCTGTTCCTGAAGAAACTGGATCTAAGATGGGGACTCTGGGTAGAGTAAGGAAAAGTGACAAACTGGTAGAGAATCCAGGGCTCCGGTCCTCCTTTGGTGAACCATCCAAGCAAATCCTTCTTATTTTGGTCTCAGCCTCTTGATCTGGCCGTGCTGGGGCCCTAGGAAGATTTGAACCCAATGATAGGCCTGGCAGCCCAGGGCTCTAAATATACACAAATCTGTAAGTAAAGAGATGGGGACTAGTTATTGCAGATGATCCTTTCTTCTTCAGCCTTTTTTTTTGTGGAACCGGGGATCGAACTTGGGTCCTTGCACTTGCAAGGCAGGCGGTGGAACAACTGAGCTAAGTCCCCGGGCCTCTTCTTCAGCCTTGATCCAGATACTTGGGGTATGATGAGGGTCAGAACTTGAATGTCATGGCAGAAACTGAACTCTGAAGCCCATGGACTAACTTTGAATACGAAAAGCTTCTGAGCCATTTATCTCTTGCTTTTCTGTTTTTCCACCTATAAATCTGTTCTCTTGCTTTGGCATTTATGTGGTTTCAGAAGGCTATTATCTTTTCAACATTGTTCTACAGCATTGACATTATCTCTTAATTACACAATTACTTTGTTATGTACTGTAGACCTAGTAATAAAATATTTGAAGTGTTCAAGCACAGACAGGATTTTAAAAATATGATTGGAGTCAAACCATTGTGTAAAAAAATCACTAAGTGTCATAGCCAGAAGAGACCTCCACTCATTCCCTCAGTGAAAGGATGGACAGACTGAGATCTAGGGTGGGAAAAGGCTTGCTGTTGGTCATACAGGTAGTTACTAAGACAAGTATTGGTTATATGGAGATAGCAGTGCAGGGCATAACACCTCCTAAGAGGCAGTTTGTCTTCCATGGCTGCCCCAAATGCCCTACAGCCGCCATGTCTACATCAGGTGCTCCATGGCCAGCCTGGGGGATATTTTCTCTGCTGTGGAGGCTTAGGTATAGCACCCATCCCAGTGACTTCACTTTGATGCCTCTCTGAATGACTCTGTCTCTCAGCAGCCCTTCTCAAATAGGTTCACAAAGGCCCCTCCCCACCCATGACCAAACAGAAAGTCTGATACTGCACATGAGTGAGCCTGCTTTTTTGCCCTTTGTAAAGAACATCCCCACACCCTTAGTGTGTTTGGTCCATGTGCTGTTCCTCACTGTGCTGCAGCAAGTGTCCTAATAAAGTCTCTCTGAGATGCCTTATTTTTGCCTATTTTTTATTTCTATCTTGAGCTGAGTCCAGCAGGGTGTCTGATATGTTAAGAGCTGGTAACACCAAAGGCTGTTGGTGTCAAAAGTGGCCAGCAGCTAGGGCTGATGACACTGAAGTTGGTTAGCAACAGAGAAGGACAGGGATTGACAGAAAACTGTCAGCAGCTACCATCTGTAATGGCCGGCTGAGTTTCCAAAGCCTGTTGATAAATGCTTGCTCCTTGCAGCAAGGAGCCACTAACGCTATAAGAGCTGAGAGCTGCTGGAATTCAAAGCTCAGAGCTGTTAACACTAACAGAGCAACACTCTGCCAATTTGTGATTTCTGTACAGATTGAGCAAGAACCTTCACCTGACTGGTAACATCTTAGAAGCCCCTGTGGGATACTGTCCTTTAGAGGGCCCTGAAGAAGAGGGCAGATAATGGTGATAGTCATCCCTAGCACATGCACTTGTCCATGTCTGATTTCCATTTTATATCTTGGTAAAATCCATGTGACCTGTTGACAACATGAGTGTCCATGCCAGGCCACACACGACTGAAAGCAGAGGTGGGGCTAGGGCTCAGGCCTGGTGATTCCTGCACCCTGAATTTCCTTTTATGAGTAGAGTATATGACTTTCCTTCTGCTCGGACTCACTCACGGGGTCTGTCTGGTTCAATTCCCCAACCTCAAGGCAGGTGAGCAATCTCCAAAGAACCAGCTTCCTCTAAGGCCCAAATTCTGCTTCTCAAAGATGCTCTGTCATTTCAGGAACATGGTGAAGTCCTAGGAGCTAGATCTCTCCTCTATGTCAAGGAGTGTGTCTCCAACAAGCTACTATTTATTAGAAGCAAATGCCACTTGTGGCACTGGAAATGATTAGTTTCTTATCTAGGTAGTTAAGCCTGGGAAGAGCATGTAGGAAGAATGACAGTATGAGGGACCAGGAAAAGCATATCCGAGGGGGAGATCTGGGAAAAGCGGTTGACTTGGAACATAGGTAGGGGGTTTTGGGAATTGGGAGCAGCATGAGAATAATCTGAAATAGTTTCCAAAGTTATAGGGTCCACTCTTTGGTTAAATTCCCCTGCTTCACATTGCGTAGGACCCACTTCTGAATGGTACATGGCAGGCATTGGCTCAACTTCCCTGGTGACTGTGAAGGGCTCTGAAGATTCAATCTTTTCTACCTCTGAGTTTGGACACAGCCTCAGGCTTCTTCCGTAATCAAATCTCTACAATTTTCTCAGCAGGGGACACTTACTTGCCATCTAGCGAGTGTCAAATTGTGTCCCCCAAAAGACATGGTGAAGCCCTAACCCAGGGCACCTCTGTGTGTGATCTTATTTGGAAATAGTCTTTGCAGATGCAATCAGGTGGGTGAGGTCACATTGGATTAGGGTGGACCCTAAATCCAGAGACTGGTGTTCTTAGCTTTTGACAGACAAGGACATTTCCCTAGGAGCCCAGGAGGGCCAAGGACTCCTGGGCAACCACTAGGCTGCATGAAGTCTCCTCCGCTAGGGTGTGGCCCAGCTGATACCTTGATGTCAGACCTCTGACTTCCAGGACCGTGAGAGATTCATCTCTGTTGTTTTAAGCCACCCAGTATGGTTGCTCACTACTGCAGCCCTAGGAAGCTAAGATGCTATCTCTGCAAATCAGCTCAATCACTGACTGGCCCAGAGTTCTATCCACTTGACCTTCTCTCTCACTCAACACCCATGTTTTCCATCCTCTGGCTCTTGCTTTCCTGTCTCCTTTTCTAATGCTTTGTGAGGTCATCTCTCCATCCACAGCGTCTTCCTTTGGGCTTCTACCCAAGTCTTTCTTGCCCACCCAGGCCAAGTATTAGGTGGACTGTTTATTTTTTAATAGCATCTTGCATGATCTTTCCTGTGGTCCCCTTGCTCTGCACCTACCGCACTGTTCTTGCTTCTCTCTGCATTTGGCTCCACAACAGAGGGTGTCCACGAAGGGGAAGGGAGCAAGTGCCCACCAAGACTTCTTTGGTTCCAGAATTCTGCCTTTGTTTGGCCCAGTGACTGGGGGGCTTGGTGGGAAGGAGGACATACCACTCCCTCAAAGCATGAAGCCGTTTCTTCAGAGAAAGTGCTGGAAATACCATAGTCATATTTTAAGGGGAGAGGCTGTCTGTCCTCTTCTTCCCCCTGTGCCCTGTCTCCAGCCCCACTCTTCACAGGCCGTCCTCTCAAGTCTCAGTCTCAGGCTGGACAAGGGCCCCAGACCTGTCTGTGCTGAATGAATGAGTGGGTAAACGCATACCATGTCACATAGTCCATGGTGATTTTATAGAGCAGATTTACATTTTTTACAAAAACTCAATTTATTGGCCATCTCAGTTCATCCTGTGCTACTAAACAGACTATCTGATACGGAGTAATTGATAAAGAATAGAAATTAATTTTTTACAGCTCTAGAGACTGCAAAGTCCCAGATCAAGGCTCTGGCCAGCCTGGTGTCTGGTGAAGGTCCTACCTCTGCTTCCAAGATGGCGCCTTGAACGTCGTGTTCACCTCTTCAGAAGAGCAGAGCCAAGCGCCTCTTCAAAGCCACTACTGCTTCTGTCACAGGGATTAAAGTTCCTATGAGAATGGAGCCCTTGTGGTCTAATTACTTCTTGAAGGTCCCACCTCCCAACACTGGCAATTTAATTTCAACATAAGTTTTGGAGGAGAAAAGCAGTCAAACCCTAGTACTCATACCACAGGTTCAAAATCCACAAGTTAGAACACGAAGCAATGCTCACACCAAGTGCCCCTCACACCCCTGTCCTCTGAGCACCGAGTTCCTCTCTCTGGCCTCAGTAGCTGAAGTCTATTTTGTGTCTGTTCTTCGAGACAGTCTCTGATAATATAAGGGCATATATTTTCTTTCTCCTTCCATTTGCACAAATTGTGGCAACTTGCTTTCTCACATCGCACTCTTTAATGGACCTTGTAGGTCCTTATTATTGGTCCATTGAGAGAGGCCTCATTCTTTCCATCAGCCCAATAGTTCTTCATGTTAAGAATGCACTGTGATTATCTAATCAGTCTCCTAGGGGCATTGCTAATCCTTGGCTGGCATGGATAACCTTGTGCATTTGTCAACAATGCTTAATCAGTGGTGAGATTTCAGGCTTCACTTAAGGTAGACAGAGTAATTTTTCTTGCACTGTGCTGTTTACTGCTAATATGCTCATTCATCTGTCTCGGGTGGTGAGTCTGAAGAACTAAAAACTACATTTCCCAGCATCCTTGCAGGTAGCAGATTCAGGGTGTGATTTAGCATCCACCAAGCGACTGCACTGAGGTGTGATCTGGATTTGGAACTGAGTGACCCAGCAGAGATGTGGAGACTGGGTACTCATTTGGTGGTGGGCACCACGGCAGATGTACTGGTTCTGTTGTGGATGGCTATGGGGATGGATGCCAAAAACTGAAGCTGCCTACTGACATCGAGGCAGCAGCTTCCTAGGTGACCCAATTCTGTGGTGGTGTCTTAGTCACTTTCTTGTTGCTGTGACAAAATACCTGACACCCACAACTTAAAGGTGGGGGAGGTTTATGTTGGCTCATGGTTACAATCTGTGGTCATCTGGGTCCAAAGTCAGGAAGGGCATGGTGGAGGGTCTGGCGGAGGAGAGCTGCTTGTGCCACGGTGGACAGCAAATAGAGTGGAGGGAGGAGCCCAGTAGAGAGATACAGCCTCCCAGGTCATGCTGTAACCAGGCTCCAGCTCCTAATAGCAAGTTAGCTATGAACTCACCAGCGGGCTGATCTACTGATGAGCACAGCACCCACATGATCCATCACTTTCCAAACTCATGAGGCTTTTGAGGGACACACCAGACCTAAACTATAACATGGTTTTGGGAGATGATCCTAGAAGCTCAGTTTAGGGGCTGGATCCCCAGACTGTGATCCTCAGATCACAAAACATGATCCCAGTCTCAGCCCAGTTGTAATGGATCTGCTCCATTTCAAATCCCCCAGTGGGTCCCATACACATTCAAGATCGGGAAATACTGGCTTAGACCATAGTGGGTCTCAGCTAAGGCTGAACTTGAAGTCACCTGGGGAGCTTTGAACATTCCAGATGCCAAGGCTGTGCTGGGATTCATTATATCACAGCCTTTGTGGGTGACATCTGGGCATCACCATTTTTAAGAAACTACCTGGGTGATTCTAATATTCCAGTTCTCTGCCAGTATTTGGTTTACAGGTGAGCATGGATTCTAGTTCTAGCCAAAGAGACCTGAAAGGGGTCCTGCTGGGGTCTTCTGAGAAAATGTCCTTGTTCAGCAATGATGGCCCCACCTGGGCCTCTGGACATCACTGCGTCATGATGTGGGGTCTGGAGCTGCTGCCAAAGGTGTACAGGCTGAATCTACCATGTGGTGTCTTCTTGCTGTATATTTTTCTCTGTATTTGAGATTTAACAGTTTGCTGTTAATTGGAGCTGATAGCTCCCTAACCATCACTCCTCTATTTATTTATCATCCACATTGGCCCTTCTGATGTTAAGAACTGAGCTAGTCACCAGGGACACAGCAGTGGGAAGGGCCTGGGTCCTTGCTGCCCTCATCCCTCAGTCCCTCATGTCTTCTGTTGTCATAAGTCATGCTTTCATGATTCTCCTTTACAGATCCCCTCTGAAATATACACACCACATTTTTCACCTTCTCTCTGAATCTACCACCAATGGTATTCCTTCCCCAACACTATGCACTCTTTCCAGACTGCTGCAATGTTGTGCATCCCAGACTCAGCTACACGGCCTGTAGCGTAATAGTGTTTGGCCAGGCAGCTGCTGTTGAACTACCTTGATGACAAGGGGATACTGTAAAGGCAAGCTGAAACACGGGGCAATAGAAGCCATTCGTCATAGTTTAGTGGCCAGAGCTACAGGTCAAGAAGAAGAAGAATGCTAGAGGGGAAGGATGGCTTCAGAGGAGAGGGTAAAACACCTGTCTCTCTGCAGGTGGGCCCTCCTTCCAAGCCCTGAATGCCTTGATTTCTCCATCCACAGTCACTGCACACCAAGACCCACCCAATAGAAATGTGAAGCTTTCCTCCGTTTACTTAGTTGGTTGGAGTTTCTCTGTTTTCTTTTTATAATCATTGTCTAATTAGCCAGATCTCTGCACCCCCACCCCATCCCCCTTAATCTTTGGACTCAGCCCACCAGGCTTCCAGCCCTGCCTGCTTCTCAACCGGTTCATTGGTAATTAGTCTCTCTGGCCACTCCTCAGTGGGTTTTTCTCAAAAGCTGTCTTAAATTAAATCATTTCTCTTATAGGTTCCAAAATAAATCCCCGAGGCCAATCATTAGAGGTTAGATGTTGCTACATCCACTATAATGAGAGAGATGAGAGGTGAGTCTGTGAAAAGATTCTGTGAACCTTAACTTCTATCTTACTCTTTGAGAGAGTTTGCTTTGGCCACTGATGCATAATTTCTATTGCTTTAAATTACGTTTTGAAAAGTAGAGCTTTGAAATTTTTAAGAATTTGAACAATTTTTGAAACCTTTAGCAATTATGTCATTATTTCAAGGGATATATTGGATAATAAATAATAAAGCTTTGTGTGAATTATTTTTTGAAAAAGTAATAAACTTGGTAAAAGAAAATAAAGATACAGAGAAATTTACCATGATCTGTAATTTTTCTCCTATCCTTGACTTCTCTCCTATTCTTGCCCTTCTAGAGCTAGTCACTACCAAGGATTTACTGTGTAGATCTCCAGAAATATTACATATATAATTGGTGTGTGTGTGTATATATATATATATATATATTACAAAAATTCATATTTATCACCTAAGTACTACATAGTATGCACTGTCTTTCACATTTGGATACCACTTTAAAATCAACATTTCTGGCTTTTATATATTTTCTCCTGAAGTGGTAAACTATTAACTCTAGATAGACTGAAAAATTAGTATGGGTATTATACTTTCCAGAAAAATATTTAAAAAAATAAAGATACAGCTAAAAAGCTAAAAGGTAAATTTAAATGTAATGCTAGAAATATTCAAATAATGCAAAAAAAAGGAGGAACTGGGAAACAGAAAAACAAAAACTAGAAGGCAACAAAAAACTAATAAAATGATAGATCAAAATCATGTCAGTTAGATTACATTAAATTTCATTAAATGTAGATGCTCTAAATTCACCAATTAAAAATTACAGATTGCTAGACTGGACAGCAAAAGAACTCAGCTATATATTATCTGCAAGAGACGCACTTTAGATACAAACATACATATAGGTTTATGTTAAAAGTAATTCATTAAAAAGATACCATCCAAACAATAATCAAAAGGTAATTGAAGTGAAGTAAAATGGTACAATCACCATGAAAAACAGTCTGGTGTTTCCTCAAAAAATTAAAAATAAAATTATCCTGTAATCCAGCAGTTCTACCTCTGGGTATGATACAAAACAATTGAAATCAGGGTCTAAAAAGATAGTTATACAACCATGTTCATAACAACATTATTCCCAATGGCCAAGAGGTAGAAGCAACTCAAATGTCATTGATAGATAGGTGGATAAAAAAATACATTAAAATATTATATAGCCTTAAAAAGGAGGGAAATTTTGAGACATATTACAATATATATGAACACTGGGGACATTACGCTAAGGGAAATCAGCCAATCACTGAAAGACAAATAGTGTGTGATTCCACTTATATAAGGCATTGAGATGATGCCTTATACTATGGAGTATTCCAGAAAAGTAGTCTGATGGGTACAGAAGCAAAAAGTAGAATGGTGATTATGAAGGTCTCAGGGAGGAGGAAATAGATGAGATGCTGTTTAATGGGAACAAAGCTTCAGTTTTGCAAGATGCAAAGAAACATCAAGACTTGGTGCATACTAACATGAATGCACTTAACACTACTGATCACTTAAAGTGGTTAGGATACTAAATTTTATGTTATGTGGTTTTATCCAAATTGGGAAAAAAAGACAACTGAATTAGATTAGTTAGATTAATATCAGACAAAGTAGACTTCAGAACAAAGCAATTTGCCAGGGAGAAGAGGAACATTACAGAATGATAGGGTCAATTCACTAGAAGAAACAACAATACTAAAGATGTATACATCTAATAATACAGCTTCAAAATACATGAAGCAAAAATGGATTTCGCTGGAGGTGAAAAACAAAACACATGAGTATAGTGGGAGACTTCAACATACCTTCGTGATTGATAAAACTAGACATAAAATCAGCAAGAGTATTGATGACCTACACAATCCTAGTTATCACCTTGACCTAATGTACATTTTAAGAATACTCCAGAGCAGAATACATCTTCTTTCTCACAAGTGACGTTCATAGTATGCTCTCAGCCTTCCCTAGTTTTCTAGCTCTTCATTCACAGAATTATTTCTCTCTTCCTATTTTTCTTTCTATTTCTCCCTTTCCTACTTCTTTTCTTTTTTGGTTTTCCTCCATTCCTATTGTTTTTCCTTTCTCCTACCCTTTCATGGGAATATAGTTTCCCTACAGTAATATCACAAAATTAGATACTTACTGTTTTTAATTTAAAAGTAAATGAATTTAATTCTTTATTTCTGACTAAAAAGTAAACAGTTTTATTACTAAGTTGGTTTTTGCATAAGATGTGTAAGTGATTTCTTCTCTAGACATTGGTCCTGGGTATCAGCTAAAATTACTTTGGAAATTCCCAGCAAGGCCATTGGGGACAGTGATTGTGGGGAAGGAAGGTTTTATGAAGGAAATGAATTCAGATTGGGATAGAGCTTGGGCTGATGGAAAGTGGACCAAGGGAAACGTCCTTTTAGTGTTAGAATTTCAACATCTGAACTTTTGGGGGACACAAACATTCAGACCATAGCATCAGCTAGATTAGGGCAACCCCCCATTATGCATATTGATCCCTCCCAGGTCCACTAAGCCCTTATAGTGTGTAGCTACCCTGTAGCTACCATTTCTGCTCTCATGGGTTGAGTTATACCCTTACCAGCAGCTGCTTAGTTTGCCCCAAATCTGCCTAGGTTAATTCAACTCACTGAAGTCATCACATGATCTCAGTAAGTTTGACATAGCGGATGAAATATCAGTGGAAAAAAAAGTGAGCCTTGTTCTCATCTAATTTGAGTTGAATACTTTGGAAAGACACCCGGAAAAAGAGCAAGCTGATGTCAGTGAGTGCTATTTGCTCATCGTCACATGGGTGTGAATTAAAGGGCACATAGCATGGAGACCTTGTCTTTTTGCTTCACATTATAGCCCCAAGTCTAAAGCACAGGAGGAGTTGATGACTATGTTTTGGCCAAAAAATGAATGTATAACTAAATGTTGAGGTTTTAAAATGGAAAAAGAAAGGCTTCCTAAATGTGAGTCACAAAGACAAACTGCTGGAAAATTAGATGGGGGTTAAACAACTGTAAACGATTAGAAAACGACCTGTAAAAGTCTTGAAGTTTCTGCATTTGGATTGCTTTAGCAAGTGCCCTTAACTTCACCTCCCTATTTAAAACAAAAGAAATGGTGAGTCATCATGGAGACCTCAGGGATATTGTTTGTGTGGAACTTCAGCTAGCGGACCCACACTTGCAGGAAAAGCGGCCGCAGAATTAGTACTTTTGTATGTTTTACATTAAAAGATGTTTAAGGGATGTGTGTCAGTAGGATCCCAGCTGGTAAAAAAATGGCTCAAATTAGATGCCTTGAAGGGAGTTTAATGAAAGAGTTCTTTATAGAACTGGGGATAGTAGTGAGGGAAACCCGAAGGAGTAGGGCCTCAGGGGGACTCAGCAATGCCCTGGCCGGTAGCTGAGCTGTGCAGTGAGGAGCCAGGGACATGCATCCCTGACCTCTGGCTTCTCTCTCCTGCAGTCCCCAGCCAGTGTCTCGAGCTGGCCAAGCCCCTGCTAGCCTATGCAGATGGGACCGGGGCAGAGAGAGCAGAGGGAGGATGAGGAGAGGACATGTGGGAGCAGATGGAAGATGTCCAGCCTGCTGTCATTTCCCACGATCCTCCCTTCTCCCTGCCATTTTCAACACTCTGACAAAGGTGAGTCCAAGTCCTGCCAGCCTGGAAGGCTCCTCCGAGATTGTAGGTATCAAGAGGCCGGTGCTCGGTCCTGGGCATCTGTGGCAAGCTTGGCACATGGAAAAAGCTTAAGTATGACCTGCGTGAATATTGGCGATGATACAAGAACTATTACTTGTCACAACATCAGTAACAGGCATGCTAATTCATTTGTTTCACAAATACGAAGTGCCTACCGTGTGCCAGACAGGCTGCCCTTAGTAAGGAGGGTACCATGGTAAACAGCAAGGCTATGGTTTAAAAGTAGGCAAGGCAGGCAACAAATTCTCTTGTTCATCCCACCAACATCCACAGAACAACAAGGATGTGCCAGCACTGCCATAGGTGTTGGAGGTTCAACAATCAACAAGATAAGGCTACTTTTTTAATGTGTGGTGCTAGGGGTTGAACTCAGGGCCTTTCTACTAAGCTGTATCTCCAGACTTTTAGTTTTTATTTTATTTTATTTTTTACTTTGAGTTGGGGTCTTTCTACGTTGTTCAGGTTTCCAGGCTGGACTTGAACTCGCAATCCTCCTGCCTCAGCCTCCTGAGTGCTAGGATCACAGGTGCCCCACCATGCCCAGCTAGGCCACTCATCTTATCTGAGATGAGAGCTTCACCGATCTTGCAGGTGAGAGCACAGTTTTGCCCATCGGGAGTCATCTTTGAAGGTGAAGTTAAGTTTAAAGGACGAGATAGGCCGGTGGCTCCCAGTGAGTGACAGACAAACAGGCTGCCGGTTTAGGTCATGGAGAAAGACAATCCCTTGGACTGGCTAGAGGCCCTCACAGGGCCAGGGTGTCCTTGCTGACCACGTCTGACCCCTTGGCATTACATGATAGGATGAGCCCCGAAGAGGAAAATTTGAGCTCTTCACACTTTGCCAAGAGCACTTTGCACACAGCAGGTCAATCAATTCTGTGGATCAAGTGGACTCTGATCAGCCATTTACCATGGTGTAGGCTCCCTGGAAACTGGGCTCAGGAGGTATAGGGCTAGTTGGTGGCCCAGGGGAGCCCTGGCAGGGGCACGGGATTACACTGCCTTGTTTAGATGCTTAGGATGTTTTTAAGAGTGTGTGTTATTTGGCTCTGTTTGCCAGAGCTCACTTTTCTGTGAAGTTACTGAGTGGCTCAAACCTAGTTTGCCATCATCTGAACACTCCCCACACTCCCAGGCTTTGGAGCTCTTATTTCTCTTGTGTGTAGGTACCCAATTGCAGGGGCAATGAGACTTCTCACAGGCTGGGAGGCTGGGTTCTGCTTCCACATTCCTCCCATCCCTTCAGATTCAGTTGGATGCAGTGACCCCTTAGGATCCCTTTTAAATTGGCTGTTCCGCATTGGTGACCCCTCCCTCCCTCCCTCCCAGGACTTGGCTACTGCAGTGGGGTTGCTGTCTCTCATTGGTGCATCCTTGGCACCAGACTGGAGGCTGTGAATCAGCAGGACTGGTTGGAAGCTTTGGTCTTTGGAGACAGCCGCTTGCCTAGTGTGACTTTGCAGGCTTGGGAAGGGCCTTTCCTCCCTACACATGTCCCAAAATACTTCCTCTATCAGCCTTTTGGTGTTTGGCATTGAGTTCCTGTGGACACTGCTTTCTGTTCCACAATGCAGGATTGAAATAGAAATGAATGCACATGTGCTTGGCATTGGCCATAACAAGCTGTTCTTGGCCTCTGTACGATGGTTGTGCTGCACCCTCTGCCAGGAGGATCCTCCGATGATGCGCTCGCTTCCCTGCCCTGATCCTTCAAGAGCCTCTTCAAGCGTCACTTGACCAGGGCACAGTGCGGTTGATTTCTCTGGATAGCAAGAAACACACTGACTCAAACCAGCCCAAGTCAAGGCTGGTGTGGGGTGGGGGACAAGGACAAAGTGGGAGCGATAGGAAGACAGCCTCCTGCACATTCCTGGGCGGCTGACTTAAGAATCTGCTTAGCTTCCGTCCCCAAGCAGGCTGTAAGGCCTCGATAGTAAGGACTATCTATCATTCATTTGAGAAGCACAGACCTAGCACAGAGTCTAGTACTAAGGGTGCTGTGGTTTGGATCTAAAATGTCCCCCAAAAGTCTCCTGTGTATGTAAAGTGATTGGATCACGGGGGCTCTGGGTTCATCAGTGGGTTCCGTTGTTGAGTTCTTAGCTGAATGTGCTATGAGGAAGTGGGTTGGGTCAGAAGAGGTGGTTCCCTGCCTCATGACTTGGGAAAGTGTATTCTTAGTCTTGGCTCCTGTCTTCTCTGTGCTCCCCGGGTCAGGAGAAGGGCTGATGGATGTGGCAGGCAGGGTTGCCCTGCCAAGCAAACAAGCAGCGTTCCGATATCATGCCATGGTGCTAGACACTGGGAGTTTCCAAGGAGGGGAGCCTGGCCCAGACCTGAAAGGTACCAGGGAAGGCTTTGGAGGAGGTGGCCCTGATATATGATGCCAGCGTAGGTAGTAGCTGCTCAAGCAAAGGTGGGTGGATGGGAAAGGAAGGTAAGCATAGTTTGGTGTGTCTGGGGTGGGGTAGGGCTCCAGGCGTACGTGCTACCTGAGTCCTGAGCTCAGGAAAGTTAAGCTGCAAGGAACCCTAGACTTGTTTTTTGTGATTCAAAGGGGCTCTGGCACTCTTTCAGGGGACGAGGGCAGAAGGTTGAACTGGAGCAGATGTGGGAAGGGCTGGAGAGGAGAGAGGAAGGTTAGTCTGCAGGATAGGGTCATTAGATGTAGGAGAGAAAGGGTGGCTCAGCAGGACTCAGGATTCTGGCTTAGGTTACCTGGTAGGAGGGGACGGAGGAGACACACACACACACACACACACACACACACACACACAGAGGGAGGGAGGGAGGGAGGGAGAGAATATTAGTCACATTTCTGTTGCTGGAACAAATATCCAATGCATAATTTAATTTAAAGGACAATTTAACTTATTGTAATTCATGATTTCAGAAGGTTTAGCCCATGGCCATCTGGCTCCAAGGCAGAAACATCATGGAGGAAACATCATGGTGGAAAGCTGCTCATTGCATGGTGGCCAGGAAGGAGAGAGAGAGGGAGAGAGAGAGGGAGGGAGGGAGGGAGGGAGAGAGAGAGAACAGAGGCCCAGGCAGCAAGATGAAGAGAAAATAGGGGCTGTCCAATCAAGATGGGGCATTTGGGGCCTGGGGCAGCTGGGAGTGTCAGCAGACCCTCAGATGCAGGAGATTGAAGCTCAGGAAAGGGGACAAGGGATTTGAGCATTGTCAATACAGAAGAAGTAGGTGAATACCCGAGGCAAAGAGAAACAGGGCAGGAGGGCCAACCCTGCTTCGAGCATCGTTCTGCCAGCAGTGCTTTGTTGGCCAAGTGTGGTGCAGTGTCTGCAGCAAGGAGCAGGTTTGGGTTTGGCCTGGCTGCTCTGCAAGCAGCTATTGTTTAACACTTGGCCTGCTGTGTGAATTTCTGCACACCCCCTGCAGGTGTTCAAATTTGCAGCCCTGGAGGAGGGTGAGCAGAGAGGCAGGCTGAAGCCGGAGCCCTGAGAACACTAGCAGATGAGGACGCAGAGCAGCTGGAGAACAAAGCAAAGGGAGCACTGGGGAGGAGGAACAGCCTCAGGGAGGCCATGGAGCCCAATGCCTGCATCTTGTCCCCTCAGAGGGACTAACGACCCTTGAAGACATCTTAGATATTTCTCTTCTATTGTGGCAGAGTCCTGGTGGCAGGTATCTATTATATTAAGCGGCATCAAGAATCAATATTAAGTTGTAGTAAGAATCAGGCATCTGAAGCGGGTGGATGGGAAGGAGGCTGTCTTTCTGGCCATGCCCTGGCGGGGGGGGTTCATGCCCTGGTTTCTGAGGACCAGAGCTAGTTCCCTGTCTCAAATCTACCTGAGTGCCATAGGGCAGCTGGCTCAATGGCTCTGGGCCTCGGTCACTCATCTAGCAAACAGAGACACCAGCACCTCTCTAAAGATTCGGAGAGGGTTAAACGAGGTGCTGTGTGACCCTAGCCAGCATGTATGGATTTGGCCCAGTTACAAGTGCTCTGTGGGTGGTAACCAGGATGGTCCCCACCCCTTGTCCATCCCCCAGCACAAGACTGGGGTTCCGATGCCACATTTCCCCTGAAGATGGGAAAATAACTATTACTGGAAAAGCACGGAAGAGCATGGGGTTGCGAGAGCCAAGGGAGCAAGCTTAGAAGCTTAGACCAGGATCTAAGGTGTAAGAAGAGCCCCATTCCAGGGACAGTTGGCTTCCCCAAGGACCCTCAGCAAAGGCAGAAGCAGAAACAGGAAATGAACTCTCAGCAAAGGCAGAAGTGGAAACAGGAAATGGACTCTCAGCAAAGGCAGAAGCGGAAATAGGAAATGAACTCTCAGCAAAGG
>NW_004624754.1:17815683-17852413 GCF_000247695.1 Heterocephalus glaber
TGAACTCTCAGCAAAGGCAGAAGTGGAAACAGGAAATGGACTCTCAGCAAAGGCAGAAGCGGAAATAGGAAATGAACTCTCAGCAAAGGCAGAAGCAGAAACAGGAAATGGGTTCTCAGCAAGAGCAGATGGGCCAAAGGAAGCTCAAGACGGAACGATCTGGAGCAGAGGAAGAAAGCAGTAAGAACGCCTCAAATCTAGAAGCAACCACTGATCTGTGTCTTGGCAATTTCTAGTCTTACAGCCTCTGCCTCCCTCCTATACATCCTCACTTTTCTAGGCTCAGCAGGGTGAAAAGAATGGGAAATGCCATAGTCTAACCTCGGTTCACGTTCCTGTCCCTCCACTCTTCTGCCTGTGTGACCCTGTCAAAATGGTTCAGCTCTCTGTGCCTCAGTATCCCTTTCTGTAAGAGGGGTCTACCTGCCATCTAGGTTACTATGTGGAGTAACGAGATGAGCATATGTGTGCTGGCTGGCACTTTGTAGAGGCTCAGAAAAAAATTGTTGCAGCATCCGCTGCCCTCAAGAAGAGCAGCTGAAAGTATTTCAGTCCCAGCCAAGAAAGTCCATGGTGGGAGGGAAGTAGGTACTGGGGAATCTCATTTCTGTTCCCAGGGCTGAAGCCTTGGAGGAAGAGACACTGGGTGACCACAACAAACTCCTCACCTCTCCTCCCTACCTAGGAAATGGTGACAATATCCAACCACAGCCGGCCCCCATCTTCCCCCTCTCTCCTGAAAGGATCCTGGGGATAGGAACAGCCGTGAGTCCCCAGAGTGTCACTGCTCCCTCCAGAAATCACTTCCAGGATGACCACAGCTGCCCACCCTTCCTTCCTGGGTGCACATGGCCTTGACCCTTCTTGGCCCATTCTGGCCAGGTAGGGTTGCCCTGCCAAGCAAACAAGCAGGGTTCCAATCCCGTGCCATGGTGCTAAGATAGTGGGATCCCCCAAGGAGGGGAGCCTGGTCCAGACCTGAAAGATATCAGGATGGATTCTGGGAGGAGGTGGCACTGTTATACGGTGTCAGCATGTGTAGCAGGTGCTCAGGGAAAGGTGGGTGGGGACTAGAGGGAAATTTCACCAGGGGCTCACAGCTGTACAGCATTCAGCAGCTCTCCCATCTCCATGATGTAGGCAGGAAGCTGTTTTACAGAGAAGGGAAACGGAACCATGGGAAAGTGACCTGCCTAAGGTCACATGGCTAATAAATGATCAAACAAGGGCTAGGACACGGGCATGCCCAGCCCAGAGCCATTCTGTGTTGGAAAAAATGGAGACCTATGTTCCATGCCTTTGGCTTATTACTGAGGGTTCTGCTGGCAGTAGAATGGGCTTCATAATTTTTATTTTTATTTTTTGGTACTGGGAGGGAATCTGACTTGAGTCCTTAAGAAATGTCCTGAAGGATGGGCCCCTCCCCTCCTCCCAGACAGCCCTGGCCACTCCCTTGCGGCTGCCTCTGTCTGATACCCCGGCTTGGGAAATGAAGCTGTCCCAGTCTACTTAATGGCATGGCCCAGAGCTCGAGAGAGCCGCGCTGCCAGGTGATGCATTGTAATACCCATCCGCGTGGACATCTCCTTCCCTCCCTCTAACAGCATTTGCCACGGCAGTGGTGCAGCATGGATGCAGGCAAAAAATGTGTCTGTTGCATCGCTTTAAGGAGCAGGAAGAAGTTACAGGCATTGATTGAAATTCTCAGGTAGAGCAAATCTGGTGGCATTTGAAGAGGGGAATTTAATTTGATAGTTTATATTCTACTTAAGTTCCTCCTCCATCTGACTGCCGGTAAACAGCTGCAAACTGCCACAGCTGTGTCTGCAGTGGAGAGGAAATCCAGTCTGGGGTAGGGGGAGGCCTGGTGTGGGCAGAGGGCCAGGGCAGGAGACCCCATTGGCTTTGTCCTTCCTGGGCCTCTACTGTCAAAGGATGGGCTCAGAATAAATGAAGATGAGGGCCTCCTCATGCTCTGAACTCCACACTGTTTAAGATGCTCAGTAGTACAGAAGAGGGAACGAGGAATTTGAGATCAGAAAACCAGAGCTTGGCCAGGCACGCTGGTACACTCCAGTAAGTAATCCCAGCACTCTGAGAGGCTGAGGCAGGGGGATCGAAAGTCTGAGCCCAGCCTGGGCAACTCTGAGACTCAGTGAGACCCTGTCTCAAAATAAAAAGGGGGTGGAGGATGTAGCTTGGCACAAAGGCCTGGGGTTCAGTCCCTACTACCACAAAGAAAGAAAGGAAGAAAGAAAGAAAGAGGAAAAGCGGAGCTTGTCTTGGTTCTTTCTGTGGGACCCTGGGCAGGCATCAGACTCTCTCTGGACCCTGAAGGTGGCAGTGGCCATGCGTTACACCCAGGACACAGTGAGGTTGATGAGAGGGTGTGCTTGTGGCATCTGGTGCCCGGGAGGGTGGTCCGAGGTTGGCAGCGACTGTGCTCCTTGCTGTGGGTGCAGAGAAGCCCAAGAGGCACTGCCTCCTGCTGCTCCTGACAGCAGCTCCAGCGGGCCAGGCAGCACCTCCTCGGGTAGAAGGCTGGGCCTGGGCTCGCTGGTCCTCCTCCAATTTGCAAAGTGCCTGAGCTGTGTCTCCACCCCTGGCCAAGCAGGCCTTGGGGAAGGACCTATGCCGTGTGCTGCCCCTTCTCCGTCCCCACTGGACACCTGGGCTTCCTCCCTTCACTGATGGGCCGGGAGCAGACCCTTGGAGCAGCCTGTGGCCGCCTTGGTCCCTCTCCCTTTGCCTCCTGTGTCCAGGCGCCATGGTCGGGTTGGAGTGCAAAGCGGCTGCCGTGCGTCTCTGCTTCGTCTCCATGTGTTTTGCAGACTCAGTGAGCACATGGGTTGTGGCAGGTGCTGTGGACAGAGAAGGGGCCCAGGGAGCCAGGGAACTTGGCCTGGGATGGGGACAGGCGCACACAGGGTCCCAAGCCTCCTCTCGGCTCCGTGGCTCCTCCCCACTGGAGCCAGGGCCAGGACGCCCTCTCCCACTCACTCCTTTCCACCCGAGATAATGCGAGCAAAGCGGTGTGATTGCTTCTACGATGTCGAGTCTGATAGCATGCAATTCATCTCCCACGCTGCCCTTTTGTAGCGGCGATGTCTGCTTCCACAGTGGCGTCCCTGCTGATGAAGGCCCTGGTGTCTTTCTGAAAGTGTCATTTGGTTAAACATGCAGAGCAGGGGAGGAGAGGGGCTGACGGCCCCACTCCCTCCTCGGGCCCGGAATGCTGGTGCCAGGCCTGGCACGTGTGAGGTCTAAGCTGCACAAGGACAGTGAATTCAGCCTCACTCCCTTCCTGTCTCCCCTTGGTCACTCTGCTCACTCCCTCGGTGGCCTCCCTGGACACATCAAGCAGTTTGCAGCCAGGCCCTTGGACTTGCACTTCCATTGGTCTACTTGCCCTTCAATTCTCCTCCAGTAGCGGCCTGTTCAAACGTCAGCTCCTCAGGGTTTCTCTGACCACGCTGCCGTCACATCCTCTGAGCCTCAAAAGGTGCCCAGCAGGGAGTAGGCATCTAATAAACATTTGCCAAATGAATATGGACTGTGACAGCCAGGGGGATGGCAGAGCAGACTGAGCGCCCAGGAGCACAAGGCTGCAGCAGGAAGAGGATGGGGAATTCTGTGAGGCAGGCGTGGTGGGCTGGCTGACTCAGCATGGCCGGAGCTTCTGCTCCCCTGGGCCCTCCTACCTGGGCCCCCTGCTCGCCTAGTTTCCTTCCTGCCTCTTTCATCTCCATCCCTGCCAAGCCTCCACATCACTAATGACTAATGACTGTCCTGTAATGAGCCTGGCGTCCAGGCCACCATGTCCCAGGGATTGGCTCTGGGGGTCAAAGGTCCAGACTCTACCCCCACTGCACGCTTCCCTGATCCTGGGCACTTGGAAACGAAGTGGGTGGGAGGCCGATCCTGGATGGGCACCTTCCAGATGTGGCAGCCTGGTGTCCAGTGGAGAGGGGCTGAGCCAGGAGGTAGGGCTGGGATGGTGCTTCACCTCCGGGATCTCAGTTTGCTCCTCAATAAACCCTCAGAGTTGGACAGGGGGAGTGACTTTTACATGGTGCCTGAACACCCTGGGGAACGCAAATGACACGATCTGGATTCATGGGGAATCAGAAGGCACGGGCATCACCTGGCTGAGGTGGGGGGAGGGGGGTCTGCAGCCACCTGAGGGGCTCCCGGGAGGAGCAAGGGGCAGAGGGCTCAGACCCCTACTTCAGCCAGGGCAGCCCTGTTTTCTGTTTCTTACCCTGTGTTGGGTCATGGTTAAGATTTTACCTGGAGAAGGGCTCCTTCGCTAGCATTTGAGAAGCTCCAGAGCAGAAGGCTCCTGAACTCCCCCTGGTTTTGGTGCTTGGTGTCTTTATCCCCTTAAGATTCAGTCTCAGGGATTGCTGTAAGGCTCGCGTATTTCTCCCGTGACAGTGCTCAGAGTGTACGATGAGACCACAGGGTGGCCAGGTGCGTCCCTCTGGGACAAGAGACATGGAGTGGCGAAGGAGTGGGAGCCGTGTGACAAGGGTGCTGGCAGCCCGGGTGCTCGTGTAAACCTCAAAGGGTTGGCTCACCCCGACACCCAGGAAGCTGCTCCTGTCCTCCTGGGAGTGTCTGGCAGAGTGACTGCAGGAAGTCCTCGAGTGCCTGCTGCCTGGCTGTCCCCTTCCCTGGCTTAGGGAGACAGTGCTTTGAGTGACATGCTGTTCACAAGGGAACGAGCCCTCTGGTCTTCTCCAGAGCCGAGAAAGCATTTTTTTTATCCCTAATCCTGGTGTAAGATCATTGCTGTCTCCGTGAGAGATGCTGGAGCTCAGGCCCAGGAGGCAGCTGAACCAGAAGGGAGGGGCTCAAGGGGACCCTTGGAAGAAAACCAGGACTTGAATGCAAAGGAAGTGAGAGTGCAGCCTCGGAGGAGGGCAGGTCTGCTAGGGGTTTGGGACCCCTGGACCCACCTGACTTAAACAACAGGTAAGGTTGTCACACAGGGAGAGTCGGACAGCTTTGAGTCACACACTGCACAGTAGGCAAAGCAGGACCCAAGACTGTGACCCTGCCGTGTGTAGGAGCTCAGGGGCTTCCTGGGTCAGCCGGCCCAGCCAGTTCCTCCTTCCAGCCCTGGTGGCAAGGCCAAGATGGAGTCTGGGGAGAGGAGTCAGGAGGGGGCTGGAGGGGTGCTGGCCTGGGCCTCAGCTTCAAGGCTTCCCCAGAACAGGGGCATGCCTGGGGGGTGAGGGAGGGCAGGCAGCATCACAGAGGTGTGGGGTGCGGACGAGACCTCCTTTGAACTCCATGCTTTGTCCAAACAGGTGGCTGTTGGGACAGGGGAGGTGGGCCTAGGGCTCAGAGCAAGGCAGGAGCTTTAAGAATTCAAATGCCAAGACAGAAGGAAATAAATTTCACAGAGGGGCAGGTATTTAATATCCATCTTCTCTTGAACCCTCATGATCACGTTGGCAATGAATAGAGAAGGAAACAGAGTGAGAAAACATTAAGTAATTTGTCTAACTAGGAAGTAGCGGGGCTGGGATTTGAACCTGGGTCTGCATGGCATTGAAATCTCTTGTTTCCCCTTGCCAGAGTGGTGAGGGTCACGGGGAGGGGTGCGGCTGGGCGACTGTGGGTGCATTTGAGACTCACCCCAGGTGAACTGGGCGTCATAGCTGAAAAGTTGGTTCACGGCCCCACGCTCGGCAGGGTGGGCACTGGTGCTGCAGGGGTGGCAGTGGGGGCAGCAGCGATGGTGACCAGTAGTCTGTGTCCCAATCCAGTGGCAGGTTGTGCACTTTGAGAGCTCCCGGATCAAGGGTGGGACCTTGTGTCTTCTCACGGCCCGTGATTTGGTTTTTATCTTCATCCTGAATGTGTCCTTTCTCTCTCCAGCTGCTCACACAGAGACACCCAGACTTCGGGGTGTCCTGGCACGCTGTCATTGTTTGCTGCTTTCTCAACACCTTTCTCCTGTCTAAAGCGCTGCCTGACAAGGAGTTTAAAAAAATTATACGACTGTGATTTCTCTTGCTCATTTATTCCTCTCTCTTTGAACGTGAAAGGAAGTGTAATATGTCTTTACCTTGTATGACCCGCCATGTCTCCCCGGGGCAGGCTGCTGCTTGCTAACCTCTCTCATCCTCTAAGGCTTACCCAGAGCTGGTGGCCATTTTCCCAAGAAGGGCTAGAGAGGACCCCAGAGGCTCCGTGTGAACTCTGGGCGTCACTCGAGAAAACATCCCAATGTACACAGAAGTCGCTGTGCTTCTGTAACCTGAACACAGGTTCCGATGCACGGGAAACTGGAACTTCTCAAGGGTAGACTGTGTTTTCAGAAGTGAGCCATTTAGGGTTTACTGCATGCATTTTAAGGTTTTTCTGGGAAATAATGCTTCTGAGGCAGTTAGAATGTAAAAAGAGCATACAAGTGGCCGGGGGACTTAGCTGTAAGTATCGGGGCCAGGAGGAAGGAGAGTCTGTGATCCAAGGCACTCAAGGAATTTAAGACTTTAACAACATTCTGCAGGGAAGAATGTATTAGTTAGGGCAAAAGTAGGCTGCTGTAACAAAGAAGCATGCAAAATGTCACCTGTTCACGTTTCTCTTCTGTGATGATCCAGAGGTAGCAGATGGTCCATGGCGGGCAGGTGGCCTGGTTCTGTAGGGTCACTCCAGGTCTCTGACACCTTCTCCAGCTCATCAGCCTCATCTTCATGGTCACTGCTATTCATGGGTGCCACATCCAGGTGAAACAGGGACATCAGAACCTAACAGCTGAAGGACAGATAAGCCATGGGAACTGCGGACATCGTTTCTCCTTAATCGCTGTGGCAAGAACTCGGTCCCGAAGCCACAGCAGGCAGCCAGCTACCAGGGAGGCTGGGGAGTGCTGGAGGACAGGCCAGAGCTAGAGATGGGCTGCACGGGTAAAAGGAAGGAGAACAGGATCTGGGGCCTGGGGAGCACAGCCTGCTGCATGAAGACGTCCCAGAGGATGCAATCAATCCCTGATGTCAAGTTGGTCTTTAACAAGAGCAGTAACTGTAACCCTCTCCCCTCTCCCCATAAACCACCTCTGAATTAAGACGGCTTTGGAAAGGCAACAGGCCTTCTGGTTGTCACCAATGGGACACCGCATCCTTGTGTGCCATTGCCCTTGCGGACAGGATCTTAGTCCCTTTTCTCCAACAGGAGCACACTGAAGAATCACATTTTATTCTGCAAAGGCATAAAACCCTATCTGGAGGCTTCACTGACAGGGTCCTCCAATCTTTCGTGAGATTTAATACAGCAAATAAATTCCAATTCAGCACTTAGCGACTGCCTCATGGTGGGCTCTTAGCAAACGGCTGTTGAATGAATGCTTTAGGGAGCGGCCTTCTTCTTACCCTCCAGGGGCCCGATGGAGGAGGGAGGTGGCTTCCAGCAGCACAAGTGGGTTTTCTTATCTTGGTTGTGCAGAGAAGACAGACAGTGGTTTTGATTTTAGGTCAACCTTGTCATGCAGTTGGGTCCCGGGGGTCACCCCCTCCCCAGCTGGATTTACCGTTACTGCTGTGTTCACGGGGAGGGGGCGGGGTCTGTGCAGGTCTTCCTTGATTTATTCCTTCATCGCTTTAGTCATTCAAAGTGGAAAAACCAGTATCAGACACATGGCTGTGGACTGTTACTTTTTGGCAAGTGTATGGCATGCCTTGACCTCCCCAAGGCTCCTGCTGGGTTGCAGCTCTTAGAGGGATGCTGGTCCCAGGTAGGGGCTGGAGGTTGGAAAGCTGGCAGTGGGGAAGCCAAGGGGCAGCCAGCAGGTGGGAGAAGGTCCTCATCCAGGAGGGGGCTGGGTGGACATCACTTACCCCAGGAAACCAGGGCCCAGCGCTGTGTGCAGAGCTGGGGCAGAGCAGGTGGCAGCGTGTGAAGCTCAAGAGGAAAAGAGCAAAGACAGTGTCTACACAGCACGTTTGAAATTTGACTAACTGGTCTGTCCCATTACCGTGCTCTGCCAAGGCAGGAAGACAGTCACAGGTGCAGTGGCTTGTCTGAGCCCACACGCCACCTGATGGCGAAGTCAGGACCTGTCAGCACAGAGGCTGTGCTGGTCTCTTCTCAGACTCCGAGCAGGCAGCAGGAGGGATGCGGAGATGGAGGCTGCCTCCGTGGTCAGGGCGGGGACAGCATGTGTGTCACCCGGAAGGCACTGTGAGAGAGACCAGGGAAGAGGGACGTGAAGGACCAAAGAGCTCGAGTGCAGGGTCACTGGGACAAAGCTGTAAGGGGAGCGGGTGGACACTCGGTGGGGGCGGGACCCGGGGAGCCTCTTCTTGCTGTCACCTGCCTTGGCCGTGGCAGGGACTCAGGCTGTCCTCCTCTGTATCCTCGCCTCGCCCCTCCGCTGGACTAGACCTCTGCTCTGAGCTGTAGTCTTCCACCACCAAGGGCTCTGGGAACCTCTCCCACGGCGTCCTCACTCACCAGGTGTCCACTGTGTCTGCCACCTCTTGCTCCCCTGGGTCCTCCTTTGTGACCTCATCACGACTGTGAGGAGAGGTGTCCGACAAGAGGTCCAGGAATGGCCCCAACACAGACTCCACCAGAGCCCCCTTCCGGTCACCCACTGGCTGAAACTGGCTTGCTCTCTAGTAGCCCGGATGAGCTAATGAAACCGTGGGTCTCTGTCTGCTGCCCCCCTGCCCCCGTTTGAAATCCTTTTTCCTCCACCATCAGAGTCCTTCAGCTTGTGAGTGGAGGGGTGTGGACGGTCAGGTCCCTGTTCCCTCCAGCGATCCCTGCATGAACACCTGCTGTCTACGCGCCAGCCCACTCCTTGAGCTGAATCCTGTCGCTGCAGTACCGGCACACACAGCCTTGTCCTCAGGTTGGAATCTCACCCGGCCTCCTGCATCACCTCCTCCCTCCTTGCCTTCTTCTCTTTTCTTTCTCTCACTTCTTCCTCTTCCTCTCCCCCTCTCCCTCCCTCCTTCTTCTTCTTCTCCCTCTCCCTCTCCTTCTCCTTCTCCTTCTTCTTCTCCTCCTTCTCCTTCTCCTCCTTTTTTTTAGATATCATAGGAATGATGCAACAATAGTATATATTTATTAAGAGCATCATTGTTTGTTAAGTACTTTAGATAATTTTCACAAAAATTCTGTGAAGTAGATGCTAGTCTCCTAGAAAAAGTACATGTATATATTTGTGTGAGAGTGTACATTCTCATAAACATTTAAATACATGTTTTTTCTTCTATCTTTCATTGGAAGACCGATATCAGAAAAATTGTGAAAGTCCTTCAAGTGGGTGTTTGCAGTGAACTTGAATTTGTGTTTGTAAATTAATTTTATTATATCTCATGAAAGTATACGGTTTGAATTGTTTGTTTGACTTTACTAGTTTCCTAATTAATGAATTAATACATTTTTAAAAATTCTTAAGTTCTTTTATTGGTATATTTTAGGTATACAATACGTTTACATTTATCACTGGGTGCTTGTACCTGTACATGATGCATCTTGGTTCATTCTTTCTCCCACTTCTGTTATGCACATTTCAAACAGCGAAGGAGTAAGGAGTGGAGGGGAATGACCTCCCACAGTATAAGGAGCTACCCACTGGCTTCTACAGTCATTAACTCACCAACAATATTATTCCATCGAGACGCCCCTTCCTGACCCTGGACACAAATGTGCGCTCACACACACACACACACACACACACACATGCATCAGGTTAGTTTGAAGCCAATTCTAGGTATTATATCATTTCACCCTTACACCTTTTAGTTTCTGTCTCTAAAAGGTATTAATCTTTCAAAAAGTAACTACAATACTATCACAACATATTTTACCCTGCCTCTTACAATTGCTTAAAACCATCCAATGTCCACAGGTATTCAGATTTTTCTGATTACCTTGTAAATGTTCTTTTAGACAGCCAGTTTGCTCAGATCAGAATCTAGAGAAGTTCTCACACTACAATAGATGGATGATGTCCCTTAAGTCACCTGGAATCTATAGATTCGCACAACCTCTTATTTTTGGCACTTTCAGTGAGGAAACCAGGTGTTTGCTCTATAGTTCCTAGCTACCTGAGTTTCTTCCTTTCTTTCCCTTTCTTTCTTTCTTTCTTTCTTTCTTTCTTTCTTTCTTTCTTTCTTTCTTTCTTTCTTATCTTTCTTTTTCCTTCCTTCCTTCCTTCCTTCCTCCCTTGTCTTTTACTGTGGTACTGGGGATTGGACTCAGGGCCTCACACATGCTAGACAAGTGCCCTACCATTGAGCTGCGTCCCCAGCCCTTTTTATTTTAAGAGAGGGTCTTGCTAAGTTGCTCAGGCTGGGCTTAAATTTGTGATCCCCCTGCCTCAGCCTCCTAGAGTGCTGAAATTACAGAAATTACAGGTCCCCTTCTTGAAGATGGAAGTCACCTCTCACCTCTGCATTTAGAACCTGAAACAATGTCTTCCAGAAGGTTTAGGAAGGGAGATAAAGACAAGACAAGGGAAAATAGAGAAAGGAAGGAGTGCGACTTCTGGTAAGTCTGTCAAAAAATCAGCGCTGGGGATTTAGCTCAGTGGTTCTGCCACCTGCCTTGCAACCACAAAGTCCCAAGTTCGATCCCCAATACAAAAAAAAAAGAGAAGAAAATCTGTCAAAAAGTGATGGCTCTTGAGCCCGTCCCAGCTCTATGAAAATCAGAACCTCTGAGTGCTGGGCCCAGGAACCTGCATTTCTTACAAGCTCCTAGGCATCCTTCTGTCTTCTGCAGAGCCTCCCATATGCACAGAAAGGGTCCCTGGAGTAAGGCACTTCTGGCTCCCTCATTTGGAGCCGGGCTAGGATTCTGCAGTTTGGAAGCATGGGGCTACCTCACTTCAAGTGTCAGAAAAGCACAAATGTGGGTGAGAAGTAACGCCTCACTCCTGCCTTCGCTCCTTCAGTCAAGGGTAGCTGGTTTTTTTAATGGCTTTGCTCCATGCAGGTGCTGGGATTCTGCAAGGCACAACCTCCAGTTGGTTGGCAGTGTGGTTCTCCTGCCCTGGGGACCCAGGTGACTATGCTGTCTGGCAGGCCCCTGGCCAGTCCCTTCCTGGGCTGTCCCTTCCCAGCTCCCCACACCCACATCCAAGCTCATTCCTCCCCCTCTGCACCTTTCTGAGTCTGTGGCTTAGCGCAGCCTTCCTGTCTCTCAGCCTCCCTCCCTCTCTACCTCAGGGCTATGGGCTTTGGTGTTCTCCTTTAATCATTATTTGTTTGTTTATCTTTCCACAGGTTTCTCCTCACCAAGCCAATTTGAATTAATTTTGCAGGGACAATTCCACAAGACAATGTATCAATTGCTGTATTAAAATCAAGATGTATTGCATCTCTGCCATCCTTCCTATCCCTTAATTTCTTAGTTCCCTCAAAGGCACAATCAAGTGTGTCTGGCATAATTTGTTCTTTACAAACCCAGGCAGCTCCTTGTGTGTGCTTGTAATTTTAGAAAGATTTTTGGCAGTGTTTTATTTCTATAATACTTTTCTTTATTGTATTGGGTGATTGAATCTTACTGATTAAGGTGACAGAGGAATGGACCTCAGGCCTGAGCCTCCTCTCTGGGGTCTTCTTCCTGACTCCATCCATCCGTCCGTCCATCCATCCGTCCGTCCATCCATCTGTCTGTCCATTCATCCACTTGCCTATCTGTCCATCCATCCATCTGTTCATCCATCCATCCATCCATCCATCCATCCTTCCAGTCCTCTGCTCTCTGGATCTAGGACACATCACACTATCACCTGGGGCTGGAAGGGCCACCAAAGGCACCTGGAGACCCAGGTTAAAGGGGGCTCTTTTCTAGGATGTCCTCTTTTCTAGGATAAGCTCTAAGAATTGAAAAGGACACTCTGGACAGGGGCCTGGGGGAGTCAGGGTCAAAGCCACTCATGGTGGGTGTAATGGGTTAAGCCCAGCCTAGTCCAAGGGACTGCATTATTCCATTTGAGCAGCAGTGGCACTGGGGGACAGACAGTTCTTTGTGGTGTGCTGCCCTATCTGTCACAGGGTGTTCAGGAGCAACCTTGGCTTCTTACCTACGCAGTGCTAGTTGTGTCCCCTGCTCCCAAGTAGTACGAACAAAAAACATCTCCAGGCACTGCTGAATGTGCCCCTGGGGACAGAATCACCCCAGGACTGTGGCAGAGAGAGAGATCAACACAAGTGTAGATGCAGAGTGAGCTTTGGGGAACAGAAGTAGATAGGGCTCTGGCTTACTAGTCCTGGATGGTGGCTTGCATGGTGGTTGAGAACATGATCTTGGATATAAAATGAAAATCAAATCACAGCTCTCCGCTGCTTAAAACACTCCACTAGCTTCCCATTGATCTTAAAATCCATGCTCCTTATCATAGTCTCCCAGAGCTAAACCTCGTCTTACACCACCCTCCTCTCTTGCACAGTCTTGCAGCTGTGTTGAACTTTGTTCTGTTCCCTGTGTCCCAGAATCCCATGCCGTCCCCATGTCAAGGCCTTGCATTTTCCCTCCCTCTGGTCAGAGCTTTATTTCCCGGGGTTGCTGTGCCTGGGTCTCTCTCAATGCCCACGTCTCGGCTCAAATGTCACCTCCTTAGATACGCCTTCCCCATCACTCTTGCAGAAGCACTGACCCATCATTGTCCAGGGGACTCTTGGTGGCCCGGTGACTTTCAGTGGCCTTACCTTGTCCTTGTCTTCATTACTCTTCCACGTGCTCATACTTGTTTACCTTTTCCTTGATAATTGTCTGTCTCTTGCATAATAACGGATGCTCCCTGAGAGCAGGGCCTGTGCCTACGCTGAGAAAATCATATGCTTTTGTAGATGTAGGAAGATTAAATGAGATAATAATAATTGCAAAGTAATAACAGTAGTAATAATAGTGCTCAGCAAGCAAGCACATAGCCTGCAGTAAATGATTATCGGTGATCACGGCGTACTATTTTTGTCATGCCATTTAGACATCCTCTGTGCCTGTGGCCCTTCCTATCGCCTAACCTCCTCTTCACATTTTGGCAGATCCCCGTGATGTGGCCCTGCCTTCTGAATGTGGGCTCCAAAAGAAATCTGCATTTCCCAGTGAGGTTGACAAATGTGTCCTGGTTTGCAGGGGCTTTTCCGGTTTAGCATTCAGAGACCTGCACCGTAGGGAGCCCCCAGTCTGTTCCCAGCTTCCAGTGACTTCTAGTTAGGTGTAGCTGAGGCATCGCATGGGGTTTGAGTGAGAGCAAAGGAGACCAGTCCAGGACTAGGATGTGACTTTGCCGAGTAACCTTCTGGTGGTGGAAGCTGTAAGCAATGCGGATGCAGAGTCCCTTATGGGCCAGTTCAGGTTTGGCCCAGCCTTTGCTCAAACTCAGCAGATGAGCATTGCTCTTTTCCAGTCCCTAACTAGGAGTCAGCGGATGCTAGGGAAGGGTGACCCACCATCCCCGTTGGTCCGGGTCGGAGGCAGAGATTCGGATTCCTCGAAGGATAACCCAGAATGTGTCCTGAATCTGCAGGAACCTTGGACAAATGCAGTGCTGTGTGGACACGCGTGATTTTGAGTTTTGAGTTTGTGCAAATAGCACAGTGCTCTGGACCTTGCCCTGTGTTTCACTATTTAACCTGTAGCAGTGATATTTTAAACATTGTTTTCAGTTATGTTTCTTTATTTACTAATGGATAGCAGATATAGTAACATGCAGAATCTGAAAGTTGCAGCTCAGAATGTTTTTAACAACCACTGCTCTAACTTCTCTGGCCTCACTTTCCTCTTCTTTAGAACAGAGCCTATAATATCACACTAATAACCCAGCACCGTTGTAGTTATTTAACGAAAGAGTCCAGCGCTTCCCCCTCCTCCCTGGCAGCTCATAATCCTTGAACATTTCCTGTGAGAAGGCAGAGCCCAGATGCAGCCGTCAGGACCCTGTGGCAGAGACACGACATCCAGAGAGCTCTCTGTGGCAGCCAGAGCCACCTGCAAGTCAAGAAGGCAGCTGGAGCCCACAGCCACATGTGGGGATCGACACCTGAGATCATAAAGCTGCTTACTTTTAAATTCAGGTGCTCTTACTTTCCTAGCTTGATGGAAGTGTAAACTGAGACAGTCAGTGGGAGATGACAGGTGATCCAAGGTGAACACATCTTTTCTTGGAAAAACATCATTTCCTGGTTGGGACAGTAAGGAGGCGGGCTGCTGTCATGGTTGGCCACCCAAATGTGGGACCAAGAGGGTCAGGAAGCTCAGGTGGTGCCCGTGAAGAGTGAAGCCCTGGGGAGCGCTGACACACAGCTGTCACCAGCCAGGCCCTGCCCTGCTGCATCCTCCACCCTGGAGATGCCAACCTTCACTTCCATCTGCTACTCACTCTCTCTGTCTTTATTCCTGGCTATCAATTCCTATGGCTCAAAATGAGACCAGCTAAACATCTTAATGAACTCGGATTCATCACATGGTGGTATCAACTCAGAAAGCAGTGCTTCCCGGGGTCTCTCACACTCCTGGGTTTTTATCTCAGTGCATGGTCAGAGGGTCCCTGGTGTGGTCAGGGATGGACACTCTTAGGTGCTTTAAGCTGATTAGTTAGCAGCGTTAAAGGCTGAATTGCGCTTCCCAAAAGATATGGCAAAGTCCTAACCCTGGGTACCTGTGAAAAAGAGCTCGTTGAAAATAAGGTCTTTGCAGATGTCATTGATACCAGGTAATGAGTGTCGTCCTCCTTACAAGAAGACAGAGGGACAGAGGGAAGCTGTGTAGAGATAGAGGCAGAGACCAGAGTCATTCTGCCAAAAGCCAAGGACACATAAGGCTACCAGAAGCTGGAAGAGACAAAGAAGAACCAGGCTCGAGGGGATGCAGAGGGACCACA
This sequence comes from Heterocephalus glaber, assembly GCF_000247695.1. Next base: position 17,830,538 of record NW_004624754.1, read on the forward strand.
GCCCTGCCAGCATCCTGATTTCAGACTCTGCCATCAGAACCCTGAGGATGAATGCTGCTGTTCTGAGCCCCCAGACTGCAGTGCTAGGCTATGGCAGCCCAGGAGAAACTATAGGAGGCAAGAAGCATGTTTGCATGGACAGAGCCAGGGAAAGCTGTCTTCCTCCTCTGCCTTCCTTCACCTCTGCAGCCAGTGCACCCTACAGCTCCTGATCCACGAGGCTTGCACCTGCCCCTAGGTGCCCGCTCTGTGCTGGAGTCGAGTCAGCACGAAGACAGGCTCCAGGGTCAGAGTACTTGGGACAATGACCCCGGTGTATGGTTACATGGCCTGTGTCTGCTTCTTCTTGGGAAAGTAAGGAAAATAACATTTCACAGGGCTGTGTCTCAGCCAGCTTCCTGTTACTGTAAAAATTACCCAGGGGAAGCCAGCTTATAAAGAGAAAAGGTTTATTTTGGCTCACAAGTGTAGAGGTTTGTGTCTGTGATCCATAAGCTCTGTTGCTTTGGGGCCATGGCTGCACATTATGGGTGGGGGGACACCTGGAGCAGAGCAAAGACTGTTCACCTCATGGCAGAGAAGCAGAAGAGAGGAAAGCAGGGCTGGTGTCCCGCTGTGAGGGCACTGCCCATAGTGACTGGAAGACCTCCCACCAGGCCCACCTCTTAGAGATGCTACCACCTCCTACTAGGGCCACACTGGGGACTAAGAGCTCACCTGCGGTCCTGTGGAAGACATGTAGGATCTAGACTATTCCAGATTATTCTGAGGTCTAAATGAGATTAATACATGTCATGTGATTAACACGAGCAGTCAATCAACACCCGTTATTACTATGGTTATTGTCAGTGTTGGGAAAATAACACAAGCAAAATTCAGTGTGTTACAGGGTAAGGTGTGAAAAGGCTGGCACAAAAGTACAAAGAAAGAGTTTTGAGCAGGCTGAAGAAAGATGGGCTATTCATCACCAGGGATCAGGGAAGGCTTTGTAGAGGGGTAGCTTCTGGACAGAGCTGGAGGAGGGAGTGGACTCCACCCTGCCGGGAAGAGGTGATGGTGTGAGCATGTGTGTGTGTGTGTGTGTGTGTGTGTGTGTGTGCACGCGCATGCATGTATGTGTGTGTTCAGGTGGAGGATAGAGGTGGGAAGGGATAAGGGACTTTATCCTGGAAGGAGTCGCATTTGCTCTGGCAAAGAGATTGGGCGGGTTTGCACATTCACTGTGTGACATATGCCCCGAGTCCCATGTGGTGACTGAGATCTGGAATGGGTGGGGTCTGGACAGCTGGGGCTTGGCTGTTAGTGGGGGAGTCTGGGGCTCCCCAGGAAGGTGGGACCACTCTGGGAGCTAGAACAGTGAGCGGTGCAGGAGGGAGGCCCTTGAGGATTCTATCATCTGCCCCAGTGACGAGGAGGATCTGTCCCAGTTGAGGTGGGGCAGATGAAAAATTCAATAGCACTGCACTGAGGGGGCTGGGTAACTGGTTGGAGGGACAGTTAAGATGATGCCTTTGTTGATCACAGGAATTGTCTGGGGAGACAGGATGGCAGATCTTGGACTCGGAGCATGTAGGACCACACCCCTATGTCCACCCCAGCTCCCTAGAGGGCCTACACCAGGTGGGTGCTGTGTGTTGATGCCATTCATGGGGTTGTTAACCTAGGGAGGAATGACGATTAGAGGGGGATTAACCACAAGGACAAATAGAGTACTTGGGGACCAAGCTGCCCAGGGGCTACTGGACACACAGCCTTGGAGAGAGGTGCAGGATGGAGATGTAGACTTGGGAGCCAACAGCTGCAAGCAAAAGTGAGTCCCATAGGTGTTGGGAGGCCAGAGATGCCTCAGCATCCTGCAGGCGCCATGAGATTTATCCTGATCATTACAGAGTCAGTCCCCACTGCCTCATGGAGCCAGGGCGGGAGAGTGATGGGCTGAGATGGACTAATTATCCTCGGAGCAACCTTGAGAAACAGGAATGTGCAAGTATATTTCCCTGCAAAGGAACAGGGGGGAAAGGGACGAGGAGGAGTCACATGTCCTAGAATGTGGCTGGAACCCTGGCACCGCCCCCGGGAACTCCCTCCCGCTTTATCCCTCCTTGGAAATGTCAGCATGAACACTTCCCCCGTCCAGCTATGTTCACGGATTTGTTTTTAAAATAAAGAGGATTTTAGAGCTGTAAAGCCCTGCTGGCCATAATGAGACGTGTTTTATAGGACCATTAATGGGCACATGGTTAACAGTGATGACCCATAAAAGTGCTTGTGGATTCAGACCCAGGGCAGGTGTCACAGGCCAGTTACAGACGCCTCGGGATGTCAGTATTAGGAGACACAGTCCCAGCCTGGGTGTCACACACAGCTCCCCCACCCATGGCTCACCCCTGCTGAATGTGCCCGGCATGGTGGTGCATGTCTGTAATCCCAGAACTCTGGGAGGCAGAGGCAGGAGTGCTGCAAGTTTGAGGTCAGCCTGGGCAATTTAGCAATTGAACAATTATCTTGAAATGAAAAAGAGAGGGGTTGCCTGGGATGCAGCTCATTGTGAAGACTCTGGGTTCAATCCCCTGCTCCCCTCCAGTGTCCCTCAACTGGCTGCTGCCACCTGTCAGTTAGCACCACACAGTTTGCACTGGACTGCATCAGCCAGCTGAGTTCCAAGCCTGACCAGATGCTGTTTGCTGTTTGTCTTTGTGTTTTGCTGAATAGATTGGCCCAAAGATTAGGCAGGTTGGGAGGCAGTGGAGAATTGAAAAGGGCTCTGGAAAGGACTCCTAGCCTAAGAGAGTATGGACACAGCCCAGGCATTGGTAGTGTTTGTGAGGTTGTGCATACACACACACACACACACACACACACACTCCAAAGGCTGTAGACACAATCTCCAAACATACCCTGCTCACACTCTGGTGCCGGACGCCAGCTCCCAATAGGAAAGCAGGGCTGGGAAGGAACACACCAATGAGGTGACAGGGATGCACACAGGTGCAGATATTACCAACGGTAATAGATCTACTGTGCACCCCCACATGCCAGACACCCGGGACACAGACATGAATAGACAGGTGTCCACCTACACAGCACACACCCCAGTCACAGCTATCAAGGGCCAAACCGCCCCCTGACACACATAGATGTGTTTATATGCAAGCTCACTTGCATCACAAGCACACATGTTTGCACACACACACACATGCATGCACTCAGGAGTAGGGAATGGACTTTACATCCCATCACTCACAAGGAAGGAAAAATGGGAAGCCTACAGTTTTAACAGCCTGCTCTGGGTCCAGTGTTATTTCCCTGGTTATCTCTCCAGGGACCAGGGCCTAGTGTCAGAGGAAATGATTTTTTAATGTCCATCTGGGAATCCAGGAGGAAAGGAGGTGGTAATAACAGTCCCTTTGTAACCTGTCTGTCTCTCCAGCACTTGAGAAAATTGGATGCTATTAAAACCAATTTAACTCTAAAGGGCAGTGAACGGTGGAGACATGGCACGGACAGGAGAAACCGGCAGCTGTGCCCTGGGGCTGGCTGGAGCCTGCAGTGTGCCCTGGGGGATGGGACTTTGGTTCCTAGGACTCATCCGGGTCACCCTGCAGGGTTTTTCCAGCAGCTGGTGCCTGAACCCATCCAAGATATTTGTCATTGGTCACATCCATTCTTCTCCCACCTGTGCAGGCAGTGCCTCCTGGGGGGTCAGGGGAGCTCAGGTAAAGGGGATCCTGTTTCGGGAGCACCACAGCTGCTAGGAGAGCCAGAGCCTGACTCCAGGTAACTCTGGGCTCATCCAGAGGAGTCGCACACATGTGCAGACACATGAGAGGAAAATGGCACTGGAAGATCAAATATTTGTGCAGTGTAATTAATATTTATATAAAATTTATAAGCATCAGAAATGATTCCCAATCTTGCTTTGAGAGACATACGTTTGTAAGATCAAGTGCCTGCTTTGCCCGATTCCCATGCTCCTGTTAGTGTGGTTTACTTGTCCCTCAACTAGTTCTGTTACATTTGAGTTACTCTGTGTATTAGTCAACTTTTCATTGCTATGAGCAAATATCCACCCTCCCAAACATCTTAAAGGAGGAAAGATTGGCTCATGGTTCCAGAGGTTTTAGTCCACAGTCAGCTATTCCATTGCTGTGTGCCTGAGGTGAGGCAGAAGCATCATGATGGAAGGGTGAGGTAGAACCATCACCCCATCGTGATGGGGTAATGGAACAAAGCTGCTCAACTCACGGCAGCCAGGAAGCTGAGTGAGAGGGAAAGATCCACAAAGGAAGTGGTCAGAGGACCAGATATACCCTTCAAAGGCTGGCCTCAGTGACCCAACTCATCCAATTAGGCCCTACTTCCCAATAAACGCATTGAGCTGTGGACTCATCAATGGGTTAGTCCACTTGGTGTTAGATCCCTAATGATCCATTCATGTCTTCAAAAGGCAACCGGGCCTTCTGCACAATAAGGCTCTTGGGGTCATATGAGTCCCATCCTCAGCCCAGTGACTCTGTAATGGCCCAACTTTGAAATTAGTTCTCCATTCCCAGAGTCTCTTCTCAGATAGCAGATATGTGTGGCTGTTACCCACTTAGCTCAGTCTGCTGGTGACTGGTCACTGTGTCTCTGTGTCTCAGCTCAGTCACATGGGGTTGTGTTGCTTGCAGTCTCCCGATGACAAATCCCTGTGACATTTTACAAACATGGGTAATCCAAAGAGGAAATTGGCCAGCGAAGATGCAAAGTGCAGCAGAGACAAAAAGTGGTCTGACTACAAGTGGAATTCGAAGCAAACACACTTGGAGTTTCAGGAGAAAGAGGGAATGTGGTTACTGCCACCCCGGGAGAGACTTGCTACACAGGCAGAGAAATCTGCTGAAGGACAATGTGGAAAGAAAGCAGTTATGACAAAAAGGATGGAGATGTCCCAGAGGAAGTGATGCCAGCTGAAATTGTGCTTTAAAAAAATTCTCAGATATATTGTACAACATCAAAAGTACAAAGGATAAAAGGCTGGAAATTGATCCAATCTTATAGTGGAGCATGACAATTTACCAAGCACAGAAAAGATGTTCTTTCTGTCTCCTAAGTTCCAGGGCAAGAGGAAGAAATCCAGCACTGGGCATGCTGCTCTGCCGCTCTTGCAAAGTTTCTTTGCAAATAAATAAATTAAAAAAAAAACCCTTCCATTCTCAATGTTTCTAATATTTTACATTAAGTAATTTAGATAAAATTAATATTTTAAACACTGATCTTACTATCTAAAAGTAATTCTCCTCATATACATGCATGACCGATAGCAAAAGTGTTTTTCACAGAATTTAAAAAATTGTGACACAATTATAAAGTTTTATCACCGGTTTTAAAGATCATTTGGCATGGCATCAGCTAACGTGGTCATTTTTTCTGGCCTTCCAAGAGGGAATCCTGCTGGTATACCAAGGAATGTACCAAGAGTAAAGAAATACATGAGAGGGCTGGGGATTTAGCTCAGTGGTTTTGCTGCCTGCTGCGCAAGCACAAGGACCCGAGTTCAATCCCTGGTACCAAAAAAAAAAAAAAGAAAGAAAAAGAAATACATGAGAATGACAAATATCCAGTTGGTGTCTCTGCTTAGGTTTGGAAAAGGAGGACAAAAAGGGAGTGTGGCTGGGATGGTGAACACCGGAGGCTTTGTATTTATATTTTATTTCTCCAGGTAGAGAATGAGTGTCAATGGTATTTGTTGCATTTATTTCATATTTTTCCCATGTTGAAAATTTCTTGGCAAATAAAGTCCTGAGCTGTAAAATAAAGTTCTCCAATGGACCCATTTCTTTGCTACACATTAGATATTGGTGCTGGCGAGTGGAGATTGGAGGGCAGAGGTGGTTGGTTGGGGAAATATTTTGCAAGAGGTACTGACTCATAAGGAGAAGAGCAGGGCATAGGAGAAGGGAGCAGGGCACAGGATGGGGCAGGAGGCAGGTGTGGGCTGCATTGTGCCCCAGGGAAGGCTCCAGGCTCCCTGCAGTGGAGGCTGGGGAGATATGGGAAGGGAGAAAGGCTCAGACTCCTGGTTCTGTGTTTCTCCCTCTGCACAGAGCATAGCACCCTGGACCAGCCCTCTCTGTGCCCGGCCACAGGAGCCTCAGCACTCAGCGTGACCCGCTCTCCCCTGGGAGAGGTGCTTGCCAATGTCCCTCAGGGATGCCTGTATCTTTTCTTGCACTCCAGGGTCAAGGGCAAGTGTTTGGAGCACCTGGCTCCTGTCTGGTGTGGTAGCCTGTGGTAGCCACCTTCTTGGGGCTGAGACACAAGGCCTGACACCCACAATTTAAAGGAGGACCAGTCTGTCTTGGATCATAGTTACTATGGTCCATGGTCAGCTGGAGCCAGGGGAAATCTTCATGGCAGAGAGGCATGGCGAGGAGAGTTGCTCATGGCATGGCAGTCAGGAAGTAGACTCCTGATCACAGTGACTGCCCCTTCCGACCAGGCCCCAGCTCCTAACAGCAAGCCCCACCTATGAGTGCCCAAGGCCTTGTCTTTGTCCTCTGTTCCTACCTCTTGCACCTGGGGCCTTGGCAGAGCCAGCTCCGCACTTGCCCTGTCCTCAGGCCTGCACTCCTCTGGCTGTTGTTTTCATCTCCAACCCTCTGCTTCTAATTTACTCTCTGATGTCTCTCTGTCCTGGAAAGATCAGAACCAGGAGGAAATCACAAAGAAAGGGGCTCTCTGCCACTCAGAGAGGGGAGCCATGTGCTCTGGGATGTCTCTCCTCCCCTAAGGGACGAGGCAGATTTTCCTAAATCTATAATGAACACAACAGGAAAGGCATAGGAAAAATTTGCCTCTGGAAGCACTCCTGGTGGGAAATACTGGCTTGGACCGTGCATGAGGTAGCCCCTGCCCCAGGAAGTGGGGATGCATGGGTGTCACATTGAGAAGCACATATGTGATTCAAACCCATGGGGGAAACAGACACCTGCCCTCCAGGAGGAGAGCATGTGGCACGGCAGCCCTCCTGTGACAGGCAGTGATCACAGAGCACTGACTGCCTCACTCTTAACCCACTCAGCAGCCCACTGGGTGGTCTTATTATCAGCCCCACTTACAGGTGAAGAAACAGAGGTCTTTGAGGCTATTCAATTTGCCTAAGAGCAGACAGTCAGATGCAGCCACCAGTAACAAGTGCTGAGATCCAGGACAATGTGCACATAGCTTCCTGGATCAACAGAGACGTAATTAGTAAGTGTCTATCCTCATAGCCTGTACCTCTCCACAAGTTGATACCACTTATTTCCTGTGTCCCAGCATAAGAGGGGCTGCAGAACAGAGTGCAGCCTCCCTGGTGGGTGGTCTCCCTGACTCCATGGGGTGGGGAGCTGGGGGGTCCTCACTTTGTGCAGTGGCTGCTGCCCCTGACTTTCCCCAGCCCCCTTACCCAGGCTGGTCCCCCCCCCCCCCCGGGCTGGCTGTGTTTTGCAGCAAAGCCAGTCGAGTGGGAGTTCCTTGCTGCCAGTCCCTCGTGGGCTCTCCCTTTGGGGATGCATTCTCACACTTCCAAGTGCTGAGTGGGAGGGAAAGGATGAATGTTACCATTTTGGCTGTGACCAGACATCTTCCTTTCCCTGGCGTGTGATGCTGGAAGTGCAGCATCTGGAGGTTGGTGTCTCTTCTCTGTCCCTTTGTGAGCTGCTGGGGGGGGTGCCATCACCCACCGCTGCCACTGTGTGGTCCCTCTTCCCTAGACCCCAAAGGCGAAGGGAGCCCCCTCCCAAAGCCTGTCTCTGCCCATGCTAGGGGCTGGTTGTTTGGGAAGCCATAGGCAAGTACCATCTCCCAGCTGGGGCTCTTTTCACATCTGTAAAATAAAAGGATTGGGCCAGACAGTCCCCTAAGATAGTCCCAAATCTGAGGCGGTACCATTTATGTAGTTTGTTTGATGTCCCTGCCAGCACCCTCCTATTCTTCCTTCTTTCAGATGTCCTATCTGTTGGCTGAGATGCTGGGCTTCAAACACCCCACAGGAGGGGGCTAGCAAGCTGGGAGGAATGATATTTTTGGGGAGTAACTTGACATTAAAACATGAGTAATATTGAACTTTTATTTATGAGGTAATGCTACGCAAAAGCCTGAACAGAAAAGAGGGAGCCGGTGCTGGTTGCAACATTAGGGAATCACATCTGACAGCGCTGGAGAATGGATTCAGAGAGAGACGTCATTTGTGTTCCATACACCGTGGATTCTTTTGGCTGTAATTTGGATAATTTCCAAAAATCATGATGACAAGACCAAGGGGAATCCCAAATTTCATCAGGGAGCCTGTGGGGTTTCCCTGAAATTTCATTAGGAGGAGACTAAGTCAAAGATTAACTAATGTAAAGATGTAGTTATCTAATTAATTGTAGCAAGCCTGTGTGGTGGTGCAGAGAGGGGCTCCCAGCAACTGAGGGAGATGAAAAAGGAGAAAAAGAAAACTAGAATTCTATTTCCAAACAGCAAACTCCTGTGGTACAACAAATGATACCCTTGGAATTGAGCCCCCTCCATTCTAATGGGCTGAAAATAACCTTGAGATGTTATTCAACTTCCTTTTGCTTACTTAAAATTCCTCTATAGCTTTTTAATCAAATTTAGTCTCTGTACAAACCTGCCCACCAGGAAGAAGTACTCTGAGCAAATATTGTTGCTAAACTGCCAGATGTATCTCTCTGTGTAAATAATACCAGCTGCTATGAGTACAGTGGCTATGGTTTAAAAGGTACTTTCCATGCGTTTGACTATAATTTTCATAATAACCTTGCCAGGCAGAGATGAATATTTGAGAGCTGTCAGGCATAGCTATGCAGATTGTGCATCGAGCAATTTCTCAGGCAGGATTCACATTGGAGTCTATGTGAACGATGTCTTCTGAAGTTGTATGATGCTCAACCTATCCTACCCTACAGGTGTGACAACAATACCAATACTCTACAGTGCCATGTACTATTCTAAGCCCTTGTATAGACTATTACATTTAATTCTTATCCCCCCATGCAAAGCTGGTGCTACAAGGGGTGACTAAAATATACAGAATGTATGATAAATGTTTAAATTAAAAATTGCTACAGTAAAAGACACATTGCCATTAATGGCCTGCAAAATACTCCTCTGGCCTTTGAACACATTATCCCATCATTCTTGCCACTTTCTGAAGCAGTTCTGTAAGACTTCTTTCATGAGTGTCTTCACAAGGTATGATCAAAACTATGGTGACTGCTGTTGCCCAGTGCCATCCAACAGAAAGACAAGTTAAAAAAATATTACAATGTGTCCTTGTCCACTTTATTCACTGGGACCATGCAACTTCTGGCTCCTCCCTAAAGTCAAAATGACTGCGAGAAATAAATATTCTGAATCAATCCAGAACACTGAGGCAGCCATGTTAGCACAACTAACAACACCCATGAAAGTAGCCTTGCAGAGCTGCTTCAGAAAGCAGCAAGAGTGATGGGATAAGTGTGTTTGAAACAAAGAGGAGGATTTTGGGAAGGATTAATGGCAATGTATGTTTTTTTTTTTTTTTGGTACTGGGGATCAAACTCTGGTCCTTGCGCTTGCAAGGCAGGCGGTGGAACCACTGAGCTAAATCCCTGAGCCAATGGCAATGCATCTTTTACTCTACTAACTCTTGAAAGAAAAGTTTGACATTCACCGTATTTTTCGATCACACTGCATAGTTTTACCTTTATTTCATACATGATTCATAAAGAAGCCACTTAAATAACCTTGTCTAAGGTCATACAGTTCATAAATGATAATGCCCAATTTCCATCTAAGTGCTTCTGGGTTTCCATAGTCCCACTTTGCACAGAGACACAGGGATCCTTGTCCTTATTTATTTCCAAACTTTCTAACATTTGTCCTCAAAGACCCTAATTTCCCTTCAGTCATTTCCAGAATTTCCTGTCTGGGAAGGCTGCGGGGACAAGAGGAGTCCCAGGAAGCCATAATGTCCAGGCATATGAGCCAGGCCAGAAAGGGGGATAGCTACCCACTCATCTCTGCTGCCATGTTGGTGTAATGGCTGCAGGAAAGATGCTGCTGGGAAGGCTGGGCCAGTGGAACAGGGACAGTTTCAGAGACCTCAGAGACGAGCTGGGGAGTCCAGGTGGAAGCCAGCATGGAGAAGCCTAGAACTGACCAGGGTGTGGAGACGGCAGATGAAGAGGAGGCGTGGAAGTTCTGAGGTCTCCTGGGCCATGACATCCTTTCTCTTCCAATTCCCTCATCCTTTGTCCCTCTGTCTCACCCATTCACATCCACAGCCTTCCCATGGCAACCACCCTTATCCTTCTGCATATGGGCTAACCTTGACTCCTCTACCAGAACCTGCCTGACCTTCACCTCACCTGCCTTTGACCTACTTCAGTCCCTAGTGTGCCCGTTCATTCCCAGACAGTCCCTGCAGGGACCACTGGGGCCTCCACTTTGCCTGCTCTGATGTCTCTCCACCAAGGAAGATCAAAGCCCCCTCCACTGCTCTGTACACGCAGGGACTGGCCTGGAACTCAGCAGAGGCCCACCCAGTGCCTCCATATGACATGTGTCGTCCCTGCCTTAGAAGTTTCCCCAGCCCAGGGACTCACCTCAAAGCTTTTATAACCATCAATTTCTCCCCTGCAAAACTGTAGTGGCTGGTCGCTTCATTACCTGGCTTCCTTCCCCTAGGTACCTGTCACTCTCTCCCTCCCACCTGCTGTCCCACACCCTGGCTCCATCGTCAGAGCCTTCTACCTTGTGTGCTTCTGTGGAAATGCTGCCTCTCATGTTCCAGAGTACCACAAGCCCAGAGCAGGCTGTGCCCTCTTAGAGGTGCTGAGAGAGCAGCTGGACTTTTCTTTCCTAGCTCCACTGTGACTGTCATGGCTTTTGGTTCTCCAGCCTCAGATCTCAAGGCCAACCCTCTACCCGCACCCTCGCCGGCTTCCTCCTGTGGAATTTTTCTCCGCTAACAAGACTTCCTTGGTAGCTGCCACTTCCCCTTTTAGTATCTTCTGCCTGCCCCTGAAATGGCTCATTTTTCTCAAACACCACCCTTGAGCCTCTCCTTGGTGATGTATTTTTTATTATTATCTTTCATTTTTATTAAAGGTTTGTTTAACTGGGGCAAACTAAGTCTTTTTTCCCCCCTTCATCTAGGTGTTCAAGCATTCCAAAAACAAACAGTACTAAATGAAAGAAACTGGCAAAGCAAAAATTATCTAGAAACAACTCAAAGTAAATACTATTATAATTTTACCTTGCATACATCAGAAGTGCATGTGTGAGATTAAAGTGTTACTCTTTCCAAATTAGCAGGAATAATTCACCAAGAAGCTTAATGTGTTTCTTGGAATAAGTAAAACAACAAATAAAACACAAAGCAAATAAACCTTTCACATTGGAGTTTCTACGAGTCTCACTTTTGGGAACTAAATTACAACAGGAGGACAATGATAGCAAAAATACCCTCCCCCCAAATAAAAAAATAAAATAAAAGACCCCAGATCAATTAACTGGCATGTGCATGCACCGTGTTATCAGTTCCTAATTTGCGAGCCGTGGACTATTTGCAATGTAGGGCCAGAGAGACCCTGAGAGTCAGCCTGTGGTGTTGGAGTGCGCGTGCCCTGCTTCCCAGATGCTCCCGGCGCCTCTCAGCGGACCTGGCTCTTGCTTCAGCCACCATCTTGCCCTGTTGTCCTCCCGGTCAGCTGGCAAGAAAGAGCTTCGGCTAAGCAACCTAGGCTCACACAACACTTTATGCATGCACATCATTTTCTTCCATCAAAGGCTTTGTGAGCAAGAAAGGGACAGAAAATGTGATGCTGTTCTTGAGCAATGACAAATTTTGGAGATTCCTTTCCTAGAGTATCAACAATAATGCAGCAGGGAACAGAAGATGCAACTAATGAGCTACATAAGGCACATTCTCCTTGGGGACCTTAATTGCCTTCTGGTGACACAAGCAAAACTTTTTTTTTTTGCACTTTATTAAATTCTTTTATTGGTACATTGTAGGTATACAACACAATTACATTTCTCATTGGGAATTGTACCTTTACATAATGCATCTTGGTTCTTATTTTTTCCCCATTCCTGTCCTCCCTTCACCCCCTCCACCCTTCCCTATTTACAAAGACTTTATTTCCATTTTTTCCATTTCTCATCATTTTTCCTTCCCCTTCTTTCCTTTCCCCTGCCCCTCCCACTACCCCTACCCCTTTGGACCTTTTCTTCCTATTTTGACAAGCAAAACTTAAAAGGAGAAAAGGAAGAAAGTTTTTTTGGGGCTCATGGTTTCAGTCTGTGCTCAGCTGGCTCCAAGGCGGAAACAGCATGGCGGAAGGGCCTGGCAGAGGAAATGGCTCGCATCATGGCAGCCAGGAAGCAGAGAGAGAAGGGAGGAGCTGGGGCAGGGGAGATCGATACTTCCTGGGCAGGCCCCAGTGACCCACCTCTAACCACACTCCACCGCCTAACAGTAAGTTGGCTGTGGACTCATCAGTAGACTTTGAGTATAGCACCCTCCATTATCTAGCCACTTTCCAAACACATGAGGCTTTTGGGGGACATGTAAAATCTAAGCCATAGCACTGAGGTTACCACCATGCTTATTCTCAAACTTGATCTCCCCTTAGCTTCCTCCCAAGCCTTCTCCCATTGCATCTCAGGATAATAAACCCCAGTGCCTTAAAGCTACACTAAGACATTCTTGCTAAAGTAGCCAATAATATCTGAGTGGTAAAATCCAATGAATCTTGTGATAGACCACACTTCATTTGATCTCTCAATCACTCCTCTTTTCCACAAACTCAGGCTCCATCAGTGGCATAGCATGAGTTATCGTGTACACTGTGGTTTCTTTGTGGTCCCTTCTTTCTTGGTCTTGCGCTTGAAGGGCTAGAAGAGCCGTGAGCCTTGTGGAGTGGAGCATGGTGTGCAGCTGTGGATGGTGCTGGCAGCTTCTCCCCAAGGATGGTAGGCATGTTCTCCACCAGCATCCCCTCTGAGCCTGCCATGGAATGAAGGGAAGCTGAAGGACATGGGAAGGGACAAGGGAAAGACACATGCCATTGTCAGCTTTCAAGTTTCTCTCAGGGTAGGAGCACAGAGCATGCTCATTTTCATCTGCCAAAAGGAAAAATCAATACGTGTACTGAAAATACTGTCTATTCTACAGATGCTTCAATCCTTTGAGTAGCAGTGCCTCTCCAGTGACCCCAAATAGCATCAAAATAGACCCTGGTAAGAATTTGTAAAGGGTCAGGTGGATACAGAAGATCTGGGGCTAACAAGTCCATCCTGTATCCTCTTTGGAGCCTCTTGAGACCCTCTCCCCTCAGATGAGTTCTCCAGAGCCAAGTTTCTTCCAATTCCCCAACCACTGTGCAGTGAGCTTCTACTTCACACGGCCCATCTCCTACTGCTTGGTCTCTTCTGCCTCTTTTGAGTCTGCATATGCAAAAACCTATCAGTGACAACCCTCATACCAAGCAGGGATTTTCCATGACTGCCTGCAAGAGAAGGAAAACCCCTTCGCTATCAAAAACACCCTTTGGTGTTAAAAAAAAAATGAGAGGGTGGGAAGCATAAATAACTTTGACAAAGTTGTCTTCTTCTAACAGATTTGAACAATTTGTCCAGTTGCCATATGTCAAAGAATTTATGTGCGAACAAGCATTACCTAGAGGTCCTTTAACCAATGGCACCATCTCAGGTAGCTTAAGTGATAAAGGACAGAGATGAAAAATATGGGAAAAGCTTTTTCTGAAACGAATTTGTACCTGGAGGGTAGATATCTGTTTGTCTTTCATAAATCATGGCTGTCTCCAACCAGTTTATATTCAGATCTTATTCTTGTGCCCAGTCCTTCCAAGCTTGTCTCTATCAGCTGTGATTTTCTCTTTCCCTTTCCCATCCTTCTCATTCTGGTAGGGCTGGAGACTCTGGCAGGACTGGAGGAAACCAAGGCCTCCAGAGTTTGAGACATTCCCTCCCTGCCCCTGTGGGCTTCTTTGTCTGTAGTCTTTCTCCAGCCCTTTGCAGAGTGGAAAGTTTTAAAATCCCTCATCTCTTTACAAATTAACACGGAAATTCTGCTGACAAGCCTTCCCCTTTCCAAGGTTTAAATCCCAGGGCTCTTGATCTGTGACAATTTAAATGAGCAAGATTTCCAGAAACTGATGAGTGAGGTTTTAAGTGTCTTGTAGAAGCACGCTGGCAAATCCCGCTTGAAGACCTCTGTAGGAGGTCAAAAAAGTTGGTGAGCAGTAGCTGTGAAAGTGTGCGTGTATGTGCGTGTGTAGGGGTGGGGGAGACACCTGGGAAGGGCAATTACAAACCATAAGATCCGGAGGGAATCTGAGAACATCATACCCCAACAAGCACACTTCAAGGAGGAATGAATGACACAGGAAGGTTAAGTCACTTGCCCACAATGTCACTGTAACTTAGGTCGCAATGTCAACTGTAACTTAGGCCTTCTGCCTCCAAATCTAATATGCTTTCTTGTTTCCTAAGGCTCTAGAACACAGGATATATAAGAATGACCAGGAACTGATCAAAGAGGCTGGCCTAGTTCCCTGGGAATTCACTAGGAACTATCAGCACGTCTCTTCACCATGTCTGTTTCTTCCACTGTATTCCTTTTCTCTTCTACTTGATAGCATTCTGGTGGCTCCATCCCTGCCAAAGGTTAGATCTACTGTAATGGTTCTGGGTTATTTAAAGATAAATTTAATTTTTATTTCATGCAACAGAATGGAAGAAAAAGTGAGGTTATGTACAATAGAAGTATAGTATATTAGCTATATTCCAAGGATGGCTAAAATCTACTTAGTCACTTCTACTTCTGGAAAACATGGAGTATACACACTTTTCCCCACTGCTCCCACTAAGTACAGCACCCTGGGCTTTTAGATAAAACAAACATAAGACCCTTCTCTTTTTTCATTTGTTTGAAGGCCATCATTTTAATAACTTCTTCATCTGTGCTGTCTTCTCTGCTCAGAATTCCTTTGGAAAGCCAAGACTTTATATGCCCCAAACCAACTTCAAAATCTCAGCTTTAATTGCCTTTCATCTTTGCCAACTTCAGAGTTCCAACCGTAGATGACAGAACACTGTGGAGGGAGCGTAAAGAGTTGATAGGAAAAAAGTGATGATAACATGCTCCATGGTTCATTTCTATGTTTCTTCCCAGGCCAATTCAAAACCTCCAAAATAAGGTCAGGTAACACAACTGGCTTGCACTTGCATCACAAGCTGTTTAGAAAGTCTTCCTAGATCTATGACACCAGCCAGGTGTTCTTCCCAGCCTGGGGAAGGGGTGGGGAGGACACCCCCGACTTTATTCCAAGAGTAATAAACAACCCTGAAGCATGAGCAACATTGGAGCTGGCTGTGAGAGCCCACCATTACTGCTGTGGGGACAGGCCTGCCTCATAGCCATCTGTCTTCATGTCATTGAGCCCTAGCTCCTCATTCTGGCCAAAGGTGCACTTATAATGCTCCACCTTCATCTCTGGATGATCTTCAAGTGCATACACGTTCTGTAAGTAACTGTTTCCTGCTGGAACATTCATAATAAAGTGGGCCCTCATGCCATCCTCAATGATCTGGTCCAACTTCTGGCTAAACTCCCGGAATTTCTCCAACTGGCCAGGACTGGAACTGTTACCCAATGTGAAAGGGTTCTTGGTCACCAGCTCCTGGATGTCTTTCAGCAGCCCTTCCAGGGGAGTGAACTTACCCCCAAGGACAGCCATTCCCAGCTCAAGTTCCAGCTCTGGGATTTCCACACTACGTATTTCAGACTTGAGGAAGTCTCTGGTCATGTCTGAGTGGAGGGGGATCCTGGTTCCCGAGAGCTCCACTGCTCCTTCAGATTTCACCTCATTGGTCTGATGACCACAGTTCTCACAGATGGTGGCCAGGATGATAACCTCCTTAAAGTGGAGGATTTGTACTAGCGTCATGTTGGTCTGAGCTGGGACATTGCATTCTGAGCAGTTTGTGTTGAACTGGAGCACTTCAGTTCAGAGGTCTTCTTCCTCCAGCTTTTCTTCTAGTGCTTCTACTTGGAGCCCCAGCACCTCATCCTGCTATAGGGGTCTGGTTATAGTGTGTGATCACTGTGGCATCATCTTTCTGGGAAGCATGTGGATATTCTACAAAGCTGTTCCCTGAGGGATCATCAATGATCAAAGTGAAAGGGAAGGCCACTTGCTTTAGCTCCTTCAGTTTGACAAGGATCTCATCAATTCCTTTGGCTATGTCTTCTTCGCTTGCCCTTCATGTGGGCTGGTCCTGCTCCAGGCCAGTGTTAGCATGGTTGATCAATCCTTCAGCAGTGTTCAGAGCTCCCTGCTGGCTGAAGGCTGGAATTTCAAAGTCCAGCTTGGGGATCCTTGTGGTGGCAGAAGCAGTTTTCATCACTTCTCTGTTCAAGTCCTCCAGGTCCCTGAAGGTCAAAGTGTGGGACACTCCCTGGTCCTGGATCCTGCTTGCCAATTGGATCTCCATGTTGTTCCAACCACAGTGCTCACAGGAAAAGGAGCTCACTCTTATTTCTCTGAGGAAGGGGATCTTGGTGAGCAGGAGGCATGTCATGTCCTGGCGGTAACTGTTCATGCACAGCAACTTGATCTTGGTGGGCTGCTGTTCCTTGGCCTCAGAGCTGATGGGTTGGAACAAGTGCCCTGTGGCTGGCAGCTGGGCTGGGGCGGGCCAGGTGGTGGTGGTAGGCCCCAGGGGCCCAGGCTATACAGCCCCACTGGCCAACATCGCCCACGAGTGTAGCTCAGGCTTCTGCTTCCAGCTTCTGTTGCTCTTGAGGCCCTCTAAGATGCTTCTTAAAGGAGAAGAGAAGAAGGCAGACCAACTAGGAAACTCAGGACCTGGAATCGACAGGGAAATAGCAGATTTTTCCTTTTTGCTTCATATACTCCAAACTTGGGCTGGAACAGCAGGCAACAAGAAAATGTCAATTGGTGCAGATAAAAAGTTCCCCACCTACAGTACCAAAGGACCAGGGACAGCCTAGAAAGACAGAAAACTTTCAGAAAATAATCATCCAACTCCAACCAAACATAATAGAAAAATTGCAGTCCCATCCCGGGCAAAGACCAAGCACGAAGTTTAGATTTCTGTCCTCATCCACCTGTGAGGATGCACCTCAATGCTCTCACGGGGCTGAGTGATAGCTGAGGGGGAGGCCGAGTGAAGAGCTAGCATTTTACCCCCAGCTGTGTGGTAATGAGCACCCTATTCCCATGGCGTCAGTGGGGCCCAACTAGGAAGTAGTAAGGAGTTATCCTGCCCCACCCCAAGCCAGGACAGGAGACATGGAGACCTCCTGGGGACCCTGAACTCCACTGCCACCAGCACCAACAAGGAAGGAGGCCCCTCTCCTAAGTGGTAGTAATGAGAAAGCACTCCTCCACTCCCCAGAAGCACGGCGTCAAAGGGCCCTGTTAAAACAGATTTAAATCAAATCCAGAGTTTCATCACAATAGCCCAAATTCAAAAATTTAATTAAAAAAGTTACTTCTATCAAGTACCATGAAAATTTCAACTTTAAAAAGAAAAAAATCTACAGACAGCAACAATGAGATAATTTAGATATTACGATTACCTGGTGAGCCATCCATCAGCCATCATAAAAATAATTCAGTAAGAAATGAAAAACATGCTTGAAACAAATGAAAAATAGAAAGTGTCAGCCTAGAAATAGAAGAGACAAAGGAGAACCAATTGGAAATTTTAGAAAGGAAAGATGTAATAACTGAGATTTAAATCAATGGATAGGTTTGACCGCAGAATGGAAGAGACAGAGGAAAGAATCAATGAATTTGAGCATAGAATGATAGAAATTAGCCAATCTGAACAACATAGAGAAAACAGGCTGAAAAATAATGAGCAGAACCCCCTTAGAGACCTGTGGGTGTAACAAAATATCTCCTGTTTGTGGCTGTGAAATTGCAGGAGAGGAAGAAGAGAATAGGGCTGAAAAGTACTGAAAAATGGCTGAAAATTTCTCAAGTTTGAGGAAAGACATAAACCAACAGATTCAGGAAGATAAGCAAACCACAAACAGGATAACCCTAAAAAATACAAAGAGACATCATAATCAAACATCTGATAATTCACAAAAAGAAATGTTAAGGACATCTGACTATAGAATAAAAACAATTTGGATGACAAAGGAATGACGTCAGGGGCCAAAGGGAAGTGGCAGAACATTTTTTAAAGGACAGAAAAGAACTGTTAATTTTGAATCTACATGGAGTAAAAACAACCAAGAAAGAAGGGGAAATAAGACATTCTTAAATGAAGAAAAACTAAGAGAATTTATAGTCAGTGAGCTAACCTTAAAAGAATGGTTAAAGAAGTTCTTGAAACAGAAAGGAAATAATAAAAGAAGAAATCTCGGAACAGTGGGAAGGAAAAAGAACAAAGGAAAGGTAGAAATATGGTAAAATAATACACTTTCCTTCTCAAGCTTTCTGTAATGGAATTTTGTAATAGTTTGATATGATTCTCAGTGCGCATACCAAAAAACTTTAAAACAATTATGTATAGGAGAGGATAAAGGAATATACATGAAGCAGTTTCTATATTTCACTGTAACTGGTAAAATGCCAATGCCAATAGGCTGTGAAAAGTTACGTTTATACTGTTACACTTAGAACAATTACTAAAATTTTTTTACAAGAAGATACATTAAAAAACACTATACTAGATAAATATAATAGCATTCTAACAATGTTAAAATTATTCACAGGAAGGCAGGAAAAAGAAAACAGAAATGAAAACCAGAACAAACAGAAAACAACAAAAAATAAACAGTAAACTTAAGATTTAAGATATTGATAATTGCATTAAATATGCTAAATATATCAGTTAAAAGATTAATTGGCCAGGTGTATAAAAATATACAACTCAACTAAATGCTGTCACTAAAGAAACATACTTCAAATATAATACTGAAGGTAGGCTTAATGTAAAAGGATTGAAAAAGATATACCATGTCATGTTGATCAAATAAAATCAAGGATAGCTATATTAATTCTAAAAGAAGTAGATTTTAGAACAAAGAAAATTACCTGGGGGCAGAAAAGGGCATTAAAAAGACATTGCACAGTAAATGTGCATGGACCAAAGAACAGAGCTAGTTGACAAATATGCAAAGCCAAAACTGGATAGAACTGCAAGGAGAAATAGATACTCACAATCATAGTTGGAGATTCCGATGCCCATCTATCAACAATTGACAGAACAAGCAGGCAGAATCCTGTGTGAACTGTGTCAGCAAGCACATAGAGAAATTCAACCACATTATCAATACCATATTACATTCTTTACCTAACAAAAACAGAGCGTCTTCTAAAGTGACACATATGCCAAGATACACCATTCTACATCACAAAGCCTTAACAAATTTAAAGAATTGAAATAATATGGACTGTGTTCTTTAACAACAAAAGAGTTAAAGTAGAAATCAAAAGCAAAAGATAAAATGAATATATCCAAGCACTTGGAACCTAAACAAAGCTCTGCTAAATAATCAAAGAGGAAGTCTCAAGGCAAATGAAAAAAAATATGCTAAGGCAGTGCTGAAAGGGAAATTTGTAGCACTTAAAATTACATTAGAAAAAGAAAAAAGTCTCAAATCAATAAGCTAAACTCTCACCTCAAGAACCTGGAAAAAGAAAGGTAAAATAAACACAAACAAGGCAAACAAAGGAAAGAAATAATAAAGATGAAAGCAGAAATCAATGAAATTGGAAGCAGAGGAACAATAGAGAGAACCAATAAGATAAAAATGCTGTTTTTAGATTAATAAAACTGACAAACTTCTAGCAAGACTAACAAAGAAACAGAGAAGACAAATTACCAATACCATCAGGAATGAAACAGTAAGTATTACTATAGCCCCTGCAGACACTGAAAGGGAAAGATGAGATATGAACAACTCTATATACATACATTTGACAACTTAGATGAAATGGACCAATTCCTCATAGAGCTCAAGTGATCTCAACCTACCCAGTATGAAGTAGGTAATCTGAATAGCCCTATAATTATAAAGGAAATTGAATTGGTGAGTTAAAAACTCCTGAAAAACAACTTTATATTTTCCCCCTCTCCCTTTAATTTCTTGCCTTGCCTGATGGATTTGCTCTGTTGGGCCTCATGGAGTTGTGACCTTCATTGTCTTTTTCTAGGATATTGTTTAGAATTGTTTGGAGTGCTGGTTTGGTATTCATGAAGTTTCTCAGGTGTTCTTTGTCATGGAAGTATCTTATTTCCCCATCAATTTTGAAAAATAGTTTTGCAGGATACATCAGTCTAGGTTGGAGGTTGTTTTCTTTTAGGGCTTGAAATACCTCACTCCAGGCTCTCCTTGACTTGAGGGTTTGTGTTGAGAAGTCTGCTGTTATTCTGATGGGCTTTCCTTTGCACGTGATTTGTTTCTTTTCTATAACTCCTTGTATGATTTTGTTCTTCTGTTGGGTTTCCAGGACCTTGATTATTATATGTCTAAGTGTAGATTTTTTTTTTTGATCATGGCTAGTTGGAGTCCTTTACGCCTCATTTATCTGTATGTCAAATTCTTTTGCTCTGTTAGGGAAGTTTTCTGTCATTAATTCTGTGAACAGTTTTTTTTAAGTCATTTGTACTTTCTCCTGTTTTTTAATGGACTCCTATCAGTCTTATTAATATAATCAGTCTTCTTTGTGTTATCTAGGAGCTGTTGGATTGATCTCTCATGGTCCCTTACTATTTTTAAGAGATCTCTCTTTTCACAGGTACTGACTGCCATCCTGTCTTCTTTATCTGATATTCTATCTTCAGATTGGCTCAGTCTGCTATGTATACTTTCTTTTTCTTTTTCTTTCTACATCAATCTTTTATGAATTCAAGTATCTTACAATAGTAACAAAACCTTCAACTGAGCACCTTCTCTGCAGGACTTGTGTTAATTCTATGGAAATAAGATCTTAAGGCATTTTCAATTGGAACAAATTGTGTTTAAGAAAGTATATTACAAAAATCTGTTTTGAAATAAATTTGACAACTTCTCCTCTGCCCTAGAAGCTGTGGAATGGTGGCAGGGGAGCCTCCTCCTGGGCGCTGGGATTGGCTCACCTCCTCTGCCCGAGGAGTGGTAGAATCTGTGTATATTTTCAATAGAGTTTTTAATCTCCTGGATATTTGTTTGAATCTGTTTCATGGATTCCATTTCTATGTTGGGGATTCATGGTTTCCATTTCTTTCCTATGCTGCACATTCGTGACTTCCATCATGGTCCTGAACTAATTTTTTTAAAAAAAATCTGTTTCAGGTCTAGAGTCTCTAATCATGTCTTTCATTCTGCTTACCATCTCTGTAGTTATCTGGGAAATTATTTCTGTTTTGAATTTTTCTAGAGCCTCATTCTGTTTGGTTACTTCCTGTGCTATCAGTTCAGGGTGTCCAGGTGGTTGATTATCAGACTTTTCCACCTTGTTTCACCCAGAATTTGCCTTTGGTAAGCTGTAAGTCTGGGTTTGTGCCTTGCTTAAATGTCTTCTCATTTCTATTTTTGTTGTTGGTACTATCCTTGGTTTAATTCCTGGGTTGATACTTTGATATTGCTTATTGTAAGTATCTTTGTTGCTTGTATTTAGAACCTTTATGGAATGATTGCTTCTCAGAGGTGTCTTCCAGATATGGCTGGTCTTTAGGTTTTGAGTCTCTAATGACTCTGAGGCTATCTCATTTTCATTGTACCAGGAAGGACAACTGATTAGATCAATCACAACACCTTAACTCAAGTGATACAATCAGCAACACAATAACATTGTACCAGGAAGGACA